>JAOVYW010000022.1:2294397-2313092 GCA_025775045.1 Hiodon tergisus
CTGGACCCCATCAACAGCCGCTGAGAACTGGACCCCATCAACCCCCGCTGAGAACTGGACCCCATCAACCCCCGCTGAGAACTGGATCCTGCTGTGGACTGGACAAGACCACGCACACACCTGGGACAGGACAGAAAGAATTGCGACGAATTGCAAACAGGTTTTTTTAACGTTTGCATGACACAGACGCACCCGGGTTCGTGGCTGTATAATCAAGGTCACAAAGATGTAGGGAAGAACTATGCTTGTCAGGGAGCTGGTACATTGTTTGGCGTCTAACTGGATTATATCAATGTTGCCATTCATCCAAGGACAACGGCGATGAAATATATATTTTCATAACTGACAAATGATAGATAGAAATTATATTTTTTTAATAGCTTGTCGAATGAGTAGGCAACAGCAAACATCAATATAAAATAAGGCAAGGTAGTCTTTGTCTGCAATTTTAGTAAGGTAGATGCAGTTTAAGCAAACGTATCAAAGAGTTAATATCTCAACAAAGAGCATTAACGCTACCAGACCTGAATCAAATTTTAAGCAATGACTGTTACATTTCTGATTGGCTTAGATTTCCAGACTTGATTTTATTACGGAAAAGCTGCAAAGCCTGCGCTTTGTCGCGATTTCATAATCGACAGCGCAACAGCAAGTTGTTAACCTCATTTATTTGTCAACCTTATTTAGATTTGCCAGTGTTTCCTCCATTGGTTTGGCTGGATCAGAGAGGTTCTGTCCTAGCTCGGGAGGGAACACAAAGTGAATGCAGGTGTCGGAGATAAAGAGAAACTGCAGCCTTTTGTATCGGGAAACATTGAAACGTGCCTGAAAACAGTGACAAGGCAAATGAGTTAAGAATTCCTGCATCGTTCAGAGAATAGGGACTGACTAGCCCAAAACGTTTAAATGGAATTCATTAAAACTCTAAATGATTGAGCTTAATGGACTAATTCTGTGTATTTTCAAACACTGACTATTAACAGATTTTTGTCACTGAATATCATTTCATAATTTTGCATTCTGAACAGGGCACTATTTGTAATTTAGTTTTGTAAACAAAACCATCACAAACCATGTCTCTATTGACATATCCAACCGCATCAACACATTGATGTGTGACTAGAAATTGATTTAAAAAATAAAAACTATTTCGCAGCTACGTAAGTCCAAAATCAAAGAATCACAAACGATCTGAAAACAACTTCTTCTGTTTCTCGACACAAACGTGACAAATACATAGTGACAAGTTTTAGTGACACGTTTTTGTAATTAGTCCAAAACATTATGGAAAATACCCTCAGAATCTCGAAGCTGAATGGCAATGCATATCCAATTCTCAACGCCAAATGTGCAGGCTCACTAATTGAAAAACTAACAAGTTTCACGCAGGCAGATCTATCCAGAAAGCTCCGGAATGTTTTAGAGCTGATGAAAACAAAGAGGTTTGAATTTCAGAACGTCCTCTGGCTCGCAGGTAGACAGATGTTTCAAATTAAACCCAAAAGCAAAATTTATTTCAATCTTTGCAAAATCAAAACAGAAATTGTTTAATGCGTTTTTTCTTTTTTCTGTCTTCAGAGAGAAGAAGAAGAAGAAAGAAAAAAACAGGAGGAATTTTGTGGATGCCATGCAAACAGGATACGAGCTTCATCCGAACCAGCTGGGGAACAATATACATTTACGAGAAGAAATATGTGCCTCTGGTGAGCACTGCTCACTGTGGGAACGGCCGAGGCGGGGTCCAAGGACTCGTCTTAAACTGTATATTTAGGCAATGTGACATAACGCATGGCTTGTTTGTTTCTTTATGGTCTTTTTAGAATGCAGGGAACATCGCCGCTAGATTGAAAACTGTGGGAAGTCTCCCCCCCGCCCCCCATCTCACCACGCTACTTGTGTTCAAAACGCCGCGTACATGCGACCGCTCGATTGAAATGTCTCCCATCGGGGGGCGGGGGGGGGGGGCTCATGGTGTACCATGGCTTCGCCGGACAGGAGCGAAGGCATTCCCTGGGGGGGGAAGAAATGTGTTGATTTTCAGAATCTGTCAGCGCTCTATTCACATTTTATTACACTGTGATACTTGAGGTACAGTACCACTAAATTGACAGTTTGTATGAAATGAAGGTGTATTGCGCTTCAATCTACTAATTTCTTCACGCTCTCCCGTGCGTATTTGCGTACCAGCGAGGCCACGCCTCCCTAAACATCAGGGGTACAAAAAAATACCATCAATTTGAAATCATAATTTTCCTGATAAGTTAATCTAGGTAAGCCATGAATTTTATATCACGTTCCTGAGCGTGACAACGCTTCTGGAAAGGACTGATCCAATTTATCGGGTTTGTTAAAGGGAACGATAATTTGTTCCTGCGGTCACCGGCACTCTTTCAACGCGGACGATGGCTCCTCCCACACTGTGAAAAATAACGTCTTGAACGTCTGGACGCTCACCTGGAAGCTCGACACATACGATGGGCAAGCGAGGAGAAAGATGGCCGCCGGTAATCCAACAGAAAACTAAAGAGACCCGACGACCGAAATTTATCATCGCTATCCACAGCAATAAACCACACAATAGTCTCAGGACCACTCGAGGTACCGAGACCACCATGTCTCCAGCTAAGAGAAAAATTGAGGTCAACTTGGCAGGGGAGGAAAAAAAAAACGTTTTAAAGTTTAATTAACACCTGGTAGGAATTGCGAGCATCACACTGTTTTTCCTCCCTGTTCACCAGGAACATACCGATGGAATTGTGTGGGGGAAAGGGAAGCTGATGGCCTAGTTTCCCATGATGGGCAGTGTAATTCTCCCCCAATTAGTGTGAGATTAAAGACTGGAGGATAAATTAATTTAGTGAGCGGAGGGCCACCAGCACTCGGGACGGTGGAGACCCGCGTCGGGCCCGTTAGCGCGACTTGTCTTCCCTTCTTTAGGGGCACCGCCCTGCAGTGAAATCAAAACGACAAAATCCTTGACATTTCCCTCCACCGCGACGCATCCTCGAGAACGGATCGCGGGTGTCTGAAGGAGCGTTTAAAGAAGGGTAACGGGGTACACAACGTCAGGCGCCGCAGCAGGGTGAGACCAGGAGTCTCGTTTGGCGTGCACTCTCAGGACAGGGAAGTGAGCTTCTCAAACCTCCACAGATGCTCCTGCACCTTTAAGAAATATCTGAGAGAGTTTGAAAGGTTTAGCTCCTGCAACATTTATCAGGGCGTGAAATTAGCAATTGCTAGGAGCCAAATTGCTGCTTCTTATTTAATTTTGTTGCTGAAAGGTGACATTTAATCGCTGATCCCTGCTTCCAAGAAGTCTAAACAGCCACAGACACGCCGCTCTGGTTGAGGAGCGGAAGGCCAGCCTGCCCAGACCGCCGTCGTTCGCAGTATAGATTACCGAGGAGGGGGTCTTATTGACCGCGTGATCATCTTTGTTTTGAATCTAATGACGACCCCCATCTCCCCCCCTGCAATTTAATAGTGCGCTGTTTTGCACAGCTAGGCTGGAGTGACACACAGTACAAGGGAAGGCCAGGAAAGCACAGTATTAATGACTAAACTGTATTATGTGCAACAAAACCCCAACCCCCACTAAACCCCACACAACACAAGCGTCCCACACACCAACGCAGGCACAAAATCTCTCCCCTCGGTCTTTGAAATGAATCATGAAATTAAATCAATTGCTTGAACATTTTCACAGAGCAACCTGGTGCAGAGGTTCTGAGTGGCAGCCCAGCGACTTCAATTCTGCATCGTTTTTCAAAATGAAAAAGCTACAAACGGCGAAAGAGAGCTCAGATGAAGATATTTTGAAAACCGAGCCAATTGCTTTAGGCAGGTGTTACACGAGAATCCATTAATATAGGTAATTAACATTAGCCACCATTTTAATTAACATGCAAACTTTAATTAGGAAATAATTAAGTAACATAAAAAAATCTGATCTTAATGCTAAATCTGAGGAAGCTGCTATCTGAGACTCCTTTTAATTTAGGGAAATAGAAATGAATGGCTTTCAGGTATTTCACAGTGAGTCGCAGTAGTAAATAAATAAACAAACAAGCAGCGGACCAGACTCAGATATCCATCTCTCCCAAGGACACTGTATGTGCTCACTCACTGAGGATGTCCAGACGGATCCTGTCCTTTAAACGGGAAAATCCGGCCCGTTTCCGTCCGTGTGTCCGTACACTGCATCTGCTCTGGGGGAGCAGTCCGCGGTAGACGCAGGTTCGAGCCGAGGATTACATGTGTCCCGTGTCTATCAGTCACGAGTTAAGAAGAGATGGCTGAGGCTCCATTTTGAACCAACCGACAGCAAAAAAAAAAAAACACATGTTGATGAATCTGAGGGAATCCTCAGCAAAACTTTCTACGGCAGCAAACATGGCGGACAGTGTGATGTTGGACTTACATTCAACGAAAAGCGTGGCGACGAGCAGGAAGCTGGTCCACGAACCAAGATGCTAACCGTATAAAACGGCGCCATCCCCCAACATAAAACGCCGCTTGCATCGGATATTCTGCGCGACTTTGGCAAGCGGGACCGCCGCTGTAACGCGCTCGCCAATTGGGCGGATCGTGTGGCGGGTGAGGGGAAAAAGGAGAATGCGTGGAGCCCCCTTGCACTCAAAAGGTTGCGCCGCTCCTCCCAGCAATGGCAGGAGGAAATAGATTTGAGCGATAAGACAAAGAAGCGGCGGAGGAGATCGATGCGCGGAGCCAGAACGCCACGCAAAGCAGTGGAGTTTACCGTTTCATTAACGGAGGAACAAAAACCACAGGAACCGCGCGCAATGACAAATGCCCGCTAACATTACGTACACATTCCAGGTAAGTGCTCCGGGCCAAGTTAAATTCGATTTCTCTGCTCCATTGTATCTCTATTTGTTATTTGTTGCGTTTGTTCCAGACGGCAGGAGCCACTGCCGTTAAGGCCGTATTGCTCCCCATCCCGGGCCTCCAGGGAGCCCAGGCTGAATTAAAAGCCGGGTAGTCGGAATTCTCCGCCCATGCTCTTCCCCGCCACAGAGACGGCGATTTATCACCGGCAGGGATTCGTCACCGTTAGATCCGCGGTCAGACCAGCTTGATGTTTGCAGAAGGGACTCGGGCGGCACGCCTTGCTCGGGGAGACGGCGACGGCGTAGGGCACAGCGCCCAGGCTTTCTGATGGCCGGGCTCCGGTCTCCGCAATACTGACCACACGTGGGCACACACTTTAACACACTCAAGCAAAAAGGATGGAAGGTTACGGCACAGTGACTTGAGCCGGAAAAGGCTAATTTTTTCCCCTGCCTTGCGGACGGACGATTGGTGTTGATTTTTCCATACATTCCCTTGCTCCCAGTAATCCTACCCCAGCACCCAGCACCACCAGACGGCAGCCTCCGTGACGGAGATTGCGCAGGACGTGAGAGCCTTGTTAATCCTCACCCTCTCCGGCTCCGTCGGCAGTAAACAAGGGCAGAGGAGAGGCCTTACAGGGGTTAACCAGCTGAAAGAATTTTAACCTTAGAATTGACAGCAGCTAAACGGCTCTGACATTGGGCTGCTGTGCTTCATTTCAACCAGTAAGCCACCTTCAAAGTTGCTGTCAGGTAAATGACCTTGTATTTCATTAACTGATAATTAAATGGATTTATTCCACTAACGGTTTTAATTAAAATGCTAGAAATATTGATTACCCCTATCATCTCTACTCCCCCAGATGAAAAAAGGTTTTAGGACTGTTTATTTAGAGAAGGGAGAGAATTAAATTAGATTGAATCTCTAAGAGACCTAAATAAGGCTTCCTACTTTTCTGCTGCTCCGGCAGAAAAAAAAAAAAGCTCTAATTTTTTTGATGTTTGATTAATTATTTTGAAATCCATTTTTGCTTACCTTGATATTTAATTAAAATATCATTTTAAAACATAATTAAGTCGGCGAGCGTAATCTGTGGGGCCGGAGTTCTGACGAAAACTGAAGTCCGCCAGTGTTCTGGGCGCTGGATCCCGTCGTACAGCTCCTGGGCCGAGTGGGGAAATCACCAGCGTAGCGTCCTGGGTGGCGGCTCATAACCCCCGCCGTTCCTCTAATGCTTATTGGCTGTTCTGCCGAAGAGAGAGCAGACCCATCAGGGCCAGCAACGTCGCCAGGGCTTCTGCGGCGTGAGGACTAGCACCTCCTGATGGACAAACTAATTATGCATGAAATCAAATGTGGTTCGTCTGTGAGTTCATATGAGGGGCCGTCGTTTGTTCTGACGGAGCCACCCCACCGCGCAGACTCCATGGCAGGCCGGCTCCCTGTTGGGCAGTAGCCAATCCAGCTGCACGTATACGCATACATATATATTTTAGTTCAGCCGACTGCCCAACATTTCTATAAGTGGTAAATATTTTTCTCAAGGGAGGTTTTACATATATATATATGTTTTTTAATATATAAAATAATTATATATACAAATGTTTCAAAATGTGCCACATTGATCATTGAGTATATAGTGTGACCTAGAGAATCCAATTAGCTTGAATACTGCAGGTTTTTTTGCAGATCCATTATCCCGGAGTTTCTCAAAAATAAGAAAATGAGATCAGTTGAGAGTCTGTTATTTATATCATGGGTGGTAAAAATGTGTTCACATTAATTCCTGGCAATTAAGTGTAATTTAAAAGCAATTGTCTAAGAGTCATTAAATGCATTGTCTACTGTGGGGCAAATCGCATTCCGAGTTCTGCAGTTGTCTGAAACGCAAGGACTCAGATTGACAGCTCGTCAACAGGCTGAGAGAGCAATCAAAAAGTCAAATTTCCCTCATTTTTACATTCAATTAAACAATTCCCAGCTAGACCATCTTCACCTAGGCGACTTACATAGATGCAATTTAGCTTTTAGTACTCAGTTATAAACCAGATATTCACTGAAGTACTTTCCAGGTTAAGCACCCCTCTGAAGGGTCCAATAGGTTTCACCACTCTTGGTTAAATTCTAAAGCTCTAGTAATAAATAAATAAAAACATTAAAAAAAATATCTATTTTTATTATCATTTGGGTCTGGCCAGACACGCAATGAATCAGTACAATTCACCGTCAAAGAGACACTAAATTACTCTGAACGCTCTGAAAAGAATATTCCTTTTTTCCTAAATAATAGCAACAAACACCATTCACCCACGTAACAGTACATTTTTGACCAATGTTAAATATAGTGAAATCTAAAAGCACAAAATGAGTACAGGGTAGCTGTGGAGATGGACAAAATGCACGGCCGGCGTTCAACAGCTGTCAAAGCCACCTGCCTGGTCCACTGAAGGCTCCTAATCTTTATGTTGATACTGCTCAGGCCGGAGCTTGTTCTGTCACTTAAGACACATCCCAGCAAGGCCAATCGATTCTCCTGCTGTCTCTCGTATGCCAATCAGAGCTCTCGCTCAGAAGGGCGGGGCCTTCCTTCAGACCGGGTGCCTCGTCTTGACAATCTCCGGGGGAGTGCTCTGGGGAACCCAGGAGCTCCCATCAGGAGTGAGGTGTGCGTTTCCTACAGAACCTGTGTGAGAGCTGTCTGTGTATCTACACACACATATATATATCTGTATTATATCTATATATATCATATATATAAATCTATCTTCTACAGCAGAAACATTCTTAACTGTATTAAACCTAAATGGTTGTTATAAAATATATATACATACTTATTCGGAGAACTGTTAACATAAATATACATACATATATATATAAACTATTTTCTCAAATGTATTAAACTGACGCACTACATTTGAACTAAATATGAAACCAGAAGATTTCTGCGAGACGTTGAAGACCCAGAGACCCGGGGGATTTAAGAGCCCAGGGAAGGATAAGCGATGGACAGACATCACAGAGGAGCACTGCAGTCTCTAAAGGATCCGGAACTTTCCTCACGCAGATTTATTTCGTTTTCTTTCCCTCCTTCAGCTTTTTTCCATCGTTTACTTACAGCGGTGTTCAAGGACGTTGTCCCGCTTATTTTCAATATCAAAGCGTGAACATAAATCAAAAGTAATCCAAAAGACAAACCGCGCCGCGCTTGGAGAATGCCCAACACCGTAAGAGAGGACAGTGTTTCCAGCAAATATAATAGGCTGTCGCCGGCAATATAGGCGGCCGCTACGCAGAGAAAAGCAGCACTCCACAAACGTACTTTCTTAAAAACCTCTTTTTTTTTTTTTTTACAAGGTAGGAAACATTTATTCTAGTACTCATCTTAAGGGTATTATATCAATCATATTTTCATCAGCCCTGGAAGAATGTGTTTACATTCATCATCTCCAAATCTGGCTTCGTTTCTATTATCACTGCCAGCTTCTCCAAAGGGTTGATAAAAATGACGTCAGTGATAAATGAATAATAATAGCGTCCATTTAAAGGTTTAAAGAGTGGTCAGGAACAAAATAAACACGATTAACTTGGTGTAGAAACAAAACAGCTTAAAAAACAAAACAACGGATTACAACTGGAGCCTACTTCTCAGAGGATCCTAGCCCAGGGAGAAGGTCTGGAAGTTTCCAGAAACTGGCAGACTGTTCGTCACCTTTTAAAAAAGCGTTTTAGTATTTTTCACATCAATTTGGACTTTCTAATTGTGCTAGTGCTCATCGGCTCGAACCCTACCTCCACACACAGTTGTGGGTGAGTAGGTGTGACCAGTCTCCTTCAACCCTAGAAGTCTTTCAGGCATCCGTCTCTTTCACACTCTACAGGCTACAGAGCCGGCACCAGCGGTTCAGCGCCAATTGGAGGAGAGACACCGCCCTCCGGGTAGTACTGCAGGGCCCTCAGGCACCCAAGAAGCTGGAGGAGTCGCCGTTAGCAACGAGGGAAGCCCCACAGATTTAGCAACCCCAGCCCAGGAGGCGCTCTGCCAATCGTGCGTGCCGCTGCGCTCTCCCCGGACGCGACCAGTGAGTGAAATGAGCTGGATTAGAACCGGCCGACTCCACCTCATAGGGCTCAGTCGTGTCACCTTTTCAAACCTACAGGGGGCATCGGGGTGTCCCCTGTCGATTAAAACTTACAGAGAATTCTGTTTCTCCATTTCTAATCTCAGTACTTAGCGCGTGGAGGCTTGTCTCTGGTTACACTGGGACAGTATCAAGGAGGGGGTTGGGGGGGACGACTACTTCCTAGTGATGATGTATTACCATGGACACAGTCAGTTTGGAGAAATCGAACCTGTTCCATCCACCTTTATTATGTGAGTGATTTCCATTCAGGCTCTCCCCTTAACGCCTGCGTGCGTCAGCTACACGGTAACCAACACTTACTTCTGAGTTCTGAAATGCATTAGATTCCAAAAAAGGATCAATACCGTTGCGTTAATTTGTCTTAAGAAAAATCCCCTGTGATCAAGGGCAGAAGAGCGGCTCCTCGCTCCTCGGTGCGGCGCATTCGTTTGGAGGGCACGACTGGGGGGCTGCGTTTGCCTGGGGTGAGGGAGACGAATACAAACAGTGGGTTTTTCCCCCCCTCGCTCTCCTTCCATCTCTGCGTCTGATTACTTTCCTCCTTCCATGTCTTCACAGTGAAATTAGCTACGCCGAGCCAGCCATAAACAGAAGCACTTCTAATCAACATAGCCAGATTCCCAGATAATATAATCTTTTACAAGTCGGAGCATCTGTCAAAGGCTGCTATAAAATCTGAAGAGAAATAATTATGGCTCATCAAAAACCTCAAATCTTGGGGGTGAGGAGGAAGAACCTCACGTGGTTGGTCTCGTGCGACGCCGTGGACGCTATATTCCACCAGACCGTGCGCGTGAGACGTGTCTGTTTAGAAACATGCCAAAGTCGGGCGTTCTCCGCGTCGCCCCGTGTTTTTTTTTTTTGGAACGAATATATTTCACGACCGACTCTTTTTCCCTACCCACGTCTCCCTGTTTTTGCTTTTCATGCATAGCTGCTATCTTACCCTCAGCAGTTTGGCCAGATTTCAGGGAGGAGAGATCCAGAGGGCAAACATTAGAATTTTATATCACTTGGAGAAGGGGGAGAGGTGGGAGGGGCGGGGGAAGACATACGGAGCTGTTCTGACATTCATTGAAGACTCCGTGGGGATGATAGCACATGTTTTTGTCTTCCACCTGCAAGGCATGTTAAATCAGCGCAATGATAAGGTAATTCCACTGCAGATATGTCATAATATTCCCGACAGTTTTACGTTTACCAGCCCGGTTATAAACCCCACCCACACCCTGCGATGACAGGACAGGTGAACCGAGGAACGGAGTACGGTGTGTCAATGTGCACGCATGTGCGGGAGCACGTGTGTGGACATGCACCGAGTCGACCCATAGGGAATAGAGGCTGAAGAACAAATATTTGTACCATCGCGTTGACTTTCATTGGCCAAAGAAGTGGCGTCAATGAATATTAACGTTATCATTCGCCCACCCGTGCTTCCTCTGACTCGGAAACACACAGGAACGATTGGGATAATTTATTCACAGCCAAACCGACCGTCGTACTCGATGGTTAATTTACGAGCACGCCTTCCATTCCACTGCCGGCTGTAGGCTACCAGCTGCAGTGTATCAGCAACAGTTTCTATATTAATAATAAAAAGGGACAGCTAATGCTTCTCTGGTGCCAATCCTTTCCCACCGAAGGCAGGTTAAATATTCATGGTCAATTATTTCACACTGACTGAAGGGTAAATGCTCGGTCCTGTGAGAGTGGATGGAAAAGAAAGCCCTACGCAGTTAATAATGCACACTTTTTTCACAAATCTCACCGTCAAGTTCTGCAGAGAGAGAGAGAGAGAAGGGGAGAGAGAGAGAGAGAGAGAGAGAGAGAGAGAGAAAATGAGTGCCAGATCAATCCACCTGCTGTTCAACCCCCCCAAACAGCCAAAGCAAAAGTTTAACGGTTTCATTTTTGATTAAAACAAAATATGAAATATCGACAGCTCCCCACGGTTTTCATACAGTACATAGATTTGACAGCCCACCCGCCTCCTTCTTTATAAAAAATCTAATCATTAAACCAGGGAAGGAGGGAAAGGTACTTAGAATCAGAAGTGTTGGTGGGATTAACATTACAGGGGTGATCGTGCATCACAATCACAACAACAGTTCATAGATAAAATGTGAGGGAGACTGCTGCGTTGTAAGCATTGCTAGCCTTGAAGTTTATACTACTTCTTTAGACATATAATTTCTATGACGAGACTTCTTTCCAGCAAGTTCTGGGAAAAGGGCCTAAATAGGCCCCATCATTAGGACACCATATTTACCACTGACTTCATCTACACAAACAGCACAGTAACTGGCTGCTATGGATTTGTAAACATACAGCACAAGTAGTTGTATTGACGGATTCTAGAAGGCCTGCGTTGCTACTGTTTACATTTGTTGGATAAAACACTGATACAAAATACTGACATATCTCAAAGTGTACCTTTAGAAATTAGCTACTCATGCTAGTAAACAAGAACACTAAATCTATTTAGCCGAAAGCTATTTAAATAACTTAAATACGTTGCCAATATAAAACAAACACTATTGTTGTGTACAATGATACATTTTCTTTTACTTCAAATTTCAAGAGTGTCCCTAGTGCGAGTGTTTGTTTATTTTTTAAGCTATTCACCCTTATTGCGTAGCTTCAGGGGCATTTAATCGGCTAGCTAACATGAGTTCCTGTTGGCCAACACGTGTGCACCTCCGATCAGTGAAGAAGAGATGTTCCAAAAAAATCAGTAAGATTTTGTTCTCTGTTAAGCCTCTAAGCTAAAACAATATCACAAGAGTATCAGCTACACAGCAACGTAGCTTTAAGTAGCTGGCGTCAGGGCCCAACGCTACTTGCAACATATCGCTGATGTAAAATTACAGGTATTAAAGATAAAGGCAAAGGAATGGGTATAACATATTGTTCTGGATAAAAGAAAACCACACCAGTGTAACTCTGTTCTGACTAAGGAGAGGAGAATGAAAAATTAACCATCCTGACATCCGGCCGGACTGGAAAGGTTTTCCGTAACGCTCGCTGTGTTTGATCACTTCGCCGCGACCCTTTTTTTACTGTAACATTCAAGGCCCTTCAACTATATGTCAAGTGCATACTGGATACCCCGCATTCTAATATTACAACCTCGCCTATCAGATTAGACTTTATTGTATTTAGTTTGATAGGATTCATTAAACATCTGCAGTCTTGGCAGATGGACGTCCTGCAAACCACAAAGGAAATCAAAGCAATAGCCTTCTATTGCATTTCACATTTTCCAAAATTACTCAGACTCTAATAATTGCTGCCTAAAGTGTTCCATGTTGCTTTTATTTGCTTGCAGGTTGGGTAATCTTTGATCTGACTGCCAAGTGGTGAATGCACAATACACATAAGAATAAATAAAATCTGGTTTTGATTCAGGAATTAAGCTAGCATAATATGTAGCCAAAGGATGAAGAATAGGGATTGGGGGGGCGGGAGAAAAAGAAAACAAATTAAGTCAGACGAGAAATTCTTCAGTGCGTTCCGGTATTTCTGGCTTCATTCACAATTGCGGTCCATTCAAAAAGTACAGAGGAACCGTGAGGAGAAAGGAACCACTTGGAGTGTTTGTCACTGCAAGTAGCTAAACGGAAATGAGACGTGCTCCACTCAGATTTCCGATGCACTGTGGTGCAATTATAATACGTCCAGGTATGGACTGACATTTAGAGAGACAGGGAGCAGATTGGCATGACTGACAGTGCTGGTTATCTGCTTATTCATATTAGCAGAGAAAACAACCACCGTTTGTCTGGTTTATTTTGCTTTTCTACCCCCGTCTTATGGCATCTTGACAGGGAAACATCTGCATACTACAGTATTCGCTTTTTTTTCCTTCATACATACTGAATATTACATATAGTGAGTGTTACCAGGCAATGCAAACCTAATTTAAATACAAATGCACTTACATGCACAGAGAACCGTTTTATACATATTGCACTTACGTCTGTCTCAAAAATTGCTAAATATCCGTATTTGTAGCTATAAATCCTGTATATAAACTTAGTACCACAACAATCAGTAGTCAATATTTATTTTTTGTGATCATCGTAATTAAACATTTGAAACCTGTGTCTGAAGAAGCAGGCGGTGTCCCTTTACGTGTATTCCGGTTTTCAGGTAGCCTTTGGCAAAGACACTGAAAAAAGGTTTTTACTATAAATTGAATTCTGAGTGGCTCCGCATGCTAATGCGTGCTGAGAGCAGTGGAATTCAGCTGAGAAAAACAGCGACGTACTCCGGCCCGTGTTCGTTTTCCCGTCATTAAATGCATGAAAACGGGTTGAAGAGGATGGCGGACGAAGTTGGTAACGATGAAGGTGAGTAATGACCGATTTATGACCCCCCTTTTATCTGACTTTGGAGGGAGTTTTCCAGGGTTTTCCCTCTTCTGGTGCGACCTGCGACTGGTTGGGGCTCAGTCAGAACTCAGATGTGTCTTTAGCATCTGTCACTCAGTCAATTCATTCCCTGACACCGGAGTTGCCTTCTTAACCTTCAGTTTACTCATCAATTTCAATCAGAAATGCCTTCTCCTGTGTATTGCAAACACATTAGCTCATCTGCAATACTCCAAAGGAAAGCAACGGGACGATAACACAGAATATTGGGTCAGGCAGAAAAATAACTTAAAATACTCTAATATTCCAAAAGCAGGGAGAACCGTGCTACTGATCAGCACTTAGGCCGTCAGTCCGATTCTACGTATCCCTCAAATGTGGGAAAGCTGTTAATCTTTTTAAAAAAGTTTTCTCTGAGCAGACAAGCTATGAGAACAGACGTTCAGGAACACTGCAGCGAGAGGCAGAGTTCAGCACTCAATGCAGAAAAAGGACCCATCTGAGGACAAAAAAAAACCCATTACTGCGGCATAGGTGAGCTGGTGCTCTGTATCATTTCAGCGCAATCAGACTGGGCCGTTACCTTGTTATTTACATTTACATTACAAATTTACATTGGTACCATTACCTTTCCCCCCTTGCCATCGAAACGCTGCCTCGTTGAAGCTAATTTGGATTGCTTTGGCAGCGGTCTTCCTGGCCAGTCAGACCACAGAGGTCGGGCCGTCCGAGGAGGCTCCAAAAGGTGGTGTCAGATTCTACTTTCATTGACGATTTATCAGCCCCAAAGTGGATTGGCGCTCTCTTAGAAGCACTCTTTGTTTATGGCCGTGCTCTGCATGTGCAACAGATATCCTCGCATGACAATTCCAGTGTTAGGGTAGCCTTGATCCATGACTAAAAGTTAAAACTTTCCACTGCCGTGGATTTTCACTGTGCTTTACTTTAGCCCTGTTGCGAAAAGCTTATCCAAATACACGCGTTGAAAAAAGTCTTTCTTTCCCAAATGTTACAGAATGCTTCGGTAGAAGCACTTTTTGTCAACAATCAAATTTATAATAAAAGCATAAAATAAATATCAGTGTGTTTTAATTCACACTTTATACTTAATATTTTGGTCATATATAAAACTTTGGACTGTCTATAATGATAGAAAATTTGCACATTATATGAAACACGTATGATTTGTGCCCTTGACATTCATGCTAAACAACAGGTGCAGGCGATTCCACGAGGGCAAGATGACACAGGTCCTAATTTAAAGGCGGCCCGCCACTTAATTTCATTTTCGCTAGTGATAACCTGGGGGTGTTTTGAGTGTGGTGACTTTGATTCTTCAACCGCCCGCCCCCGGACACAAAACCCTCACCCCTACCTCGGCTTGCCCCAAATGCATCATAGGGATTGGTGTGGGGGGGGGGGCACAGCTAGTTAACATACTTTTGGAGAAGCGAGGGGTGTGAGGTCGCCCCCCCTCCACGACCGCCCGCTTCAGCCCTCCACGCTCCGTTGCATTTAGCTTGCCCAAGCAGGTGAAATGGTTGCCCTGGGGCAGACAAGCTGTATCCCACAAGCTATAGATAAGGCAGCCATGCTTTTACATACATACATACATATAACAGCATAAATATATAGCACTGACACCTGGCAGGTACCGGATCACCGGCTCAGGCCTTGGATATCACCACACTCAAGGCGACCCGGCAGCACCCAGATAATAAGCGTCTTTCTGATAACCTATCTGCGCTGTTCCGGCAACATTGTGAGAACGTTTTTGTCGGCCGGGGACTTTTCTGCCCTTCGTAGCCGATGTCTGGATTTGCACACCTCTTGAGAAAATAACACGGGTCATCTCACACCAATCACAGCAATGAGATTAAAGGAGAAGGCTTCTTGTGTCACGAGGATGGGGGGGGGGGTGAAGGAGTTCAGAGGCTGACAGCCAAGTTTTCATCTCCACCCCTGTCTCAGGAAAGTTGTGACTGCTTAATGTCATAGTCGGATAGTAAAAAACTGGAGCACCACAGCCCCCGAGTCGCCCACAGGAGGCCTAAAATGTCCGGCAGACCTCCAGAATGGCTTACCATTATCCCTGAGTCACCCACAGGAGGCCTAAAATTTCCGGCAGACCTCCAGAATGGCTCACCATTACCCCCGAGTTGCCCACAGGAGGCCAAAAATGTCCTGCAGACCAGGAGATGGCTCACCAGGAAACACTGAGGTCTTTATGTCTGAGAGATTTTGGCCAAAGAGAAAACTGGGACATACTGAATATGAAAATGACCCAAATGTTCCCTGAGATATCGTGTACCTGGACATCTCGAATAACTCCATCAAAACGCTACCTTGTTTGCACAAAGTGTTCACTCGTTGTTCGGTGTGACGATTCAGCCGAGCGATAAAGTTGAATGAGACCTTTGTGCACATGGCTAGATTCCTCTGGCGAATGATGACGGTGAAGGAAAGTTAAAGGGTCAGGGTATGATCATCTTCCACTGGAGCCTTGAAGCGCTACCTGTCATCACGACTAAAGCAACCGTTCAAAACCCAGAATTCCTCGCTTCAGGAATAGAGCCGCTCTTTGATACCTGACTGTGGCCGCACGCAGTAGATCTACACACGCTGCGCACATCTGAACGCTCCGTTTCAATAAGCTCCTGGAACATGGTATTCCATACCAACAGAGCCCATCCTCCTTGAAGGGCCGACCCAACAGAGAGGAGCTCAGACGATGAGAATGACAACCCCCCCCCCCCCCCTGCAGAAAAGCACTTTATTTGATTCTGCCGCCTTTCGTGCGCATAATCTTCCTCTGCAATGTAATTACTAGGGAATAGCTAAACAAGACAGGGCCCCCAAGGATTACCGCTCGCCCAGCATCTACCCCCGTTAAAACTTAACGGTCCCGTCTGAAACCATTCATGCTGCAGCGAAGAGAAACAAAAAAAACAACAAAACAACCTCTACACAGAGATCACACAGAGAGCATATGTTCAGTGCAATAACGAGGAATAGTTATGGGTGTCGCGAGAGGCTTGTCTGCTTTATGCACACCTTAATGGCATTCTGGATGGAATATGAGTGTGTTTTTGTACCATTCTACATCACAGGGCTGACGGGTCACGTGGCTCATTGCTGCGCTGTTCCTCAAAGGCAAATTAATGGATAAAAGGAATGACACATGTCAAAAAGATGGACAGGGGAGCCGGCTTTCAACGTGAGCTGTGGCGCACACTCACTTTAAAAAAAACAGGAAACGCTCAACTCTGTTGATTCACTGATCCTACAGTTTCATCAAAGATTTAGGTGATTACCAGACCACATCGACTCGGTTACAAGAAAAGGTGAACAAAAATACTGAATTTAATCGTTTACCATGCTCACATAAAGTTATCTTGCCATGTTTGTTACAGTAGCATCTCCTGTAATACATCACTGTGGCATTACGCCAACCAGGAAAACTTGTCAACTCCAGACACAATATTTATTAGGGCTGTTAGTCGATTGCATTTTTTAGTTGATTAAATTTATGGCATTGGTTAATCAATCTGAAGATTAATTGGTTCACTTTTTATTAAAAACACAACAGTTTCATACTAACAGTACTGCACAGAGTGCTTGGATTTGCAGAACTGTGCTTGGTCCTTTTGGGCCTCCAGCACTGGGTCACAGCTAGCACTAGCGCTGTGATTACTGTGATTACTGTGTTTAACAGTTAAATAACCACAGAACCACAGTCTTTCAGCGTCCCTTTTACAGCGATTTGTGCGAGGGTTACCATCGGCTACTAGCATGCGGTAAAAAAAAATGCGGTAAAATGAAAATGCATGTTTACTAATAATTATATTTGAATGCTCTGGATGTAATTGCTCTATCGGTGTTTTGGAGAAAACCTAGACAACACAAGCCTCTGGGACTGAACATAAACAGCTTGGGCTTTGAATCGCTAAAACCTCCAAAGCATGGATCCCCAATAACGGTTGCTACATTTTATCATCACCAACTATAAATGATCGTTTTGGAGGTTTTTCATTAAGGAGTTCTATCATGTTGCCACATTCTCCCGCAATACTGGAATAATGCTGCTACAAGGCTGTAGCAAGGAAGTAATGTAATGGAGTAACTTTTTAGCCCCCTCCTCATCCCAACAAGAGGCCTCAGAAAGCAACTGCTTCTGCACTGGACCCTATATTGCACACTTCCATTTGCAGCATGTTAGCGCAAATGATGCGACAGCTCTAGTCGTCCCATATCTAGGCCCCACCGTTCAGCGCCAGCGCAGTAAGACTCGAAGGACGACGTAAGAGCGGAGGACGGCAAAGTGGGGAGCGCGGCTAAGACACACATGGCGTTGGGGGTGGCGGTGAGGGGTGAGGGGTGGTTGGGGGAGGGGGTGCCAGGCTCCACCCGTGACCTTCCTCCTGCTACAATGGCCATCTTCTAATTAGGCGATGCATCTGATCCTCATTAAGAGCAATGAGATAATGAATCACTCTCTCCCCTCTTTGTTAATTTGCTGTAACAGAGCGTCTAATGGATGTCAGAGCTGACTGATCGCGCTGATTGTGGTGATTTATAATTGCAACAAAACAATTTAAGAGCACCGAGATTGTGTGCGTCGCTGCCGCACAACAGGACGCTGTTCACCAAAAACAGTGGAAAAAAAGGTGAAAGTGGAGGAAATGAGAAGCCGGTGTCAGTGCAGGTGAAAGGACTGGCTCTCCAGCCTGTGCCAACGGCTGCTGATTTCTGATTAGAAGACACAGAGGCTAAAAGAAAAAATGGAAAATCGGCCAAACCAACGGGCCCCCAGCAGGAGCATGTTGTGGAGCAAAAGTCGCCCATCAGGTGCCTTTGAAACCATAAAACAACAAATGTTGCCTTTGCTGGCCGCCAGTCAAACTCCCGTCACAAATTGCCCAGTCACATTAACACGAGGAGTGAATCGGCAACCGGAGAGGAGGACTCTTCCAATGGGGTTGGGGGCACCGGGGTGAAGGGACTGGAAGCCACGGCCCGCAATCCCGACCATCATGCGTGTGCACCTCCCCTAATTACGCGCATTACTGTTCCTTACAGAGAGGCTTAATATTCAGGTCTGGGGCACGTTCCCCTCTCCCCTCTGGAGAACTCCGGACCGGAAAGTTTCACTTCTTTCCCCGTTTCTTATGCTAATGGCACCGCCCTCCTCCCGCGCACCCCTTCTGGTTGTTTATTTTGCTGAGCGGGCAGAAAACCGCCGTGGGGCGGGCAGGAAACGGGGGGGAGACGCGCGGACGGCCAGGTTTACCTTGGGGCAGGAGGCTTCGCTGAGCGCCTGGTGTGC
>JAOVYW010000022.1:2313192-2326172 GCA_025775045.1 Hiodon tergisus
GGCAGGAAACGGGGGGGAGACGCGCGGACGGCCAGGTTTACCTTGGGGCAGGAGGCTTCGCTGAGCGCCTGGTGTGCTGCCTCGCCGGCCAGGATCTGGGCTTTGATGGCGTCCAGGGCGCGCAGGATCCAGCTGTGCTGCCGGCGGATCTGCCTCTGCAGCTCATGCCACTGGTGGGCGATCATCTGCAGCATGTCCCTGAGACCTGGGGACAAGGGGGGGGGGGGTCACGTCCAGGCGGAGAGAGGCACAAGGGGAGGGGCCACTGGAAAGCCACACCCACCTTCACTAAAAGGCGGATTGACAGTTAATTAAAATCAACTGATTGAGCTGATGGTAAACGCTCTCATGAAAAAACATTTTACACTGACAGTTCTGGGCAGAACAGTTCAGCAGCTAACAATGTTCTGCAAGCACCCATTATGTTATACCAGGTTGTAATTATTGTTCTGTCTTTAGTACCTCACTGCATCGGACAGTTGTCTTTTCCACAGTACTGGGAGGGATCATCGTTCAGCAAAAAAAAAAACCTCCAATCGCTGCAGCCCCACGATGGTTGCATGCTTGATAAACGTTTGCTTACGTCCCGCCGAGCGCTGTTCCCGCGTTCCGACTGGAAGCCCGTTCAAAGACAACGAGGCAGTTTAATTAGGGGGCTCTTCCTAGCCGACGGCACTACTCAGATGGGAAGTTAAGTAATCGTGCGAAACCATCGAGTCCTGCATGAAAGTTGGCTAGTGAGACTAGTGGCGCCCCCTGGCGTTGCACAAGAGCCACACCCCTTGCCGGGGGTCCCCTGTCTCAGCCTGCGTCGGCTGGCATGCCTGACGTCGCTGGAGAGAGGACATTTTTGTCACTCTGTGTGTCCGTGCACGCTGTTTCTCCTCGGTTGTCCACCATGGTCAGGGTAAAAAGCTTGTCTCCCGAAAGGCTCCCCGGAAACCTGCCAGGCTAACCGCTCTAATGTATTCATCCCGGGCTCCCGGTTTTAACCTCCGCGTGGAGGCAGGAGCGTGCCGAAAAACGCACCTGCGTCTGGACAAGGCCTAGCGGTTCTCCCAGTTAATCACTGTTTCCATCGCGCGCGCCGTTTTTCGACCGACGGACTCCCAAATCCTATTTGTTCACAGTAATTAAAAAGCATAAATTAAGATAAATGAAAACGGAAGGGTGAAATTCAGAATGCGACCCTGCTTTTGTCGCGCGCGTGGATTACACGCTTTATTGTCTATCTGCTGTCGAGCAATGTCAGTTATTGCTTATACCTGCAGTAATATTACCGATCTGCGGAGTTGCTAGGAGACCAGGTATTACTGGCTATGCGGGAAGTTGGAGGGAGATTTGCAATTAATAATTGCTGTGTCCAATACAAACTGACTGAAGGTGCTGGAAGCCAATGCTGATTAAACAGAGGGAGAGAGAAAGGAGGTAGGGGGACAGAGAGAGAGAGGGGAGAGGTAGCACAGTGGCTTGGTTCTAGTGAACTGCAGTGGGATTGGGCTGTTGGGGGCATCTGCATTTTTTATGGTCGGCTGCTTAACAAGCGGAGAGGAGAGGAGACGCCTGGCACACAGGGAGACCGGGTTCGGCGCGTCTGCGTGTTCGCTAGAGGCGAGAGAGGGGGATGTCTGAGGTGCGCCCCGCGACTCCCGACCTGCTGTTCTCAATTCCGCGAGCCTGATGTACCCTGTCCCAGACGGGTTCCCTCGGCTACCACCACCACCCCCCCCACCCCCCCTTCGGTTCTGGACTTACTGCAGAAAGCCATTTGGATGGTGTATAGATAGCCCTCTCTCCTTACTGAAAGATTTATAAATCCTGAAGGTCAGTATGTTAATATAAACATTAATAATAAATGCAAGGGAAAACCCAGCCCTGGTACCTGACTTGTGGGAGACGATGACTTCCAGCAGCTGCCTCCCCTCCTCCAGCACGCAGTCTTTCAGAGAGCTGTGGCTGTCCACGTTCAGCTTGAAGCTCTGCCGTCGGAGAGAGGGCACGCGGGGGGAGTAGCGTCATGAGGGTGTGGTGCCAGAAACACGAGCACACGCGCAGATGCACACACTCACGGACACACACACACCCAAACACACGCAAACCACCCTCCAATCCGATCGCCTCTGAGGCACCAGTTTCTTTTACACTCAGCAGGCTTCAAAGCCAGCACGACCAGAGTGGAGGGACGTCCCTGTGGATGGCGCTGCCAGCCCGCAGGCACCCGGGAAACAGACAGGAGAAGCTGGTTATCGATGAGCCGAGAGAAGCCCTGCCGATTTCCACCCACCCCACTACCCCAGCACATTTCTGCAGTTGCCAATCGTGTGGAGCTGCCGTGTTCTCCCGTTCACAATCGACAAATGACATGAGCTGGAATTGAACCTGCAAAAATCCAGCTTATAGGGCTGAGTTTGTTCGTGAGAGGCAGGTTATTTATGTGAACAGACATCGGCAGGTATGTTGAGAAGCCACTGGAGCACAAGGTCTGGAGTATGTGCAAGGATGTGTGATCCCTAAGCCACAGAGAACAGGGGCCTGGACCGAGCGCAGGCTCGAAAATAAACCACAATTAAGAGTGGCAGTGTCCAGTGGAGCCGGGGGTCTCGTTACCCAGACTCCTCTGGGTACGTGAAGCTGGAGCGTGAGGTCGGCTCGGTGGAGTGCGGAGGAGGGCCCAGTGTTCTGTGAGTGGATTCATGATCATGGTGAGGGGCTGAGAGTGAAGGGGTTGGGGGAAAACACACACACACACACACAAGAAACCGCAGTAAAGTAGGTTGGGGGGGGTCATCTACTTTTCTGCCTCTGCACCAGCACAAACTGTACGCAGTGCATCACGTAACAATCCTTGATGCACTAACGGTATTTTCTGTAATTCGTTTTACATGAACTTTTAAGTCAATGCACCGCAAAGACGTAATGATGTTTTTACCCTTGCCAGTCAGTTTATAGCATATTAAAGAGTCGATACAACAGAATTAGGGTTCAACTTTATAAATATGGCCACCAAAATGACATTTGATGTTTTACAGTAAAAAATATATAATAATAATCTAGAAATGGACAAGAAGATCCCAAGGACACTGATGATCCCAATAGTCTGAAATGACTCCTGACAGAGCAGATTGATTTATTTCAAATCTTTCTGGGTTGCAGGCACCTTCCCTTCAATATCATAATAGGGATGGAAATCCTATTTCTGATCTAATTTCAGTTGTACTTGGACACGCCAGCGGATGCAGAGATCTCCGAAGAGAACATGGTCACAACGTTTCGTTTCGTTACAGGGACGTTGCTCCATATGTTTCATATCCTTTTTTTTTTTAAACTGTTGCATGTCTTTATAGCTGCACTGAGCCTAGCCCGGGCTGTTCATTGCCCACCGGTGCCGAGTGGCCTCGTTAATGTGATTCAAAGGCCTGGATTTGCCATCGGGCTCAATCAATAGCCCTTTCATTTCGGCCCATCTCTCAATGCCTTATAAAGAGCGCCCGGGCAGGCGGTCCTCGCGTTACCGCCCTCCCTCGGAGCGGGAATACTCCACAGCCCCATCGCCCCCGAGCACCAGCTGGACAAATCAAAACACGGAGCTGTGTGCGTCTCCTGTTTTGTGGCACAAAAACTGTGCGTGCAGGATGGGAGAGCGAGCAATGCCCACATTTTCTTCCTGGGTCAATACGTGTGCCCACATATTCTTCCTGGGTCAATACGTTTGCCCACATTTTCTTCCTGGGTCAATACGTGTGTCAGGAACGCAGCACAACGAACAAGTTCTGGAGTGCGGAGCACTAGCACAACACATAACACTGGTAACACTCTTATCTTTCACATACGATCAGACAAACACACAGTCTCACTGACACACACACGCGTACACACTCACAGTGTGTGTGAGTGGACTGGCGTATTGGTCACACACACTCAATATATATTCAAAGCGTCGCAGATAAGTATCTTGACATGCCTGCTGTAATCTGCATCTCTGTGCATGATCAGAACATGTAACAAGGGCTGTCATTCGACTAAAAAACATAATTATTTGATCTAATCAGCTGTACTTAATTAATCGGGTTCATTATTTGTGTATTTAAAAAAAAAAAAAGTATTTCAATGATTAAAGACTGTAATACGACACCAATAGAACTAACACATGACAAACACGTTGAATCATATGCCATTCCTTTACCTATAATAATAACTGGAACAATACAAGAAATTCGTAAACTACGCTATTTAAAATAAAATTAAAACATTATATTTTATTAGTAACTGTAAAAATACAATATATTTTTTTAGACACCTACCCCAATTCAGCAGTCACTGAAACAGTGCCCACGGTATAACGCAACGGTTGATATTTTTAAGGGGTTTTATTTTAACATCTCTTAAGATTACAATGTAACTGTCAACCTTGAGGAGAATCAATGAATGAGATGTACAGTGAAAAGCGTGAGATATGTGTGAGACCCTCGGGCCAATGATTGAGCGAAATTTGTCTGTCCACCATTTTATATCACTTCTTGCATGATCAGCTATTTAATCATGTATAGCTAATAGCTAGCTTTACTGATCAAAACCTATAGTCTAGCTAATTATTGCTTGTTAGCTAGACAGCTATTAATTATTTAGCTGGCGGGGTGTAGCAAAAAATTCTTATCTAAGTAAATCCAATGTCTGTATTAACATTATATATATATAGTTAAAAATAAACTGTTTTTACCATTAACCTCTTGGTGGGAAAAGCTAGATTTCAAAGCATATTTTTATTCGTTAACAAACCAAATTCTCCACAGTTAAATTATTTCTTGTGTTGCAAAGTCAATATATTTGCTGGCCTTAGAAAACACTGAATTTAGATTTTGCATGGTTACCATGTTACCGGCATTTTAACTCGAATACTTGCTCTACGTCTACATTTCAGACTCAATAAATCTTTGAATCTTGTCAGCGAAAATGCGGAAGATTCGCAAGACGGTGCGGATGAGCATTAAATGGCATACCGATTCGTATGACACGTATGATACCAACTATATTTAACAGAGAATTCCTACCATTTTCATTATTCTGGACCGCACAAATCGAGTCAAGTACCAAGCCATGGAATACACATAGATGCATCGGCCAAGTGTAAACCTCCAAAGTAATTTAGTTCAGTTAATCAGTTTTTAAGTTTAATGTATGATCTCTTCCGCATTTCAGGTTGGTACTATGACGACGGGAATAGAATAATTGACATAGACTAGGATTGAATTTTAGATTATATAATCCGTGACTGAAGGACAAAATTTCTCAATTTCTACTAGTGGTTTTATTATTGTTGCTAACGAATAATTCAATAATTCAGCAGCGCGTTGTGCTACGTGCAATCAGCCTTGTTACAGGTACGCTCCAGAAAAACCCGTTTCCGACAAATCTGGTCTGTTTCAGTTGCAGTGTTAAATTGGTTGTATTTTTCCTTCATTTAACATCTTTTTAATGTGCGTTTCTACTCAATGGGTTTTAACCACCCAAAAATGTATTTCACTATCAACGTGTTTTTTTTGTATAGACCGCAGAGCATAATTGATTAAAACAATGAATCTATGATCAAATCATTAGTTGATTAATCGGCCCGATTGATTAATATGTTATTCGGAGCAGCCCTAAAACTCCAGTTGTGTTAAAAAAAAATGTGTACTCTAACACAATCATTGGCGCACCTTTCCGATCACAGCACCAGCAAATATGACCTGTATGAGCGCATTACGGTGCTTTCCCAAAAATGAATCCTCTATTTTGAACCTTGATGGTTTTAAACTACAGTTTTCTTTTAAATAGGCCATCAGTCTGATTGCAAGTAATGCGTTTGATGGAATGTCTTTCCGGGGGAGGGGGGTTTACCATTGCTTTTGATAAAAAGCAAATCTTGTCGATTTTGCGATCATTTTCGGGTTTTGTAAGAGATTTTTTTTTTTATGTAGCCTACGGATAACCTGGATGTATATTGGGTTACAGACTATTCAGATCTTAAATCTGAATAATAATTCAGATAATTAATTGTAAATGTAGATGTTTAGAAGCAGTTGTATGAGCCTTGTGTCAAGTGAAAGCTCACGCCAAAACGCATGATTTAAATGATAACTGAACCCACTACGTCATGTTAATGTTGGCGTCTTGCATGCATTTACGTAGCATGCTTTACAAGCCAACTGAGCAAGTGGGCACGAGCGTCCTGGAGCGCGTGCACACCCTGAGCGAGACGTGAGACTCACCAGGTGTGTCTCCAGGTACAACATGAGGCTGCCTGTCTCCGCCTTCGGGGGGGTCCAGTTCTCTGTGGTCTCCAGAGCCTCCCGCAGCCAACGGATGAACTCGTCCAGTTTGCTCACGAACCCCTGAGAAAAAGGTTTTGGATTCAGATATTTGCTGTTGTTTGAAAAAGCTTGGGGAACGTGAAGTAGCTCGAGAACTTGGATTGAAGTCAAAGGGAACTTGGATGGGAAACTTTAAGTCAAAGGACCGAATATGTCTTAAAAATATTAATGGAAAAGTACATCAATATACATTGCTTAGTAGCATCACCGTTGATCTTGACAAGTCGCGTCTTTGCCAACAACGTGTTCCTACTGCCATCTGTTGGCAAAAAGTTGCATTTTTAAAACTTATTTAATTGAAATGTAGATTGAAGACATTCTCTCTTTGTAAAGGTCATTTATTTAGCCAGGGGTTTGCTGCAAAATAAAAAAACACACACACACACACACCAATGATTGTGTTCAACTATTTACTCTGTATAATAAAAATGACACAGGACAGGAACGGATATGATTCAGCATATCTCCTCCACTCTCACTGCTCAGTGATATATCTCGGTAGCAGTTCACTGACTTTTGCTGGCGCTGGATAAAGGCATTCCTGTGGAATAAAAAGCCAACGGGCAAAACACCTGGTCTGTCTTGAAACATAACAGCCAAACTACCCACAGCAATAGCTGCAGCCTAATATATTCTGCATTTTCCAATGCAAATCTCCCAGTCATTATCTGACAAGCTGCAATGTGATTCAAATCAAAGAGATAGATTTAAATCGCCTCTCCCAAGAGCAGTAACAAAGAGTACTCACTGGATCTTTAGTCGTTAGTTCTGAGGTAAAAACGCGCTTGGAAGCCTGCAGGCTGTTCTCAAATGTGAGCACTGGGCTTTGTAGAGGCGGGCCCATCTGCCCAGCTGGACACTGTGGAGAGGGGACATCTACCTCGCCACCAGGTGAGGGCGCTGTCTATCCTGAGTGAGCCCGCCTGGGGCGGAGACGGGGGACGGGTTTCCGTCCATTAGGAAACCTAGGGGTTTGGCGTGCCGGGCCGCATCTGTGCCCGGAACACGTCCTCCAACCCCACCTCCCACCATCAACGCTTTAGACATTCCACAGCCCTGTCAGTTGATCCATGTCAAGCACCTAAACCAAACGAGGCCGAAAGGCTGAAACGAGACGGGCCGACAGAAAGAGACGTGTCAGATCTGTCCGTCGTGAGCGAATACGCTTCCCAGGGCTCATAAACGCTGAAGTGGTTTTAATTTCGGCACTGTAGGGTCTGTCAATTAACTATACTGCACCACCTTGTGAGGGTGAGCAAGCAGATAACAATAAAACCGCTGTATTGTGCCCTAATGGACCATACGACCAAGCTGGTATATAGGCCCTACAGCAAGTTATGAACAAAAAGAAACGCCTAGCCTCTGGTTTCGGCATTATCCCAAGCACTCTGAATTTTTGGTGTTTGGCAGCTGCCATAACGCGAAGACTGGAGGAAAAGGAGCTCCCCCCCAACGCTGTTTCCGTGGAGAAACGGGAAGAGAGGAGGGGACGGAGAGAAGGCTCATCACGTCACACATGAATGGGCCTTTCCGAGGTGCCTCCGGTGGAACCTTCAGCTGCCAGCTGTCTCTTGCCATGAGGATGAAGTCATCTCTGGAGGCCCCGCATGCTAATGTAATCAATCACCCCGTAGTGTGACACGTATCATCTCAGGTGTCGCGGCTGGCTGACTGGCTGGCTGGCTGGCTGGCTGGCGGGCCTAGCATGGTTTTCCAGGTGACGCCCCCTGATACGGAGCCTGCCATCCAGGAAAGGAGGAGAGGAACGAGGGACAGACAAATGAGACTCATCTCTGTTCCTCTCCGCATCCCTGAAATTTCTTTCTTTCTTTTCTCTGCGCTCAATTCAGTTGTAATGAGTATATTTTGTCATAATAATTATGCCATAACTTTTATATTTAGGTAAGTCGATCATTGTAGTTTGCTTTTAAAAGCATCATATCTGTTCCAGGAAGTGAAATATTGTATAATAAAATGCACTAAATAGTCTTGCAAAGGTAAGTATTTATATAATTTCTCAAATTAAAATTTGCCTTTAAAAAACAGGCTATCGAGATTACTCCAGAAAACACACTTAACAAATAACGAAACGTATTGACCTATATATATGTTATTTTTATATTGCTGAGAAAAATGTAAACACAAGCTGTCCTATGAAGCGCAAATTATTCCTGATCCCAGCAGGCGGCGCCAATGTAACAACGGTGCTCCTGGTTATGCAAAAAAAATTTCAATGTCAAATGTATTTGCACGAATGTCAAATACGATGCGATTTATTTACGTCAGACGCGATCCCCTATATTACCTATCACCAACAACATCAGTATATAAGGTTTTAAACAAAAAAAAAATATTTTCCATTTATGCCTTAATTTTAGATAATTAAACTTGATTTAAAACTATAAATATTTGTTAGATAAAATGTATCAAATATCTTAAACACTTCAGAAGGGGAGCAAAACTTATAATAACGTAACATAAAGAGTAACTGGAAATGGTGGTTGACTCCGGAGCAATATCGTCCATCACCACATGATGGCGCTACACAATTTACGTAAAAGTTCCATGCCGCTGACCGTCTCAGCGTAGCCAGGCACAGTTGAACAACCTTTAACAGACTGATCGTGGAATAATACCCAAAATTGGGGAGTAATACCCAGACAAATTCGCCGGGCTCAAATCAAATCCTCTCAAAACTGTCCAGGGGCCTGCCAGAGAAGCACTGGGGATTAACCGCGATGAACACGCAACGTTTTTGGAGTATCAACAATGATAGCGAGAGTGAAAAGGGTGCACACCAGGGGACATTCACGAGTTAAAACTGCACTAGCCGACCCTCATTCCTGTAGTCCCTTACTAATAACCTGTTATTGAGCGTCTTGGGCTGGTGGCGTGATGAGCTTATTAACTAATCAGTTGCATAATTAGGGATTTGGATGGCGCTAAATTAAAATGCGGCACAAGACACTTCTTCTCTTTCTATTGCAATATGCAATATTGACGGAGCAGTCAAGTGAAAATCAAAGCATCACCTCAATCTTGCTCCATATGTCCTCATCGTTTTCCTGGTGCTGGATGTCCTCCAGGAGCTGTTGGATCAGGGGCTTGTGTGGGCTGGTCCCATCCTCCATCCCGGGGCTCTTGGTCAGCCAGGCCGGCTTGTCTGCTCTTCTGGACTCGCCTGCGTTCCAGTAGGCCTCATCCTCCGACTGGAGGTCGCTTAGGGGCCCCGACTCGATGCTCTCATCCAGGGAGGGTGCGATGTCGCTGGACGAGGTGGGCGACAGGCGGCCAGCTGAGAAAGCCTTGGCGTAACGCCGCCCTGGCTGGAAGGGGAGGGCGCCGTCCCACTCGGTGGGCACCTCAGAGAGATCCCAGTCATCCACGTCCTGGAGGGGTTCATCGGTGGATCTCCGGGGCAGGGCCTTAGTCAGCGTCTCCAGCTTCATGGCCAGCATCTCTGTCTTCTTCAGCTGGGAGGGGAGGGCCAGGTACTCGTCTGAGCCGTACCAGCGCTCCTCTCCTGGGCCGGTGCCTGGTGTGACCCGGCCTTCCTCTTCGCACAGGGTCCGGACGGCCGATTTCTGGGGCAGTGCATTGGCTGGGAGGGGACTGGGTGGAACGGGCTCAGGGCTAGAGGTGTCTTCACCAGGGTCTTTCGCGGGCAAGCTGAGCTTTGTCCAGGTATCAGCCAGACAAGTGCCCTCAGACTGCGTGGCTGGGGGGGGGGAGGTGGACCGCCCCTCTGGGTGGCTGGCTTTCCTAGCCTCCGAGGAGCTCCTCTGCAGGGTGGGACAGGAGCCAGGGACCTGTGGCTTCTGGCGGCGCCTGCTGTTGACCGCAGGGAGGCTGTCATAGGACTGACTGACAGCGTTCGGGTAGACAGAGGTGAGATCCAGCCAGAACTTGGAGCGGTCTGGAGGATCCAGGAGGGACGGGGTGCTCCGGCTCAGGTCCGCCTGGAACTGCAGTGAAGAGGTCTGCGGCCCCCTCTTCAAGACCGTCTCAGAATCGTCCTGAGACAGGCCCTCCGGGTACATGGGCTTTTTCGGTAGGGAAGGCTGAGTAGGGGAGACCTCGTTACACTCGCGAGAGTCCTGCAGGGGGCGCTTGGGGAGAGTGCTCTCGTTCTGGGGTGCGGCGCGCTGCATGATGGGGGAGCCGGGGGAGCCGGGCGAGTCCTGGGGCGACGGCACCTGGCTCTGCCTGGAGGACAGTCGCTCAGCGGCCACAGTCAGCAAGCCCACACTCTGGATAAGCTCGGGGAAGTCCTGCTCCAGCTCGGGGTAGCACAGGCTGGGCTCCTGGCCCCGAAGCTGGCCCTCGGGCTCCTCGCCGGGGCTATAGTCGCTCAGCTCGAAGGCGGTGATGCCGCAGTCCAGCGAGAAGTAGTCCTGGCTACACCTGATAGTCAGCTGGCCCGAGTCGTCCACTTCGGTCAAAGCGTCAAGACGTGCCTAGTGGGAGCACAGTTTCATATTTTAATAGCTTGGAAAATATGCCCTGCCAAAAAAATACATGTTTTCATAGCAATGTTCGTACCTTACTACAGTATGATCTGATAGAATGGTATCAAGGGCATACAATGGTTCAAGTGTGTCAAAACATATCAATAACAGCGGTAATACTCAAGTTAGTAACAAAAAAACTCTAAAGCATAACCTTTTATCAGTGGAATCATTTCTCGTTCCATCTGAAACACTGAGCGATATAAATCACAGCCAATGCGCCACTGAGGCTGTGTGCCGCGGCCCTTCTGTGACAAAGCGCCCACTCTCCTTTGTGGAAGTGAAAGCAGGGCGTCATTGCACCGGCCAGACAGTTTCAGATCTGACGCGGCACCGTCCTTGAGCAAGGAGCCGTCCTTCGGTCACCGTGGAAGTGAAACGCACGCATTGGGGTGGGTCTGAGGGACGTTCGCATCACTACTTACTGACCCCTCTTAGCTCAACACCAGAAAACCTGGACTGACTCGGTTCACGTGCACAACAAAATTTCCTACAACTTGGAAAATACATGCTTTGGTCAATGCACAGATTGCCTGTGTGTAGGGCGTAAACAACACGCTTGCGTACTTTTTTTTTTGGACTGTACAAAACGTGTCAGGTGTATAGTATGAATGATTTATTCATATTGGGTTTAAAAGAAACGAGACGGTGGGCTACAGGAAGGACTGCGTGACACTGACTGAACTGTGATACTGCACATTACATTATTAATGTGATACTCCACGTCAGAATCTGGGGCAGGCAGAAGTTGTGCCTGCTGTGGGGCCAGCCCAGGGTGTATCCGGGTGCTTTGGGAGTGGCAGGGAGGCAGAACGCGGCCTTGAGCTTATGTGCGGGGACAGCAGCCTGGCGGGGGGGTGTGCAGCCGCATGACAGCACAGCCCCTGGCGGCCGCGGGACACGTGCCAGCACAAAGGGCGGGCCGGGGCATCATTCGGCCAGATCCTGAAACGTGGGGCTGTCCGACGTTAACAACCTGCGGCCGTTAGGATGATTAAATCACTCTGGAGACACGCAAGCATCGGTTCGGTGCCCTCACGTGTAGATATATCGCCTGAAACAGTCAGGCCCCTTCAGTCCTCCCTATAATAAAAAGCCATGGAATATCACTCAACCCAGTGCTAGCTACGCTCTTAAAAGCATTTACCAACATTCAGGGGCGGGGCGGGGCGGGGCGGGGCGGGGAGAGGTGGCTGCTTTCCCAAACTCGGAGGAGCACCACTGCAGGGTGGGATAGGATTATCATCATTTTAATTTGCTATATGCAAATGTATCACCAGACTTCATCATGTTATGTGGTCTACAGTGCTCATGTACTCTTGGTGACGGGTGGTCTACAGTGCTCATGTACACTTGGTGACGGGTGGTCTACAGTACTCATGTACACTTGGTGACGGGTGGTCTACAGTACTCATGTACACTTGGTGACAGGTGGTCTACAGTGCATATAAGCGCCAGGCAGAGGGTTTTTAAACAAGCTTGTAAGATTTCAGCGGATTGTTCCAGCAGTCTCGCAGCCTTCTAGGCTGTAATTAGCACAGCAGATTCCTTCTCTTCTCCTGATTAAATGGAGGGGATCTGATTACGAGGCACGCTTTCATTCGCAGTCTCTTCTCCTAGAAGGACACGCTGTGTAAACATTTATCAGGTGTAACTGAGTAACACAGTTTGCACAGTGATTGAATGATCCAGCATTGCACCTTGACTAAATTGTGCTTGAGTGCAGAACGTGTTGGATTTGTTTTCACAGATCAATTCATTTTTTCCCTGAATAGTTGAGTGTTTTTGAAATTGAACGTTGAACTCTGCCAAGTCTTATTATATGTGTGTGTGTCTAAGAGAGTGTGTGTGTGTGTGTTTGTGTGTGTGTGAGAGCGTATGTGTGTGTGTGTGTGTGTGTGTGTGTGAATGTAAGAGTGTATATGTGTGTGTGTGTGTGTGTGTGTGTATGTATGTGTGTGTGTGAGAGAGTATATGTGTGTGTATGTATGGGTGTGTGTGAGAGAGTATATGTATGTGTGAGAGAGAGAGAAAGTGTGTGCGTGCGTGCGTGCGTGAGTGTGCGTGCGTGTGTGCGTGCGTGCGCGAGCGTGCCCGTGTGCGTGCCTGTGTGCCCGTGTGC
>JAOVYW010000022.1:2327762-2339490 GCA_025775045.1 Hiodon tergisus
CTCCGATACACACCAGCATAGTAACCCTCCGATACACACCAGCATAGTAACCCTCCGATACACACCAGCATAGTAACGCTCCGATACACAGCAAATAAGCTCAAAATTTCTGCTCCGGCTAACTTTACCCAACAAGACTGACAACTGCAAGAAGTTTTTATACATTTGCTGATTCCCCCCTTTTATTTAGATCAGCGATGAATAAAACAGACAGACAGTCTCTTTCCTTCCCCTTACCTTGTTCCCTTCCCTGTGTCTCAGGGTCTACACCTCCTGCATCCCTCAGTGACTGTTTCCTCAGATCACACTGCCACTGCTCCTCATTTACATGGGCACAGAACTGGCACAGAACTGGCGCTTTCTGTCCTTCCGTCCTTTCACTCCCCGTCTCACAGAAGCCCGTCCGTAAATTTCGGAAGGATCGTTTGTCAGGCTTTTTTTCGTCCTGCCCGGAGACGGTCCCGCGAGCCAACTCGTCGCTGGCAGTGACCCTTAGCCAGCGAACCCGCCGCAGAGCACGGAAACTGCGGGTGAAGGCGAGAAAGCAGAACTGCGTTGACTCATCCTCCCGCGTGGGCCAGCGGAGTCACCCTGAGAGGTGACGAACGTGCCCGTCTCGGAGGAAAACACACTCCCAATCCGGGTCCACCTACGCTCCCTCTGTTCTACGGAGCGGTCCGCCCCCCTTTTTCAGCAAACATCTGACCGTCAGCGGGGCGGCTGCCCAAACCCTGACAGAGGCAGCGAAGAGGTAGCTTGGGGTGCTTTTGGCGTACGCAAGGGAGGGAGACAAAGAGAGCAGTCTCTACTGATTAACTGTGGATTTGCCTATCCGAGAGCGGCGGAGAGCTATGGCTGCACCACTGGCAACGCCAGGGATCGGGACAAAATCGGCACCCAGCTCAACCAATGGATGCCCAGAGCCCTGGGCCAAAAAGAGGTGAAAAGTACCTGCCCATTATACGTGTTGTTATACGTGGAAGTGAAATGTGTAGAAAGTCCAAAGAAATGTTATCATGTTCTGACCGCATGATGCAGGGCACGCACGATCTGCACATTTGAAGACAAATGTGGGTATATGCATCGCATTACTGCATTGTACATTTGCTGGCACACCACTAGACCCTCACCAGAGCACTTCTGGAGTTAAATTCACTGTCCATTATTCTACAGACTGGGCATTTATGTTGAAAGGGGCCTGAAGACTGGGAGGTTGTGTCCCCAAGCCAATTTTCTCAGAACGATAAAGTTTCCATAGCCACTGTTGACTATGATTAAGCCAGACGGCTTGGGTCTCTGTAACTGCCCTCAGTAGCCCGGGAGGAATCTACAGGCTGTTCTCTGGGCTTTTGATATTTTTGGCTTGATATGTGCCCAGGGTCGACATGACACAACGTGTTCTCCGCACTGGAAATATAAACCCTACAGACTGTGAGCCTGAGTCATCCGGCCCTGAGGAGGACTCCTCCGTCTCCTCCACTGTGTGTCCCTTCCATCAGCACAGGCTGGGAGGAGAACCAACGCATGGGCATTCTCTATAGAGAGATACAAAGAAAAGCAGAAACATCAAACTGACTAACGTTCTCCGCCTGTCCTCTTAACTCAACAGATTGACCGTCATCCGCACAATGAGATGTGTGTCACTTCCCGAAAGTGCGTTCGCCGGTTTCTCTCTGAACATCCCAAAACTTCAGCTGCTTTGAATCACGTTTCCTCGACTGAGACGCAAGACGCGGAATCTCACTGGGGTTTATATCCATTTCCCTATCTAGATCTTCTCTACGTGGGACTGAAAAATCTGTAATCAGGAGAGACATTCCAACACTTTTTAAAGTTATACTCAAGATAGGTAAATAAGAAAATAGAAAAAAACCTATAATTTTCAGTCAGTAACGCATACCTATTATACGCTATTCATCGTTCTGGTTGAAAGTTTGATAGTATCTCAGTCCATTCTGTTTCGATCTTGAACGAGGGGGAGCAGGCACACTATTTGAGATCAGTTACAATTACTTTGTCTGCAATTCAAGTATGCCTTTCAAATTCATTTTTGTTTGAGGATTAGCCCCTGGGGGGGGGGGTGAACCTGGACCGTATAAAAGACCCTTTACACACCATACCGGTGAACCGTTCCTTTCAGGTCAACAACGCGTAGTCGGAGCGCTAACCAGTAGGTAAAGAGAAAGACGTCATTCACTCTTTCGTCCCCTTCACAATGTTTCTAAACGGACTTTCTGGTCCATTCAGCTCCTGCTACACGTTATCTGCAGCGACGCTTTACATGAAACCGCCAACGCGCGTGTCTGCAGTATCTCCTGGCGTTGGATAGTGCTCCTTTTAGCAGTATCATTTGCATGAGAGGTGGACCGAGAGCGTCTGGAACGTGAATACTCATCGGTGCTCACTTGCGTTCTTGGCCCGAGTACTTCCTGCTCTCTAAAATAGTGCGGCATGCGAGAATGTAGGTCAAGTGCGTGGCCAACGCGATAAAACGTCCAGAGTCCAGCTGCTCTGAATCGAAAATACAGGCAGAAAACGTGTGCTCGGTGCAGAGAGAAAACCCGGCCCTAAGAATGAAGAACCACAAGCGTAGAACGTCCACACGACAGTAGTCTTGTCGGGTCACCTGCGTTTCTGATTAGCTTTTTGTTATGTTGGCCTGGGTAGAGGAGGATAAGATAAACATTGCCTCGTGGTCGTACTCAGCTGCTAGTATGTGAATGTATTTTTGTTCAACCATGTCAAGCATGCAGTCCCTCCTTTGAAACATGTAATGCACACGGAGGAAGACGGTAGTACTTCAAAAAACAGTCATTAACGTGCACGCAAACAATCACACATACACACGCATCCTACAAAGCCCTAGAGCGTCACGTGACACTGTTGGGGGTTCTGTCTAGTTTGTTCAGAAGCTTTAGAAATACGACGCTGGACAAAACGCTAACATGTTCCAATCTGGTTTTTATATACTGGCTGCTCCGAGGTCTATTTCTATGGAGTCCAGCTGTCATGGGGACAACATTTGCAGAGAAGGCTCCAGTGACACACCCCGGCTCGCACACTCACACAAGGACGCAGAGATTTCCACTAAACCCCAATGACTTTCCCAGTACAGCAGGGCCATCATTCCCTCCAATGTGCATTATCATCAGCGTATAAATATTTCCTATATATATATTAACACGTTACACTCACGTGCCAGATGTGCAACTCAACGGAAAAACTTTCCTTTTAGGTTTGGTTCAGAGACATGACATACAGTCGCTCAGACTGATTAAGCCTAATTCTTGTTGATTGCCTCTGGCCCGCCATGGACCACGTTCCTGGGCCCTGGGGCCCTTCTCTCAGCACAGATTTGCACTACGTGCAAACAGCACAGGAGAAATGCAATTCAGAGTCTAGAGACTCCCAGGAAACCTCTCGCCATCCTGCACGAAAGCCAACACATGGTTTCGGTGAGACATTTTGAAAAGGGGTGGCCCCGTTCTTACCGTCTGCCGTTCCTTCGGTTGCTTGCTCCAAAACAAAAGCACAACTGAGGAAGCCCACGTCCACCTCTTGTCAGCAAAAGTGACACTCCTTTCTCCTAGTTAAAGACAGCTCTCCCTACACTCTCTCCCCCCGCACTGACCTGGTTCTGGCTGGCCTGTGGACGCTGGCTCCCTGACAGCAGGAAGGGGGCTATTTTGGGCAGTGACCTCAGTCCCCTTGCAGGGGTTTCACTGTATCACTGTAACCCACCCTACCCAACCCCCATCTCCACACACACACACACACACACACACACACACAGGGCAGCTGCCATAAAGGAGAGGGGGAGGTCAGCCATAAGCAGTCTATGAAGAGTGACAGCAGCCAGTGCTCACCACATGGGGGTCTTGACGATGACCCTCGGTTTCAAACGCACGGTTTCAAACGCACGGTGTTGTCTGTACAACATTGTGAGCTGTGACTGCCAATACTGTGACGCAGAGCATCTGTAGCATCTGTTTAGGTTGTTTCTGCTGGCCCTGTGTGAAATTTGTGCAACAGTTAAAATAATTTCTTTAAACAAACTTCTGGCTCACTGGTCTTTTAATTTAATTACCATAATCTCAAAAATGTCCCCTAATATATCCTAATGCGCTGACTGAGCTGTATAATTGGCTTTCATGGTATGTCAGACAGGGTTTCTCATCCAATCCGGATGATTTTGTTTTGGAATGTTTAGCACGTATAGTTGTTTCCTAAAATACCACTTAAACTAAACTCATTGCATTGTTACCTTCCAGACGTGCACCACTGTGGCATCATGGCGTTTGCTAACAACTCTTTATTTCATGTTTTACAAATCTTTACTTTGGTAAATGTATGTTTAAACATACATAGTTAACTACACAGCATACAAGTATTATGACACGACGGACTGCATATTAGACCCTGGGATCACTTTTCCTTGTGTTTTCACCAATGGCTGCTCACTTCCCATAATTTTTGCTATGGTGGGAGTAGTGCCTCAATCTCCTTTATCGCAAAGTGTGTGCCGTGAGGGGGATTTCTTCATAATTGAGGATTGACAATACATTTAACCTTGTTGCTGCAATGCTTTGCTGCTGCAATGCTGAGCTGACAGGTATGGTGTGGGACGGGTGAAACCTACAGTGTAGTCGAGGGACAATCCAGGGCGTGGCTCTCCCCGTGGTTGGCTGTGGGGGAGGTTCCTCACAGTTTGGCTGCAGAGGACTGCAGAGGCTACGGGTGGCCTGATTTAATGATTTAACCTGCAGGTGAGGTCTTGCAGAAACAAACTTGTGGCATGAGAGTTGCAGTTTTGGTTTCTTTAAAATCCCAGCCGGAGACTGCCTTTGTGGATACCCAGTTCCTTTCACCATTAAAACTGGGTTTCCCCTGCAGCCCAGAAGGCCGTTCTCTCATTTAATCCGAGTCTTAACCAAGTTGCAGCACCGTCTTCGCGAGGTCTACATTCTTTTCAGTCAAGGCCCCCAGGAAAAGAAATAAATTGCATTATGCTTCCAAACACTGGTAATGGCGGTCTTCGGTGCAAATGAGCTGGGGTTTCATTCAGTTTGTGCAATCTGTTAATTGAATTTTGATCTGGGTGTATCATCCATCAACACTTTTTTGATTCCTGAACTTTAAGAATGTTGTGTTGCCGGAGGTATGTTTGCACAGAACGAAGGGTTTCCCATACATGTAGAGAGAAGAAATACGTAATATATCATTAAAAGTAATTAAGATTAATTAGCTGTTTGATTAATATATTTGCCCCTGGGTAAGTTAATTGGACATTTAATTCATCTTGATTAGGTTGGATACAAATGCAATGTAGAGTACTTTCACAAAAACGAAGCTACCTCTTATTAAAGGTGCAATCGCACCACCAAGACAACAGATAACGGTCATCATTGTTGCTGCATAGTTCCAGATGTTTACCGGCAGATGCTGCACTGTTCCAGATGTTGACCAGCACACACTGCATAATTCCAGATGTTGATTGGCACACGCTGCATTGTTTCAGATATTGACCAGCACATGCTGCATAGTTCCAGATGTTGACCGGCAGATGCTGCACTGTTCCAGATGTTGACCGGAACACGCTGCATTGTTCCAGATGTTGACCGGAAAACACTGCATTGTTCCAGATGTTGACCGGAACACGCTGCATTGTTCCAGATGTTGACCAGAACACGCTGCATTGCTCAATCAGTCACTAACAATGAATGCACAGAGGGCTCCATTGCCAGGTCTGCATACCAGGATCTTAAAGAACCAGGGCAGCACAGTTCTGGGGCCACGGGCCTAGACCCAGACATCACTGGAAATAAACACTCGCCACGTTCCTTTGTGACCACGGGGGAGTGTCGGGATTCTCTGCGGGGTTAGGATTGCATCACTGAGAATAAATTCCCCACAAACAGCTGCAAGGCCCTCCACTCCCCTCGGGCACTGGCACCACGACCAACCCATCAGAAGAGTAAAATTAGAGATGTAGCCGGGTGGCGGCGTGCGGTAAGCTGCTCCGACTGGAGCGGAAGGGGGTTCTGAGAATTTAGAGTGTGGGTCGGGTCACGCCGTTTGGCGTACTCATGCCGGACCTCTTGCGAGGGGGTGAGGGTTCAGATCCGCTGATCTCTATGCGGAGCAATGACGCCTTCTCGCTGTGCGCATTCCACGGGAGCGTGCAACATGTGGCACACTGGCCTGGCGTGGCAACGCGAAGACGTCCGTACCTCTCCAAGTCCTGGTGCAGGTTTTACCCCTGCACTTCCTGCTTCGGAGGCTACAGTGCTTCCAGAAGTGTCCAGCATTCACTGTGGATCTGCGTAACAACATTAAAAAAAACATGAGCCGCCCCTTCAGAGGTTACTACAGAGATACACTATTATTCAAAAATCCCTCTATTACTTAATCTTACAAGGGGCGCGTTTTGTTTCCTCTCTCTTGTTTTTGAAACAGATAAATATACCACTCTCTATCTCTATAATGAGTCGCTGCCGGTCTTCAGAAATCTCTACAGCAGCAACAGCATCCGTTTCCCCCATCTCTTATTGTGAAGCAGGTTACATCTTATCCTCGTGAAGGTTATATTTCATTGGTTCCCCAGTGCCTCTCAAACCGTGCTCCAACAGCAATCATCCTTTCTTCATTTCCCCTCCCTTCAAATCTCACTGACATCGGCACCTTCTGACCCTTTTCACTGTTTTTTCAAAGCGTGTCATAATTACGCTATTGCAGAAGAGTACACGTGCTACAGGGATTTTATGGGGGGGGGGGGGAGTCTTGCGTGATTTGGCTTAAAATATGTGATTTGGAGCGTGTGGCGAAGCGTGACCAATTGGAATGAGACCTAATTTCCTTGATGTAATGCACTGCCGCCGTGATGAGGAAGGTCATTACTATGAGAAAGGCCCTCGGGCTGCTTCGCCTCCCAAGATAACACATGTGCAAAGGGATGAGCCAGGGAGGAGATGCATGGCAGACGTGGATGGGAGCACAGAAATATCAGCCGTCTTTCTGGGGGGGGACTGCTGATCCTGGGTTTGTTTCGGAACCTGTGTCCTCAACACCGCCACCACGGCCCATTCCCCGGGGTGCCAGAATGCCACCGTGTCTAATTCAGTCGTGCTGCGTGCCGTCCTCTGGAACAGTTCAGTAGCACCAGAACCTTGGAAGGGGTTAAGCGTGCAAGGGGTTCATCGGAGCGGCTTGTCCGTGAGATTTTATTACTCAGGACCGTTGAGAATCCACAGCTCCGTGTTTCAGCTTTCACCACCTGCATCGCTATGCAAACGCACAGCTAGGATCTAAAGAAACGTAATCACGTTTATCTCACAGATAAAGCATTGAGCGCAACGCTTACATTCAAACTAGATGTATTTTTAACATTTGACTATGTCATGATGCAATAATGTGTACACAACTGTAGAGTAAAAAATGCTATACTCGATTAACACAAAAGATTCCAGTTATTAAGATTAATAGCTTAACTGTACTGGCTCCTTCAGTCTTTGACTCAGCAGTTAACTCGCTGTGCCACCTGCTGTTGAGAATGCAACAATGAACTGTGTCTCTCTCAATTCAGTCTGGTCAGTCCATTCCGCTTTAATGTAAAATCCCTATATTTAATTAAAACTCCTTTCAGTTTGAGTACAATTTAAGAATAAACCTCCGTTTCATTCTCATTTTCTTGGCAGTGCCTCAATATTAAGTAGTGCTGGTGAGCGACAAATAACATTCACGGGGTAGCAATAAATGTATTTTGGATTGATTCGCCATTTTACATTCAGCACACACGGGTAATTTCCATTTAAACTGAACCGAAAGAGCCTCCCAAATAACTGTACTACTTTCATTCTACCAGAAACCAAAAAATTCAAAGAGTTCGATTTGCTTACTACCCTTTTTCCCAGCAGTTCCAATCTGAGAAATTATCCACAACTCACAATATCTCCGACAACAAATAATATTAGTTACATGTTCTGTCCACTAGATGGCAAAAGTCCTTCATAAATGTACGTTAAAAAGCTCACACGCTGGCGAAATTTCAGATAAAAACAGCAAGTTAGTTCACTGTAAGTTCATATTCACTCTGCATTGCATTGATATAAACGAATAGAATTTAAAAGTAAGCGAGAGAGAATGATAAAAAATATATATCATAACAAAATTCGACATTGTCATTGTTTTCATAGCAGCCTTTAAACGCTATGAATAGTTTTATATTAAATTAATTAGTCCCAAAGCATAATTGCTGTTTAAAGAAAACAACAATTATGAAAGAAAAGTTGTTTGTTGTGTCTAATATTTCAGTTAGAGGCCGACAGGGAGTTTGTGATATTTCTCCTTCTTTCAGATAGGGCTTTGTCACTCTGGGATACTTCTCCACCTCAATCCCAGCTTTATATGACACACAAGAAGAAAATCAATGCTTCTTACCGGTATTCAGACATAATGGCCTCTAAACGGATTAGCGTACATTTATCTAACGTAATGGCAAAGACATTTTGTCAAATCTTTCTCAGGCTGATGTTATAAAGATGCATATGACGGGATCTACATTCACACAAAACCAAAGAAATATGTGGACAAAAAAATTCAGAGTACACAATCCAATAACGATTTCCACCGGAATTAAACTGAACAAGTACTCCAAATGCCCGCCAAGACCCTAGTAACAAGAGCGTTGACAGCGTTCCCTTTCAGTGGGAAGTGAACGCGTGGCATTGATTCACAAACCATCTGGAGCGAAGGCTTCCATGCAGGGGCAGATGATTTATCTGTTGTTCGACTAAATGATCAGACTCCGAGATCTGGCCTGCGTCAGTGTCAATCTGTCTGTACTCCGGGCCCATTAGTGAGTCAGGGCAAAGGAAGCAGGGGGAGGGGGTGTGTGTTTCCACACTAAAGCCTCGCTACTTTGGTTGCCTGGATAAGTGATGCAACGCTGAGATTTTTCTCCCCACATCTCTAGTACAATTTTGCTGCACTTGTAATGAATAGTTTGCGAAGTGAATGGAAATCAACCAGCCCATCTTTCTCTCCAGGACTACGTGTAAAGTCTCCTTATTGTAACCGGGTCAGATAAGGGTGGACTGTCGGAGGCATCTATTATTCCATTATCTCCTCAGTAACAGCCGGGAATCCACAAGGGTCAGCGTGGGCTTGCTCAATTAACGTCATGGGAAATCACATCACCGCCCCACAAAGACAGAACATGGCTTTAGAGCACAGCATCAATTTGTCGATGATTCACAATAAAAATGACCGGGCATTATCCACACAATAATGGCCGATAAAAACGATTGTAAAGTCTTGGCCCTCGACCAAAGCCACCATCTTTTCTGAACTGAGATTGACTGTGAGTCTCTTTGGAGGCTGAGTAAAAGTCTCTCTCTCCCTTCAGATCCTTTTTTACTCTCCGTGTGGTCCAGGTCTGGGTTCCCTTTAGTCCGCTTTACTCCTCGGGGTGTCCAAGGCCACTGGCTTTCCCTGCTCGAGTTCGCCTACGGTTTTTCTCAGGTATCTTTTCCTTATTTCTCCTGTACCATACAGTCACTTCAACGCCCCCTAGAGTCCAGTGTGATCTGTCTGAATGTTCTAGGATACACATTTCTTGCGCTTACAGAGACTGCATAAGTAACCTTCAATTGATTCTGAACAATAATTCTCCAGAATATTACCAGGATTTTTTATTGCATATAATATTCAATAATATGCATTATATTGCCTATAATAAGGTGCTGCTAAAATATTCATTTTTAAAGGACTAGATGAAATATTGAATTAGGATTAATTTCTTTAGGCAAAACAATTAAAAGTAAGCAGTTACTGTTTTGCTATATTAATCCCACTGAATAAATCAGTTACAGAACTCTTCAAAAAGCCAACCTGTCTAATAACTAATGTAATGGATGGTTTACACTCCTGTGGACCAACAAGCATGTCAGAGTTGAGCGAATGAGCAATTCTGGAGGACATGATTCGGTAAAATGCAGTTTTGCTGACTTGCATACATCACAGCTACAGATATTATGCACCTCCGGGGACCTTGCTATGATCGTAATCGTACTCAAATTCCCACAAAAATCACAGTTAAAATGCCAATGTGCCAATGTGTCATAAAATGACCATAGTAACAATTCATTTGCTACAAGCTGCATAAAATGCATGCCCTGAATCACCATTGTCTTTTTTTCATATCATTGACTTTGACCAAAATGAAGACGAAGCAGAAACCTAATCAGGTTGATTTTAAAAAATGTCCTTCAGTGTTGTGGAGAATTCACTTCCTGTCATGGAGTGGGGGGGGGGGGGGATTTTTTCATTATTGTTGTGGCTGTTGCCACGACGCAGACGCACTAACCTTGGCGTCCGAGACGATGTACAAACAGACAGCTGTTCACGTTGCCCTCTATAGTCATCGTCCCGTGGGAATTCGCAAGGACAAAGAGATCGGTCACACTGCGATGAAATCCCAATTCAGGGGAGGGCGGTGAGCGGAATTCTTCGCTAAAACAACGGGCCTCTTTACCAGAGAAAAGGAAAGGTTTGTTTGTTTGGCTGACGTGTCTGTGGGGAGAGTGTGGCCAGGACTGAAGGGATTTTAAAGATTGCCACAGGTTTCCCCTGAAAATAAACCTGACATTTTACCCATATATCCCTGATAGCGGCTTCCATTCGTTAAAAAGCCTGGAAGTCTGGCAGGACACACACTTTGTCTACATTTATACGTTTTTTTTTATTGCATCTTTGATCTGGCACCATTTCAAAGGATGACAATTAATAGGCACGAGAGCATGGTGCTGATTACAAGTGCTTTTTAACGGGGGGCCGGCAGAGCAGAACCAATACAAAACACGAGTGAAAGGGCTTTCAAATTACGCAAGCCATGCTTGGCAAGTCCAACCAAACAGTTATTATTATAATAAAAAGGACAGAAAACCAGCATCCTCGAAGCGGCAACCAGTGCCCTCTGGGTGTGGCTTATTCCATTCTAAACCGCAAAGATGTGACTGTGCACGGTTCCACTAGGTTCAATAGCCAGGGAATTATCAGGTTGACTAGTGTCTCGTGAGGGCATTCTTTGCGTGGTTGCTGCTGGCAACCGGCTCATTCCGAAACCCCCAGGGAAGACCAAGCCAGCGTTCTCACACTGCGTCCTAACATTAATCAGGAAGCTTTTTATTTCAGAGTCTCAGACACAGGCAGAACCCTCATGGCACAGTCCAACACATACAGAATTCTCTTTGTACAGCTAGACTTTGGTTTTAAATCTTTATTTTGTCTGGAACATATATATATATAGCCAAATTGAGCTATAGATGTATAGTTAAACAGTACTGTGAATTAATTTTAGAAAGCCATCCATATCTTAAATGCTCATCAATTATAAAGCATGGACTTTTTTATTTTAAAGAAAAATATGACCATAATACAAGACATCAAAAATGTTCAGGTGAAAAATCTGATTGTCGTTTATTTTTTAAAAAGCAGTCCCTTAAAACAGCCTTTTAACCAATGCTCATTTATTAAATTGTCATTGTGATAATTAGAAAACAACAACGCCTTCCAACAGTACTCCTCATCTATCACACTGGGGGACAAATGTGCAAGTCATAGTACCCAGTGTGCAACTTTGTGAACACTTCCTACTGGGATACGATCAGATCCAACTGTGTGAGCTCTTCCTCCTGGGATACGATCAGATCCAACTGTGTGAGCGCTTCCT
>JAOVYW010000022.1:2339590-2355070 GCA_025775045.1 Hiodon tergisus
GGGGGGTTTTATTAGTAAAATTACTTTAAGGCAGAGTTCTGTGGGGGGTTTTATTAGTAAAATTACTTTAAGGCAGAGTTCTGTAGGTTTTTTTTTTTCCTTTTTTCCTTAGTTGTCCATTAAATTCTATCTCTGTGATTCTATTTGGACAATCAGTCAGGAAGCCCTTCGTTAACATAACTCTGATTCAGTCTTTAAAACGAAGAAAGAACTGGAATAAGACCATTGGTAACACTGCATAACTTGTGTTTGGCTATCTATCCAGTTATGAATTCGAACCTCTAAGGCACCCTACATCTTTATAGAATTAAAAAAAATATATATATTTTTAATCCTCTCTTTTATTTGAACAATAATTGTTTTTAATGTATGGTTTAAAGGAGGCTTTCGGGATGTTGCCAACTCTTGTGGAGGTGCATGTCTGGAAGGTATATGAACATTACAAGCGTCTCCATGTGCCCCTCAACAAGCCGTGGCTCTATTTAGATGGTCTACTGCTTCCCTCAACATATTTTTGCTCATGAAAAATGCAGACCATCGCAACAGATGGCGTCTGTGATTTGGTTCTTAAATCCCATCTGCTGTGTGTATCTAGTAAATCACTAGCCCTAAAAATTTTGTTCTGCAGAAAAGAGAGGCAGAGCTTTTTCAACTGCAATCAACCTGGTGCCGTTCGCGGTCTCACATGACTGCGTTTCCATGGCATATCCAGGTAGTATCCCAGTTCTTAAGCACACGTTGCTTTAATTCCCTACTAAACGCCTCTCAGGCTTTGACAGCATTGGATTAGAACTTTCATGAATTCACGTCCTCCACTTGACGAAGTGTGATCAGATGAAGACGATGAAAACTTAATCAGAAAGAACTGCATATGATTATTCCATAATTACAATTCCCTCTCTGTATGACTGTTACTCGTGACCTAGAAGTATAGCTTTTCATCTGAACTGGTCCAACATGTTCACAAAAAAGTGTAGCTTTGTAAGTCTTATAAGGCCTATCAGGAAATCTGCTTATAGTGCACATTAATTTTGTATTGGCTCGAGGCTACTGACTAATGAACATTGACAGGAAGGATTCAGAACACTGACTTCATTCCCATTTTATTAGAATCTCGAGTAAGGCATTCGAAGCACTGCTGTCCTCTCATAGAAAGAAGAGAAACCTAGAGAAAAATCCAGCCAAAAAGCTTGACTGTGGTGGGTCTCTATCCCTGTCGCAGCTACCTCCACGCGAGCCACGATGGGGCAGCTGCTCATTTCTTCGGTTGGCCCTTCCCCTCATAGACTTTGGCTAGCTAATGATGCTTTTCTGTAGCGTGTGTCTAGACTGGGTCTATTTGTCTTGCCAGACTGATTCTCCATACGTTGTAAAACATCTCTGTGGAAGACAAGTCCGCTCAATGGCTCATTCGTATCAAGATAAAAGACCCATATGCAGCCCACTTCCACGCAACTAAGAGCCACTTTCGTCTTACAACCTCAAAATCTGCTGCTGGCCTCATGGGGGAATTATCAAATGATTGTGTGATGACTGGCATTTGAAACTTTTCTTCTTTGAAAGATTTATGCAGTTGAATTATTTTTGATCATTTCTGCTGAAAGACTGCACCCCACCCTTGGAAAGGGAAGGTTGTTTGCAATCAACTGGAACACGTGTGCAGTTGTTACATTTATAATATTAATGTTGTGAAACTCCATAATGCCCAGAAATGCACTATGTGCCCAGTAATTTAGACAAAGACAGTAGCAAGAAAAAGTATGTGAACCCCTTGGAATTAACTGGTTTTCTGCAGTAATTTGTCATAAAATGTGATCTGATCCTCATTTAAGTCACAACAATAGACAAACACAATGTGCTTAAGCTGATAACATACAAACAATTCTAATTTCTCATGTCTTTATTGAACACACCGACTAAACATTCACAGTGCTGGAGGAAAACCCTTGGAGTTAATAGCTGGTCAAACCTCCTTTGGCAACAATGACTTCAAGCAAGCGGTTCTGGTAACCCTGCACAATGTTCAGGGGGATTTTTTGACGATTCCTCTACAAAACTGCTTCTCCTCAAACACATTTGTAGGATGTCTGGTGTGATAAGCTCTCTTGAGGTCTTTCCACAGCATATCTATGGGGGACGTCTGGTGGATTTACTTCGATGCTTAGGGTCATTGTCCTGCTGCATCACCCAACTTCTAATAAGCTTCAGCTGGCAGACAGCCACCCTGACATTATCCTGTAGGATATTTTGGTAAACTTGGGAATTCATTTTCCCCTCGATGATGGCAAGTGGTCCAGGCCCTGAGGCAATGAAGCATTATTCGAACAATGAATCGAACAATTCAAGTTTTGGTTCATCAGTCCACAAAATGTTTTCCCAGTAGCGTTGCGGTTTGCCATGGTGCTCTTTGGCAAACTTCAGGCGCGCAGCAATGTTTTTTTGGGAGAGCAGCAGCTTACTCCGTGGTGTTGTGCCATGGACACCCTGCCTGTTCAAAGACTTATGTATGGTAGACTCATGAACAGGGATGTTTGCCAGTTCCAGTGATGTCTTCAAGCCTTTAGCTGTTACTCGTGGGTTCTTCTTTACCTCATTGAGGATTCTGCATTGTGCTTTGGTAGTCATCTTGGCTGGGTGCCCACTTCTAGGAAGAGTAGCCACAGTACTAAACTGTCTCCACTTATAGACAATTTGTCTAACTGTCAACTGATGGATGCCTAAACACTTTGAGATTGCTTTGTATCCCTTTCGAGCCTTATGCAGATCAACTACTCTTGATCGTATGTCTTGAGAGAGCTTCTTTTTGCGAGGCATGGTTCACATCGGTTGATGCTTCTTACAAACAGCAATCTTAAAATGTTTGAGTGTCTTTTATCAATCAAAGTAGCTCAAAACCACACCTCTGAACTCATTTCATTAATTGGACTCCAGGTGTGCAAGCTACTGACTCCAATTAGCTTTGGTTGAAGTAATTAGTGTATGGGTTCACTTACTTTTTCATCCAGCACTGTGAATGTTTAGTGGGTGTGTTCAATAAAGACACAAGAAATTAGAATTGTTTGTATGTTATCATCTTAAGCACATTGTGTTTGTGTATTGTTGTGACTTAGATGAGATTCAGATCACATTTTATGGCAAATTACTGCAGAAAACCAGTTAATTCCAAGGGGTTCACATACTTTTTATTGCCACTGTATCTTACGTGATGTACTTATAGCATGAATAAATAGAAACTCTACCATTCATGATTAGGAGGATATCAACATAAAATATATACATAAAGTGCATAGATATCTCAGTATTTTTGACTGTTTTGACTGAAGTCTTTAATTTTCTTTTCCTGAGAATAAACAACAGTCTTAAAGCTTTGCTAGTTCTTCCTCAAGTAAAACTGCCAAACGCTTTGAGGAAGGATTTGTCTCTTTTTATGTGCGAGATGTCAGCTTTGGCACTAAACATCAGAACAAATTTACCGAGATGTCAATTCACGCTGGACTTGAGGTACAGAGAATGTGGGCAATTAAGTGAGTAGTTTTTGGCTAGGAAAACTTTCTGAAGATGGGAGCTTCACCTAGTGAATAGAACTGAAGTGGGTCATAATTCCTCTGGCATAGTAATTTACTCTGAAAGTAACCCTGTCTTCACAGGAGTCATAGTAAGACATGTGGATTGTGAAAAATTGGTTATTTACTTGTTTGTTTGTATTTTTATTATTAACAATAACAATCACCGATGGGTCCCACCTCATATTCCACATAAATTCACCAATGAAAACGCTTGGAATTAAACGTTTTGCCTGAGGAAGGAAAATAATAAAAAGCTAACGACCTATCTGTTTTAAAATTTATAGGCTGTCCTCATTTATAACCATCTCAGTAAAACCTTGTATAAATCCCTGCTACTTACAGTAAAACTATATATGGTAAGAGCCAGGTGGAATCGAACAGTATTTAGGGACTGTGTCCCAACTAGCCCAGGTTAACTTATTTATTTAAAGTAGCCTATATTAATAAAGCGTGATTCAAGGTCCAGCCACCAGTCACTGATGATTTGTTTGGGATTCTGGACGAGGGGCCTGAACTACACTTATCTTTGGATAATCTCTGTAATAGTTAATATCTGTAATAGTTCATCTCTTTAATGTTTTATTAATTTGACTATTTTCAAACCGCTTTTATACATCGCATAGGCAACTGCTTGACTCCCTCATATGAATGGCAGGTCAAACGGCCACCAGGCAAGATCATCGCTGTTGTACTGTTGAGAAAGTCTCCAGTTTGAATGGCTTCAGAGTCCAGATGTATGAATGGGCTAATTTTTTATCTAGTTATGGTGCCCTGGATGAAAGTGTGTGCTGAATAATATTTTAGTGATAATGTTTTTTATTAAGCAGTGCAGTTATATAAAAGGCTGTGGTGGGACGGCAGTACTCTATTAATACTTTTGCTTACGATGAGTTTTCTGTTGCGAGCATGAACGTGAATGTAGTCAGATGTGGTGCTTTCCCCCTGTCTGGAGCTGTCCTTGTGACTTCCCAATCCCAGCGGATAATCGCGTTACGGGGCGCAGGCCCGTCATCGCCTTCTCCTGCCGCTCGTCCAGAAAGCTGCCTTGCCATATGTCAGTGGAGCTGAAGGGGCACGTGAGAGTGGCGGGACGCTCCTCCAGTCCAGGGAGACTGACGATCTGTCGACCTTAGTCACGCAGCTCTTATCAAGCCTTGCTGTTAACACACAGAGAGTGGGCAGATGAGGGAGCGTGTGTCTGTGCCTTCACGCAAACATTTAGCAGACTTTCACTAGGAGCACCATGATTGATACCTCTTCTGCTCAGGAAATATGTTTGCACAGTCTGTAGTGCTGCAAATGATGGCAGGATCACCTGCAGTTAATTTTATTACTAATACTTGAAACAGGGGAGCAAGTGGAGGTTTAAGTTTTTTTCAACACAAAGAAGGGATTTCTCCTGTTCCCATACAAAAGATGATGCTTGATCAACAGTGCAGAACCCTTAGTAAGACTAAACCTTTCAGAATTTTTCTTATTTTTATTAATTAAGATTTTTAGTTGAATATAAGAATCGAACTTCAATTAGTGTTGTAAAAGGCAGCATACTAAGGTAAGTTATTATGCTGTGCTATTGAAGGGTCCCATTCAGTTAAAACATTTGTGCACTCGAATGAAACTGTACGTTTGTGTTGCACATGAATTACTTAAAGGAGCCACATCATATTATGACACATTGTGGGAAACCGATTTACCTTATTTGGTAACTTGATTTCAATGTCATATTTGCTGTGACCAAAGATTATCCCACGGCTGTGTAAACACAACCATCTATAAAACAGGGATGATTAATGACACAAACGTGGCTGGACCGCGGAGGAGAACAACGTGTGGGGGTTTTCAGTGCGTGACGCAGGATGACAGAGCCACAACGTCCGTAGAAAATAAACCTCTCCAGGTCATTAAGGCTGTGTTCTGAGCCCAAGGCTGCTCTCCCATCCTGCTGACAAAGAGGCTGATTGTACCCAGCTGTGGTGGAACAAGGCCCAGAGCTCTCTCTCTCTCTCTCTCTCTGTTTCCGACTCGCTCTGATGGCTGAGGGCTCAGACTGGCGTCCGACACAATCTCTGCATTGTGAACGAAACATCTTCATTCGCTCTCGCAGAACACGAATGCGATGTGAAGAGCCCCGTTTTGACAGGATGCACTTCCGTGCGACGATCTTTCTTCCGAGGACCCCATCATGGGGGGAAGTGAATAAATGCAGGCCCAGTTTAACAAAGGAAATAATACCTCTGTAAAAAATGGTTCTTCCTGTCTGCTGTGTGCTCATAGAATGCAATGGGGAATGATCAAATGTAATACATCTGTAGTTCAGCGTGCGTTGCAATAGAAAAAGTTTATATATTAAATGTCAAGTATTAGCTTTTGAAAGGTGGTTACATATTGCAAGGCAGGAATGTGGCAGGTTAAATTAATTAGTGACCAAATGCTGCTTGGTTGTGTTCTGATCCATGCGGTAACTCAAAACATATTCCAAAACAGAAGTCACATACAGCGCCCATTTCTATATGACCGCCGACTTATTATGTCTCTATTTTACACATGTGCTTAACAATCTAACTCTGCCTCGTTAACTTTTTAAGATATCGCATAATTTCCTCGTAAGTGCATTAATTCCTCATCTACCCAGTAACAGCCGGGAACCCTTCTTTCAATTGCATCTTACTGTGGTTAATATGTGGTTAATTACAGACTCCCCCATCCACACATAAAATAAGAACAATTTTATCTTTCTCAGAATCAATCATCCAAATATAACTCTACGAAGGATTCGTATGTGTAAACAGTCTACAGCGAGTTAGAGCACCCGTGACACATGATTTTGGAGAAACGCCGACTACCATAACATTGTCTATCTCATAAGTAGCATAAGGTATCACTAGGTAGCCTAAAATGGCATTATTGACTGCATTTAGTTTATCGTACCCCTAGATCCAACCACAATGGACCAGGAAACCCATTCGCAAATGGAGAGAGTGTTGTATTCAGAACGAGGCTAGGATGCTTATTTACCTAAGAAGGTTCACATCCTTTTTGTCATGACCTTACGGTTTTGGCTCATCCAGATACTGTCTCAGTGTGCAGTCTGTGGTAATATTCTGCTTTTACTGATGCTGCAGTTACAAAATAAATAAATAAATAATATTTTAAAAACGCTGGTACACTTTTTTTTTACAACAAGGTTCAATCATTATACTGCACAGGGTTCTGCAGAATGTGTATTTTTGGACTGTTTAATTTTGGTATGGAATTTTTTTGTCCACTTACAGAAGGTATTAAAAAGCTAAAATATGGCAGATTTTACAATCACCTGGAATTTAATGTACACCATAGAGGCTTTGGGATGCTCAAAGTCTACCTTTCCTGCAAAATTGTGTTCATACTGTGTGTGTTTTTAAATAACTTACCCTGAAATTAAGGAAAACAACAATGGTCAACTTGGTCAACAAAGTTTTCCAATCCAGTGCTTCGAAAAGGCACAAAACTATCAAAATGTTGCCATCAGCAAAAAAAGAGCCAACAGTACATAAATCAAGGCCTGATTACTGCACAGCCAGGTTTGTGGGTTTGTAACGCCATTAATCCTCAACATATCGGAGGAGCCATGGCCAGAATTTGAGAGTTGTTTGGGGAAAACCGATATTACTGCCAGGGTAGGACACTACATTATAACTCTCAGTATTTCTACAAGTTCTGTAGTTAGAAATAAAAATGACCTGTACTTACAGTACTGTGCCTTTTAATTCATTTAGCTGTAAAAATAAAATTAGGAAAGTGGCTTGCCACTTTGAGCAGACAGAGCCACTGAGTTTTTGTAATGTAATGGCAGTGAGATCAGCATCTGCTTCAGACCTCCTGGGCAATTCTGGTGAATTTAATCATAACTCATTTGTGTGGATTAAGCTGACCAATTGTGTCCAGGGACTTGGAGAGGTCATGAGGTCAGTCATGCTTTGTCATGGGGTTAATGACTCATGGCCGATTGTGTACCAGGTCATAAAATGTGGCAGGATGACGAGGTTCCTATTTCAGAAGCCATATACAAAATTTCCATGATGATGGCAGAACAGAATTTAAAAGTAAAATAGAAACATTTGACATGGAAGTTTCAAGGACAGGATTTTTGCAATTGTGATAGGGAAATTTATTAAAATGACATATGTTTGATACAGTATATGTATAATGATGACCATGCGTTGGAATGTGATTTGTCATCAGCTTGATAGATTTGCTCATCCAATGTCATCTATAAAATCATCTCCTCATTATTGTTATGTAGAAAAGGGTGTTTTTTTATTGTATTTTAAATATTGGAGCCAAGCAGGCATTTTTAACGGCACGTACTTTTGTGATTCTTGACAGCTATTTTGTTAAAAAATGTGGGGGTAAGAAACTGATAGTAATTTACCTGTCATTAACTTTCAAGAGTGGCTTTAAAATGTTGAAGGGGATATGAATATAACAGCTCTCAACACCTGAAACAAACAGGAAGTTAGGTAAATATTTAAAAAAACATTTTTTTTATTGTGTAATGTGTCACAGGGTACAGGAACAGGAGAACCCAGTTGCAGTGCTGAGAGGGAAGGTCAGACAGGTGTAAGTCAAGTACCGGCAGGACAAAGCAATCAAGGATAACCACAGACGTGGTCAGGGACAAAAGCAATGGTCAGGCGATCAGGCAAACAGGGTTACTAGGAAAATACAAAGTCGTAGTCAGGCAAGACAAGGCAAGGCAAGGAATCCAGGGAACAAGGCGAGCCAGGAATGAATAATCAAAAGCCGCAGTAGTGAAACAGAAAATACTTCACAATGAGTGGGGGTTTGTGATGGGGTTATGTGTGGAACAGAAAACTGGAAGGTGGAAGGTGCAGGACCTGGGCTTCTGAATGATTAGAGATTAGTGACTGATAACATCTACTGCAGTTGTGAACTGTGACAGATTGCTGACCCATGAATTAAAAAAAAAACAACAACACGTAGGTAGTTGTTCTACAGTTTCAGTCCATCCATGCAGAAGCAGAATGCAGACCTTTTTTTATGGCACAGCAGTAAAATGCACCGTTTACCGCATCCGTTATGAATCATAGATGCCAGCTGTCAGCTAAAAAGGAACTTCTGTCAAAGCTTGGACTGTAAAATATCACTGTTGGTGAGCAAGCATGTTGTTGGCTCAGGCCAGCGCATCCTCTTGACAAACTCTGCATTTTTTAAATTGATGTAATGCTAAATATGCAATTATGTGACTGCTTTGAAAATTTAGTGATCTTCCGATATTAGTTATTTTTTTCTACACGGGCTTTGATTCATCTTAAATCTTAAATAAATAAAGTGAAAACAACACATATTGTAGATCCCAACGAATCAAATGCAACCGTTGAAGCTTTCAGTTGATACATCCATGAAGAATAGAATAGAATAGAATAACATCAGTGTTCAAAAGAAATCCCCTTTGAGGCCGATTATGCAAATAGGAGAACTTATTTAATTGGGTCCTAACGAGCCATTGCTCAAATAAATTGAAAGCCTTGCGCTTTCGTGCTAGAAAAAGAGTAACACAGTTAGGCTTTTCCAATAGACACAGAGTACTGTTGACCCCCGCCTTCCACAGCCTCTCATGTGACCATTAGGAACATATCGAAAGACACGGTTGTGCCATTCCACAGAACATAGCCAGCATTGTCCAAGTTACCAGCAGGGCAGAAGCACAAGTTTAGCTATTTTTACCCCTGTTCGGTGTGAAATGGGGCAATGTAACAGCTTTATTTAGAAAACTACAACCGAAATTCCCCCCTGGGTGGCCAAGTTCAAAGGAGTTTTGATGTTCTATTTTTGATGTTGGTGAAAATGGCCTCCAGTCACATACGTACTTCATCTTTACGGTCCGAATGTGATGGCTCTGATCTTGGAAGGAGTGAGTGGACAAAGAGTTGTGAGGTCCTGTGAAGTTTTCTAATGCGTTTCATAACCCAAGAACCCAAACCTTGTCAGTGAACAAAGGAATCAGTTACTCACTACCTTAATTGGACATTTTAATTCTGTAGACATTTCACAGTATGAGAGTTCAACTTTTTTCAACCCAAAACTACCAGTACGATAGGTATTAGTATTCCTTAGGTTGAATTTTATGACTTTTGGCCCAATTTTGCATTATAACATTTTTGTGCTCATTTCTCATTTCTTGTGTTACTTTACCAGGAAACCCTAACATTTCTATTATGGCAGTGTCTGATTGTATCGGATGGGACAATGTTGTTGTGCATTTAAATTGTCCTTTGATATTTATATAAAAGGTATGTGGTTTGTAAACAGTTACAATTTGCCATTGTGGAAATGACTTTTTTTCTAATCAAGCCTTGCTCCTAGAAAATATGTCTTGTTAATTAATACGCATTAGTTTCTCAAACAAACGTCCTCGTCTTCCCTCAATCATAACATGCTTCAAATAATAATAGGATATTCAGGATGGAATAGAATATACAGATATTTAGAAACTGAATTGGCCGTTTTACTCCTGTCTTAGTGGCAGACAGGAAAAATTTCACTCTTAAGAGTCTGGTTGGTTTACGCAGAATGACTCAGTCTACTAAAGTAACAGGGGGAATACACATTTAGGAAAACATGGAAAATTTAGGGATATCAGAGCTTATCTCTTCAAGAATTAAGAATACATGATAGCACAGAACTCTGTTGTGACTTCATTATGCATGATAAAACTGAACATTAAGCGTTCATCCAACTGACAAAAGTCGAATTAATTGAAGCTGTTTTCTTTCTTTCTAAAGTCTCCCAGCCATATTTTTACATCAGTACACGATTTCTAATAGGTTGATTGTAAACTAAGTCTATCGAGCACGGACAGACTATTCCCTCTTCATGTATTGTGATCATGTGATATTGTGACAGTGCAAGGAGATGAACCTTGGGGAAAGAAGAGAGATCACATTTGTTAGTGTCCCCCAGCTGGTTGAGTGCCTAGCTAGGGAATGAACTCCGCCACACCAGTGTTTACCCCTCCCCGTGTGTTCCGTCATTATAGCAAACTTTCCATCAGCTGTCCAAGCAGATAGCGTTTATTTACCCCTCCAATTCCCCACTGCAGCTGCATTTCCAACTAAATCTTGATAATAAATAAAAAAAATCAGTTGGACACAAATCCCAGGGATTTGTCTGTACTAAATTGAATTGAACTTGAACGGCTTTAATGACCTGCACTTCCTTCCTGTGATTCTGGATGGTACCTCACAGGCTCCGTCTCAAGATGGATAGAATGGTAAAATGGTTCCCATGACTTTAAAAGCACCCGCACTATTAACATCTCTAAAGCAGTGAGCAGGGACAAGTTAAACCCCTACAGGCATTTTTTCCCCCTTTGGACATTAATCTGACTACACTGTTGTATGAGCAGCCAATGTTGGCCCCCCTTTTTATTTACTGTTTTGAATTGTCCTCCAATTTTCTAAGTTGAATGTTGTTTTGTATTATTTGTCTAACAGTAAACCCTTCTTCTATAATAATGCAAGACAAGGTTATTGAGCTGGAAAAATGTAGCTTCTCGTCAGACCAAAATGTGAAAGAATACACAATACATGTACGGTTTTTTTTCAGACCTCTTAAGATTAAGTATTAATTATTTATCTTTTAAATACTTTGAATGTCACTAGTTCTCGCAAATGATCTATGGAGGCAACGAGCATTGTGTGTATGGGTAAAAAGTTACCTTCTTTTTTTCTTGTCTTAATTTTGATTTAAGTTGTTTTGTTTTTTCCCTCCTAGTGTGTAAAGCAATTTGACAGTACATAAACATGTTTGGCTTATTAGTTTAAATAACGCAAGCACTCTGATGTCATCCTGTCACAGCTGGCTCCAGTCGCAGGTTTTCTCGTTTTTTAAACTGACCTCTAAAAGGATATACAGTTACATCAGCAGACTGTAACTGGGCTTTTAAAGGATTTTTTCAAAATGTCATAAATTAGGACTAACAGAACTGACAATTCTTACACTGAAGAGCTCCAAAGGGCGTCTCTGTGTTTTTATATCAACAACCAAAATAAGTTGTTATAATGACGAATGTTTTAAAACTAACAATTTTTCCCCGAAACAATTCCCAAAAATGCAAGCTATGGTAACAGCCTTTCTATAGCAAACATAGCATGAGCTAGGTAGCAAGCTATCAATTAGGATTGCTACCCAGTTTTGTAGTCATGGTTTATTTAATCTATCTTAATCTGGAACTAACATTTATAAAGATGTGCCTAGTTCCTGCTAAACTAGACGATCCAAAATCCTAATTCTCAACTGCTCTGAGTTGGGCATCCGCTTTCGTGGCATTTACATAATACGTAATAAACCGATCAACCCGTAAACTGCATCATTTATCGGTTTAATCCCAACGGATAACTATACATCGTTCTGGAAACATAAATATGAACACAACACAACACAACTAGCGGTAGCACAAAGATGTGTAACACACCCTATTCAAACCCCCTGGCCACCAATTTTTCATACCCGCTCTAGCCAGGAAACGAACTTGGGTCATCAACACAGACAGGAGAGACGATTAGCTAATTGGGTCAAAACCTAAGGTTTTTAGCTCTAGGAGTTAATAATTCACAACAAGCCCCACTACACTTAGACACTTCAATACTCATCAGTCAGAAATTTGTTCACGTGCGCTTAAAATAGTGACCAAGGTGCATAGAAGCGAAAACGTCCAAAAAACGTTTGGAAAATTAAATGTTTACGTGTTTAATTACAGAAGTTTCCTAACTGAAATATAATTACACGTAATTTCTGTTCTCGTAAACAGTCTCTAAGGATACTGACAACATTTTGACATAACTGAGGGGAATTGAAGCGACACAAGTGTGTTACCGCAATCTTGCTTTAAATAGTTTAGTATATTGTAGACTTTATATTGTGCTGCTGGGAAAACACACCTTAGTAAATTCGTCAAGCTGAAACCTACTGACTATGACTATGTTGAAAAGTATACAGTATCAAGTGATTTCAGTTCTTACACCATATATATATATATATATATATACACATATATAAATAAAGGTGTCTGGATTCTCTGTAAACTGCTACTCCATGTCCCATCCTGTACTGCATCGTGGGTCACTAAATGATGCTTGAAAAAGGTAAATGGTAGCACATTCTACAATCTACTAAGCTCTGTACACACTATTTGAAAGGGCACTTTTATCATGCATTATGATGATGCAAAAATGACTATTAAGATTCTGTGTCACACCAATGATCAAAACAACACAAAGTAAGACAAAAGGATAAAATGTACAGGAAACTTAAATGCTTAAAAATAAATTCTACATATAATTTTGAAATAGATGAGAACGATTTTCAAAACATTTAGAATATTATATTAAGTTTTTCATCCAAAACAACTTAAAACATTGGGTGCTGTGGTTTGTGCACTTTGGCTAGCATGTTGAAGCCCCTCGTGAAATTGACTGAGAATAATCTCAGCTACTCCTCCACAACAGTTTCCAAGTATACTACTATAGAAAGAGCCTCCCCCGACTACAGTTATGTAATGTGCCCGAGTGGACCTGTATCAAGTTAACTGCATTTAAACTATCTTGTCTGCTGGGAGAACCTTCAGCCCTAGTTGTCAGAAGCAACAGATGTCGGAGCCTCAGAGGACCATAAAGCGCAAAGCTGCACATCACGTATTCACCAGGTCTGCAGTGCTGTCTACACAGTACTCCGGGCTGCCAGCACTGGAGTGAGTGGAGTGCCCTAGAGTCTGCATGTTTTTATTAGCCTGTGCAGATGGCGTTCAAGTGCCTGCCTAACTCCGATATCCAGACGCAACCCCCGGCAGCGGCACAGTGTCACCACCGATAAACAAATGTTTTCTCAAGCATGCCGTTTCCACCTGAGAGCCTGCCGTTGGATGGCTGGAGAGAGCGTGCAGCCGGTTGGATGCCATGCATGGGGTGACTGGCTGACTGGGGGGATTGGGCTGGCTTTGTGGCCTGTCCGTGAATCATTTATGGTAGATACTGAAGGCTCTGTATTAAAATAATAATAAAAAGCTATTTCTTACAGCTTCAGGTTTCAGGTGCCATTACACAGGCCATTAAACCAAATAAATACAGACGTGAAACGAAAAATTAAAATAAAATAAAGAGAAAAATGTGTTAGCGGTTTTGAATGGTGTAGTGGAGGGTGCCTCATGTGGAGCTCTGAACCTGGAGATTTAGAGGTTTTATCATCATTCCCATCATTCTATTATCTGTATGTTACTCATGGACACAAAAGGTCACTGGTAGCATTCCACTCATCTCCTGGCACAAATCAAATCCATATGTCCAAGTCCAAAGCTCAGTAAGAGAAGCGCTGTCTTGTACGCCTCACAAAAAACATTAGTGAGCCCAGCAATCTGGACCAATATTGAACCAGGAATCCTCTATTCAGCAAAATGTTCTTAATTGGTTAACCTCTCTGATCCACCGCTGGCTGCACTATACATCTATCTAGCCTAGTTCTTGATCCATATCTATTGCATTATTTGTATTTTAACTAGATGCTCTGATGTTTCTTTATGATAGGGCAGACCCAGAATGGCTGACATTAAATGTTTGATAGCGTACTCCAGCCAATCCTGCTGTATAGCAGTGAAATTTGGGGCAAAATATTGAACTAAAAAACATGGGACAAAAATGAAATTGAATGGTTTCCAGTTGGAATTATGGAAAAAAGTCCTACACTTAAGCAGAAACTCCACAAATAATGCATGTAGAGCTGAACTAAAATGTAAAATGTAACTAGGTCGTTACCCATTACAGCTAGCCATCAAAACTCTTAACAGCACAAGGCACTTCAGCCCTAAAACTACAACTTGGTACTAAATCTACAAACTCAAAATTAAATAGCCCTCACAACAAAACACATTACATTAATCAATGCCAAAAGTAAATTAATCAAAGGAAATGTGTTATGGTTGTTATATGTTTTTTGCTCAAAAATGCTTTGGCAACACTGGATAACTCCAGTCATGCTAACAAAGTCTGTTTGGATCCTTGAATCCTAGTATCCAATAAAGCACAGATGAATGTGAATGGTCCAGATGGCATCAGGAGTTGTATTAGGTTCCTGGGGGTTGGGTGTGTGTTTATGTGTGCGGGTGGGGGGGGACAGGCTTTTCACTGTCACAGTGCAATGTAGTCTCCGGGAGATTTCATGCCTAATCATGTTACCGGGATTAAAGTTATCTTAATTTGTCATATCTTGTATCGTATTGAGATAATGCAGTAATAAATGCAGCTTTTAAAGTTTGTAAAGCTAGACAGTTATGATGTGTACATGGATCACACTACTGATTTGTTAAGTCACTATCTAGAACCTTCAGAAAATGTTTCCTACTACACGCGTACATCCCAAATCATAGTAAATAATTTATTATTTATATTCTGCTTCTGTCGCTTAAAAATCCAGTGAAAGGCACCCTGAGAAATAGGGTCTTTCTTACAAATAAACATGTAAGGTAATTAATTCTGGTATTTTGAAAAATCACAGAATTTTTTATTCACCTAAGTTTTGAGTGGAACATGCATACACATATCATCATATGCCCCTTCTTCACATTGGCAATCTTGACCCAACAGCCTGCTACAGTCATGACCCCACAGTTGACTACAGTCATGAACCAACATAGGTTGCCTCACTTTACGTGGCCCTGTTCCTCCATCACCTTATTTAAGCGCGAGAACCATGTTACAGAGCATACATGCATCTAGTCTGCGGATAAGTCCTGGACAGTTCCATTACCTCTCACCACTCTGTGTTTTGCACATTACAATCCAGCAATCTGCTCGAGTAAATTAAATTAATTTATTTATGAGATTATTTATTTATTTATGGATAAGGTGGGCTTTACTTGAGA
>JAOVYW010000022.1:2400423-2411255 GCA_025775045.1 Hiodon tergisus
AATATTGGACATTCACTGTGGCTATTCAGGTTAAGTATGTTGCTCGAGGCATTCCTGGACAAAAGGCATTCTGGGACATGAACCAGCAAATTTCGGTTACAAGCCCGACACCTTACACACTACATCACAGACACCGTAGAAGGCAGTTCTAAATCTATGCGGAATGTTGACATTTCCTATCTTGCCTCGCACAAGATATCGATCACACAACGGTCGATTACAGTCTTAAGGTTGAGCTGAATTGCCCTTCCTTTCAGTGCTAGTTTGTTGCCAGTGTCTGTCAATTCTCTCGCAATCCTTTCTTTCCAAATGAATTGGCCACACGATACAGGAAGTCTCCTCTATCTATTCTTAGGTAATCTCCAAACTGCTGAGAGATAGAGTGATGTTTTATTGGAAGGGTATTTCTACCGAATGGCTGTATGGGAGTATGCGTCTCCTGCCCTTTCACTTTCTCACATTCTTGCCAGAGCACTGATAAAGTCCTGTTACTCTTCCTTTCAGGACGACTCAGGGTTCAACTAGACTCCAAAACTCGGAGGAGGGGGGCAGACCTTCAGACATCACTGTTTTACTCATTATATTAAGGGGATTTCTGGGAAAAGGACAGGGATTTTTCTGCGAGCAAACCCAGTTGCAATGCAAGCCAAATCTATGGAGAAATCCATCCGTGTTGCACACTCCCCCCCCCCCAGCATAGGCCAGGGTCTATTTTCTCCAGGATTAGGGGCGCCAATCCAACTTTTTGAGAGATAAAATTGCATTGAGGTTCCCAAGTTTAGTCCTGTGACAATCAGGACACCCCCCACAACCATACAAACGGAGAATGAGGAAATGCGGATGGACTCAACATGCACACCTATGAGTGATTACACGTTACGCAAACAACCGCTTTGCAGCTGGTGCAGGTGGTTCAGCGCCAATTTGAGGAGAGGGGAACTCCCCTTGAAAGCATCGCTAAAATGCATGGGTCACTATGGGGGAGGAGCTGAATGACAGCCTCCCTCCCAACTTACTCCCTGTCACTTGCCCCAGGTGGAGTTCTATCAGTTGCGTGCTGCCAGTCAGGTACTTCCAGCCAGAGTCGGATTCCAACCTAGATCTCAGGATCATAGGGCCCAGTCTGCACCAGAGAGGACGTCTTTGATGGCTCAGACTCTCGGAATGCCCCACAAACGTAATAATTGTATTCAATATTTGATTCCTATATATTTTATTTTACCGCTTTGCCGGTAATCCTTGAGACGTGATAAGCGATAATCTACAAGACACTCCTACTCAAGAGCATCTGCTCAACAAACGCTTTGTGTGCTGCAGTACCTCCAAGACGTTCATTTTGTGGATTGCAGTCTGTTCTCAGTAGTTTGTTTTAATCAGATTTGCAGTGACCATATTTTAATATAAGACAAATGTTCTAATAAAAAGAAGTATGTTTTGCATTTGTTTGATATTGCATTGCTGGTGAAGAAAACCGTCCTTCATTATGAATTGCCTCAGATGAGGATGTCTTCATGACAAAAGCACACACTAATTGGCGAAGTTCAAACTCCAGCATGTTGTTTTAACACAAAGCAGCCCAGAGCCCAGAGCACAGGCTTTGTGTGTGGTCCCCGTATCAAACCCTCCCGTCCCGTCCCGTCCCGTCCCATCCCGTCTCTGCAGAGTGTAAAGGTGACACAAAATGAAACAAAAACAGTCATGATTGCCAGCGCCGGCAGACCGGGTTCAGAAGCCGTCGGTCGTGCAAGGGGATCTCCAGGGCTGGATCTGGGGGAGTGAATGTTTTTTGTTTATTGTCAAAACCGCAGACTCGGACCCCCCCCCCCCCCACACCCTAAACCTCTCCACAGAGGCTAATAGCTGCCAGGCGAGGTCTGCTACTCCGGCGAGCCCCAGTCAAGGTTAACCCAGGTGTGTTTGCTTCACTTTGACATTAATATGCAAACGGGGGAGTGAGTAAAACTGTTGCACACGCCGGGTCCCGATGGGGAAACGGACCAATGAAGCGGCGGCTCAGATAAAGGTCCGGAGTCTTTCATCCAACCCAGGCGGGGAAAAACAAAACAAAAATCGGGGGGAAAAACCACAGCAGCATAAGTAGCAATTTACTTTATTCATTCTGCATTGGGAAGGCTCTTGCCCACAGATGTCTGAAGCCTGTGACAATTCTCCCGCTTCTGTGGCTACAGTTAAATAATCTGTGGGAAGTAAAAGTACAGGGAACATTTTCTACTGCTGCAATGAGTGGCGTTGAAACCAGTAGAAAAATAAATGTGGGGGGAAAAAATCACAAGTCACAACTCCGCTGCTAAGCAGCTTATTTAGCCTATCGGGAGTTTAACTAAAAAACGCTCTCTAAGCTAAGCAATGACAGATACTGCCTGGTTGGAAGAGCGGGCTTGTTAATGGGGTACAGAAAAGAATCATGCTTAAAATCGCTGCCTGCAAACAAACAAACGCCTCCTCCCAGCTTGTGTTGTACAAAACCAGAGGTGGCCTTTCATCTCGTCCGGCAGGAAGCAGTAGTAAATAGTCTTGATTGCTCGCACCCAGGCCTCCCACAGGCTGCACTCCTGTCCAGTCAGCCTGTGAGTTGTCGGGCCGACATCCCATGGTGCATTGCTCCTGTCGGCTTCATCACCTTGACCGAGATCAGCTGGGGCAGCTCCCACTTCCTCCGCCAGGGCTTCTGGAAGCTTTCACGGCTAAAGATCAGGGCCCTTAGAAGTTCTCCTCTTGAGTGCTAACCAGTGGACATTTTCACATGAAAGGCCGGGTTACGCTTTCTGGGCTGGGGTACGCTTTCAAGATATTTTAACAACTAAACGGGAGCACAACATAGGAAGGTTATGACCCTTTTTAAAACGAAAAATATTCAGTTGCGTAGTTATAAAAAATGTAAGTAAATATATTGTGCAACGGGAGCTGAAATCACATTGACAGAAATGGTGGGCACTGCAGTAAGCAGGAATAGTGGTGCATAGGTTGGAGTGACACTGAACACAAGGAAAGGTCCAGTGCATACGGAAGCTGGGACAGGCTCCATGCTGCTATTGGAATGGAACAGGATTGGACTCCGCAGCGCGTACAGGCACAAGAGACCACTCGGTTCTTGATTTGACGCGCAAGAACTTCACTAATGGAAATTATTTTTTAATTTTTTAAAGCAATTTGTTATTCATTCGACGGAAACAACCAACGGAAACAATCAAATTGGGCTCTAGGAAGCATCTGGAGGAATGTTATCAGTCATACAACAGAGGGTGTTATTTGCCAAAGAGCCTTAATTACTTACATTATAATTCAACTGTGAAGAGATGCTTACTTCAGCGTGATGCACCACGTGAATACAATGTCAATCAAAGAAAGTGCAAAATTAGTGGCTCCTACCAATGATATTGCTTACATTTTGACAGGTGGGACATTTAAAAAAAAGGAAAACATGAGATTCAATGCATCTGGAAATGGGCTAGATCTGTCATTGGGTAAAATCAGATTAGAGTGACAGTTACCCTTCCCACTTGGAACACCCTTGTCACTTGTCGTGTACCAGTGGACTGTTGAAGGGGCTTCTCAGAGCCGATGAGTGCTGCGAGTGGTGTGATGTCACTTCCTGTCCTGTCACTTCACACCATTTTCATTCAATAGTCCCTGCGGGTGAATCGCCTGACTTGTCAGAGCGGAAATTCTAAAATGTGTCTGGAGCCTCGTAAGTTTCATTAATATCTTGATTTTTGATTCAGTTTTTCAGGATTATTTTTAATCGAGTTTGCCACAATGCAAAGGAAATCTATTTCATCGTGAGTAGAGCAGAGATGGTCAACTCCAGTCTTCGGATGATGCCAAAGTTTCTGTCCGTTCTCTAAATTGTTTCACTGAAATTGATATTTGGGCATGAAATCACGGCTTTGGTTGTCCGATTGGTTTTGAGGTTTGGTCACACAATACAAAAGCGTAAAAATAAATAAATAAAAGGATTGCAATCCCACTTCATGCTTTTCATTCACGTCTATTTAACATCTACTTTTAAACATCATTATGAGGAACCATTTTCTATCCCCCTCACCCCCTCTCCAAAGTTTGCTTTCCATTCTCACTTTCCTCGGTTTAGGATGCATCTGTTTTTCTGTGTCATTAAGGGTTGGCAAGCGCTTGTTCCAAAAACTAATTTCTATCACATCTTTGCTCCAGCTTATTTTTATTAAACATAAACATACGAGCATTGGGTCTTCATCTTCTTCACAACCTTCCCTGTGTCGCGCGGAAAGGAAGCTTATATTTTATCGTAACGCCCCCGGGGGTACTCCCAGTCGCAGTGACATCCAAACTCTGCGCCCCCGCAGTACAGGCAGTGAGGTAGCCGCCCGCTTCACTGGAAGGCCCCGGGTCTCTCCGTGAAGCTTCATGATCGCTACAACATCAAAGCACTGCCAATATGCTAATTCACGGCCTATTTTCGTCATCTGCCCTGTGCTGGGGGAGCTTTGTGCAAGGCGTGGGGGGGATTTGTCAATCCTGGCCATCAAATTTCCTGCCTGCGGGAACGGTTCCTTTCAGAAGAAGTGGAAATATGTCACACTGTTACCCTTAAACATGATTAGAAGTACAATATCTCTCAGCTCATAAGAATCTCAGATTTATACTTCAGGGAATATGCTCTCGATCAATGAAATCAAATAACCGGAGAGCATCTGGTGGATATTCAGACTCGAAAGGTCTCACAAGATTTTGAAAATGCAGTCTATTTATAGGACTTTGGTGGTTTTAAATTAAATTAACATATTGTCGTTGTTTAGTGGTACATAAATCAAACAGTTCGCGAGCAACGTTGGCGACTTTGTTTGCGTTTATTTTGCATTAGAGCCATGCGCGATAAACGGCAGTTTGAGGCTATCCTCCCTGAGCGCTTCTTGTCTGAAGCCTTTCCGGTATCTTTAGTACCACTAGCTTTGCCTGGAAGAAGAGCTTGACCTCAGTTAATTTCATACGCCAAATATCGCTTCATTCGGTTTCAATACGTCTGCCCAGGCGCTCAAAAAGAAGAAGAACTTTTCTACTTCTATAAAGCATGTTATTTTCTGGCCTGGAATTCTGTGTGTAAGCCGGAAAAGAAACAGCGGAGGAGGAACCGCGAAGTGAAAAAACGGAAAAACCTGAACCACCCGCAAGCGTTCAGTCCGGTGTAACCGCCCGGTGAGTTGTGGTCCAGCCCCACAGAACCCAACCTCCTTCACACCGAACCCCCTTGCGCAGTGCTGTCCTTGGCGGTACTAAAATAGGCAGATGGATTACGCCCCACTTCATGCCACAACTCTAAATAGATGTCGTGAGTCGGATTGGGATCCATCTACGAGGAAAGCGCCTAAAACCATCTGAGCTGGGGGGGTTGGGAGATTAGAAGGAGCTTAAATAAAGTTTCCCCTTGATGGGATTTCTTCGAGCGCTCCACACCACCGCCCCTCGCTGTGACCAACACGCGGCGATGGTAGCCTCCACGTGCCCCCTTTGCGACTCCCTCTCTGGTGCCAAGGGGGATTCTCCGCGTTTTCCGCGGTTTCCATGTGGTCGAAGAGAGTCTAGAAAAATGGCGTAGCTAGCGCGGGGTTTCGCTGCAGGGCCAAGACAATCTAATTTTACTGTTAACGCCATGCTTGGAAAGGCTAAATAATTGCTTTCCCGCTAGCTAACCACAGCCAGGGCAGGAGACTCTCAGGTAAGAAAATGAGAGACTGGTGTACTTTAAGAGAAATCAGAAACAAAAATTTTTTAGACGCCGGCCTCCAGAACCGAAAGATAAGCAGGCCTCTGCGCAGAGCCTGGCTGGCCACGCGCTGTATGGTCATCGATCTACTCACACATCAAACTACTGGCAGCGGGAGATACCAAGAGAAACAGGCAAGAGAAACGGGGAACACTGCAGCGAGGCCTTGTGAGATTCAAACAGAAGCCCAAATTAAATTGGAAATGGCTTATCTGTCGCCGCCCGAGGACAACAAATCCAGCCAGTTTTAACCAACATTCCATTCACCGTAAATGCTCACAGCCTACTGCATGCAATTGTTCATTCAGAATCGCGACCGCAAAAATTCCAGGCTAACGTTAACGAGGCTTCGACCACGTTTCTCCCTTATTCTCCTCTTTAAATGCGAATCAAGAGCGGGTCTGCCGCGATCATTGTTCTCATCCTCGACAACAGAGGAAGGCAGAATGCAATTCAAAATCAACAGCGGAAATAATGACAACACCCATGCACATTGTAGGGATTTAACAATGTAAGAGCTTTCCGTTTTGCAGAAGGGCTAAACACACACAAAAAAAAGTGATGCACACTTGTTAGAGAGGGTTCTGCTCTACACTTGCCAACAACACTGCGGTGCTGTCATAGAAACATCACAGGAGTCTTACTTGCAAGTCCTCTCCTTCCAGGGAATCCTGTCCCCGCGCTATGTCACTACGCGCCTGGTTTACATACTCTCCATACTAAGTACAGCGCTTCAAAACCTGCCATCACGCGCCAAGCCACCCAGTGAGAGGGGTTTTGCGTCAGCCGAAAGACATAGTTTGAATAGTGGGCATCCTGGTGAACGAGAACAGAACAGTTCAGCCCAGAGTTGGGGAAGTTCAGGTATAGAATAACTGGGGATATAATCTGAAGATGAAGCACAGCTAAGGTGAGTAACTGACCTAAGCAACTCCCTTTTTAAACCCTAACGAACTGTGATGTGTTGCCTGGAGCAGACTTCTTTTCCCCAGCGGCAATTTCTTTATTTGTGTTGAGAGAAATTGTTAGTCCGTTCAAGTTCGAACGCCAGTGAAAAACTACAAAACAATGGGCAGCGCCGCAAGTTCCAGATAAATGTTTTTTTCCCCTGGGAAACGGTGGATCTACACACTTGGGAGAAACACACCAACGATAGTTCGCCACAGCTGCTGTGCGTCCAAATGACCGCGAACCGGGCCGGTCACACGTGCAACAGCTAAGCAGTTTAGCACTCGGCACAGCTGTACGTGTGTTCGATCTTCACTTGGCATTCTGGGGTAGTGTTCGTTTAACCAAGGACTGCATGCCCAGGAAATGGAAGCACACAGAAGCTGCAGGTTCTCCTTTCCACCCCGGACCTAGAACCATTTGGTTCACCGAACCATCTGGAGCAGAGGTCCGATACTGCAATCCCAGCAGGCCGTAGGAACTATGCGCTTTTCTGGCAATCGTTACCTTACAGTTATCTTATTCACAACTATAGGCTTCTGATTTCCATTTGAAACCCCTGATCTAGAGCCCCAAAACAAGAGAAACTGCGGGACTCCGCCCTGCCGGGATTACCGTGCCAAGGAGCCTTACTCCATGGGCTCAGGACCAGTAGTGGCGCAGCTCCTATTGCAGAGAAGGGAAACCATTTTTTCTGTCGGCCCAGTGGCACAGAATAGGTCCCTTTGTAAAGGCATTAGCATCGTGACGATGGATTTCTCGTGCACGTGCGGCCAGACTTTGCATTTGATTATGTACACCGTCAGCAAAACAGATGTGGATTTAAAAAAATGCTCCATATAAATTATGTGAACGCGTGCGCATGGCTGCCGGTTGACGTGCATGATTGCTACAACAGCCTCCTGAGTTGAAATTATTCCTGCAGAAGGGGCGTTGTCAATGGCATTCCCTAGCCACCCTCAAATCTTAGTCACCGATAGAAATTCTGCTCCCCGGGACAACTGATCTCGGTGGCAGCCCCCACTATATTTTTAATTGAACCCTGAGGCAAGTGCCAACGTCCTGCCGCCTCCATCACTCCCCTACATGCCCCACAAAGAGGATGGGCTGGGGAAGGGGGGGGGGGGGGGGTTGAGAAGATTGATGTACCTCAGGTTCACCTAGTCTTCATACTTGTCAAACCTCACAAGTCACCCCCCCCCCCATCTATTGTCATTCCTGTCCGTCTGTCTGCTGCCTTTGCGTCACCTCTCTGTCCCTCGTCGTTATGAATTATTCACGTGGTGACATCAGGCTGACGGCCGCCCCTTCGGTCTCCCCTTTTATCTCTCCTTCGTCATCAGAGAGACACCCTTTCAACACCACACTTGGGTGTGTTGGTGCAGCCGGTAGCCCTTATAATCCTGTATCGGGAGTCTGGGAAGCTATATAACCCAAGGCTGAGCAGACTCAACCCCACCACCTTTGCCGGCTGTAGAAACTGTTTTTACAAAATAATAAATAAACTAAAAAACTTATTCCATATGCGTTTCTTCGGGTTGGTAACATGCTGTTGCGGGCCAGATTCTAGAATGCTTGGTGGAAAAGCCCATGGCCCCTGTGAAAGGAGATTGGGCTCGTTACTGCTTCCTCAAGTGCTCAGCCCGATACGTAGCTGCTGTGCCCCCCACAAACTGGGCTCTGGGGCTCTGGGGCTCTGGGGCAGGAAGCAGAGGAATGAGAGGGGTGGGGACACTGCTCCCACTTTCCCTGCCCACTCCGGCCGCCCCAGAGCAGCGCTGCAATTGGAACCAGCTGCCGATGTTTACCCTGCGCGATTCCACAGCTGCATCGGCATGGCAACAGAGCCAAGAGCCATGCATCCCCCCTGCCGGGCCAGGAGGGGTCCCTGGGGATTAAGGTATAGGGGGCCTGAGACTGGGGGGGAGACATTGCCGGACAGATATGGCGTTGGATATGCTGCAGACCAACCCTCTGGCTCCTGGCTGGGGGCAACAAAGGCTTTCCAATCAACTTTTTGGAAGAACATAGTCCCACAAATTTTTAAGATGTTTGTTTCCATTTCAGAATTTACCCCTAGACTGATCCAAGAATTCAGGATGTGGCTTTGGTGACAATAGTGGCAAGATTTTTCCTTCCAGCTGACAATGAAAAGTAGAGGGGAGAGAGAGTCAACGAACTCCACTTGAGGCTGAACCCAAAAGACAGAAAAGCCTCGGATTTGGGGCCCGCTGCCCTCCCTCACCTCCGTTCTCACTGCCCTGTTCCCAGCCCTAAATATTCTGGCACCTTTGCTCCGTTTACATTAAAGATTACAGGCCCCCCATCCCCCCCCCTTAAGACACAATTCCTACTGCTGACAGCTCAGAGTTTAAGAGGCCTATCTTCTTCAACATCCACACTTATTAGTGAGCGTCTCGCTTCCCTTGTGATGGGAGGCCATTCGTACAACAGACGGCAATGCACCGTGGCGATGGGTTACGGACCCAGGCACAGTCCCTCTTCCTACATCCGCAAGCGGCCGTTTCTCCTGTGTAGCTCCAGAAACAGGAAACGCCTGCCTGCACGAACGCTTTCTGGCCACTGCGTTTGCTTTCATTCCATGCATGACCTGGGAAGTCTTGGAGGCCAACCAGAGCAATACCCCAGGTTTAATAACGTTACGCTGACCAGTGGGAATTCTATCCTTCAGCAGGGAATGGTAAACAATGAAAATAACACTGTTTGCTTAGTTTAAAAAAATATTAGCAAATATACCCGAGAACAGCGATTATCGGTGTACAAACAAATTTATAACCAACCCAGGCGACCCCTACATTTCGCTTTTATGTACATGGTTTCTGACGCACTAGAAATTCTGCATGGTTGCCATATCATGTGACACATGGGGTTCTACCCATCCAATGACTTCAAATGTATATGTAGCCATAAACGACATATTGTTACAAAAAGGATTTTTAAATGTGTGATTTAGGCATTTTTAAAATCATTCACAACGTACAAACCTATATTCCTGAGTGCTCCAAGTTGGCCCTAAAAGGCCTAGGTGCTTAACAAAAACAGCACTGGTAAATATTTGGCAATTGAACATGTATATACAACCATGCACAGCGTAAAGTTGTTGACTTTAAATATTAGTGGCTGTGGAGAAGGTCTTCCTCTTAGCAAACACGTATTTATTTTAAACACGTGGTTCTCTCAACAATCCAAAAAGTGTCAGTAAACACTGTCATTAATATTTCATTTATAACATCTCTCTTTGCTTTTTGCTGCAGGGCTTCTCATAGATACTCGGAGGGTAATTAAAGTACTGACTACTACAGGGCTGCTTTCCCCTGATAAAACTCTTTAATATCTGGGTCCTTACATGGACGGCAACTGAACGACGACTTTCCCTCACCCTTTCTACTCCCCCTGTAATAATCCTCTCCAAGGTCAGGTCATTACTGTGACTCTTTCCCATAACGTATTCAGCCTTAATCCTCCCGATTTGAGTAAAAAAAAAAAAAAAACATTCAGAAAAGGGCTAATCTTTCCTGTTATCACTAAACTAATGAATTAGATTAGAGTAACTGGGAGCTCAGGTGGTAAGGGTTGCAGACACCCGCCTGCCCTCCAGGAACATCCCTTCTCACGATGTCCGGGCTGCTTAAAGCAGTCCGTGTTCTCAGTGTCCCCCCCCTCCCTCGCTCCCACCCACCCACATGAAAAGGGATATTGACTGGGGCTCCTGCCCCGTCTGGTCCTCGCCGGAACATCCTCCCCAAACGGATCAAAGGCAAGAGCAGGGTAATTAATTACAGCGCAGCGAAGACAGGCTCCTGGAACCGAGCTGCATTTTCACCAGGGCTCCCAATTGTGTCCGTACCCCCACACCTGCCCGCCACAGTCTCCGTGGTGAGCTTCCCCTGGCTGCGATATCAACACTGCCAGCATTGACGAGTCCCAGTCAACCGCCACAGCTCAGCTATGCGATGGGCATGCACTGGGTAACGGGACATCCGATCCAGACAGACCCGTCCTCTTTATCTCGAGCCTGGCCAGGAGGCTGTATTCCTCCCTCCCTCCCTGTTCCAAACAAACCGTCGTGCAAACGCGCAAACACGAGCATGGAAGCACACGC
>JAOVYW010000022.1:2425113-2454328 GCA_025775045.1 Hiodon tergisus
ACTGACAAGGTATTGGGGAAATATTTGGTTAGTTTAAAATTTTATATATATATACTTTAAACGTACTCTTGGGCTACACTACTCTTGCTAGAATTCCCAGATGACTGTTCTCTTCAGACTTTGAATGGAATAGGGCATCTTTGCGCAATCCTTTCCCACTTTCGGTTGTTCCAAGGGAAAGGAGAGTGCCTTTTCTATGTATACTATGTCCCTTACCATCCTCCTTAATATAACATTTTAAACAGTTTATAGTTGCCTCCCTCTCCTCACTTTTTCCCCTTTCCTGTCCATCAGTGACCCTGAACTTTGAATGGTTGTTTTAGGATGTCTTTTTTCTTTCCAAAGAGACTTCATTTATATAGCCATAACATTTTAATCACGCTTTCTTTTAATATAAGCAGTTTATACTATGACCTTACTGAACCTTTTGAATGACATATTGCTAAATAATCTTTCTATATTTATGTGTCTGTACTACTAGTTTAGACATCCAAAACATTTCAAGAATGAGAAGTTAATAGAGAAGTTAATAGAGAAGTTGGTTGTTTAATCCCTAATCGAGTAAAATGTGCTGTTTTGACTAACCAAGTACGGAAGAATAGATGTTTTTATGTCTATGTATTTATTTTATACGTGTTGCATTTTTGGGCTATGGTGATAACTCCGAGTCTAACTTACGGCTATCTTCTTGCAGGACGGCAGTGCACCTTATGGTGCCAGGTATGTGGGATCCATGGTTTCCGACATTCACCGCACCATTGTATATGGAGGCATCTTCATGTACCCTGCCAATGAGAAGAGTCCGAAAGGAAAGGTTGTACATTCTGCTTGTGAGAGTGTTGATCATACTTAGCTACCCCTTTATACATGTGGTTGCATAAACCCTATGTGAGAGTGTTGACCATTCTTACCTACCCCTACATACATGTGGTTGTACATTTAACATGTTAGTGTCGATCATTCTTAGCAACCTACTGTATATACACACGTGGTTATATAATCCACATGTGAAGTGCAGATCATTTCTTTGAAGCCTTTATACGTGTAAAGCAGTTTATAACAGCTAAATGAAAACGAAAACAGATATAATGCTTTAAAGGGCACACTGGAAACAATCTCGAGTTATAGCTCACTGTGCGTTCAGACTAATATAAATCATCAGCACTCGCTTAATTTTTTGTTTAAATAATTAAATAATAGATTTATTACACTGCACTTTCTGGTTAACACAATCAATTTAAGATACTTCCCTTTTATATGTAAAGAAATGTCCCCATTACCTTTTAGCCATATTGAACATGCCTGGCAAGTTAGTGTTAACATTTAGCTGGTGTATTATATAAACTCTTATAGCTTCCTGTACTAATGGAACAGCTCTCCCACTGTAGAGGATAAGCCATGCATACATATCTTAGACAGAAAAAAACGTTTTAAGTTCTGGTGGTTTTCTGAATAAAGCTCAAAATTCTCTGAATTTTCTCTGACTCCGACTTGAAACATTGTAGTGAACAATTTCCCAGGGCTTATGTTTCAAGCTCATGTGACTTTCAAACAACACAAATTAAAATGACGGTAACATTTACTCATGCATGACTCATGGATTTCAAAACTCCAGTTTATTGTAAACATACAACACTGGCTTCTGGCTTATTGTTATTGCCAAACTGGCATTCAGAGGTTTCTGAAAGCAGTTTATTTTTTATCCAGACACCGAGAATAAAATTCAGTACTTATTTTAATAGGCCAGGATTTTATCAGCAGTTTTTCCCCGTACAAGTTAACAGTTTTATCTCATGTCAAGGGGACATTTTTAATGTTGTTCAATGTGTGTATAGTGTTGCATTGTCTCACTTAGTCCCATGAACTAGCTCACTCAGACAACATGCCTAACAGAAGGGCCCATTTGTCTGTTTGCTGTGTCTCCAGCTGAGGCTGCTTTACGAGTGCAACCCCATCGCGTTCCTCATCGAGCAGGTGGGGGGCATAGCCACCACGGGCACGCAGCGGGTCCTGGACGTCAAGCCAGAGGCCATCCACCAGCGCGTGCCCTTTGTAGTGGGCTCCCCGGATGACGTGGAGGAGTACCTTTCCATCGTCAAGAAGCATCAGAAGTAGCTGACTGAGCCAGGCTGCTCAGAAAGGGCAGGGTTCTGTTACAGTGTAAAAAAACTTGTTCAGCTGTTCAGCCTGCAGTGGAGTAATGTCAAAGTCAATGTTAACTCATTAGGGCAGGAACAGAAATATAACAAAAATATTTGTTGAGGGGTTTCATTTATCCTGTTTTAAGAAAAAAAGCTCAAATGAAAAGCCTGTGCCTTTACATTTATTTGCCACCAATGAAAAAAAATGTTTTTGTTTTGTCTGTTTTGAATAAAATTCTTGTTAAATTCAAATTAGAATCCTTTTCTTCTGACTATTCTTCCTTCAAAAACAAATCCTGACATGTACCAGTTTGTCTAGTTGGAAAAAGGGGTGTTCACGCTTTCCCTCCGTGTAGGCCTGTCGTGTCACAAACACAGCATGCCGAGTCAGCTCGGAGTTGTTGGCGGTATGTACTGGTCCGCACCTAACAGCAGCTTCTCGTTCCCTCCCCTTTCCCAGTCTGTTCCATTAGTCGCTTCCTGTACTTCACTGCTTCCAGTGCCCCGAGCATACCATGTATTTGCATTGTCAAATACCATCGTTTTCCTTTGACCATACCGTAAATCAGCGATTCTCAGCACCCATCCTGTTATCTTGGTTTCAATCCCCACCTACTTAATTTAAATAAATAAAAACATTCCAACATGTTTTTCACCGCATGAAAAACATCCAACAATTTGTCCTTATAAATTGTAAAAACCTAAAATAACTTATGGGGCAGGTAACTGTTAAAATATGTCCAATCCAGACCATATATTCAATTTAAAGGTCAGTAAATGAAGGAGAATACTTAAGTTCTAGCACACACTAGCAAACAAAGGGTGGGCTCTCAGACCAGGATTGAGAACCACTGCCACCACTAACACTGAAGAGAAGTATGGTAAGGTTCACAATTGTATCAGGCATAAGTAACTTATAAATACAACAGCAATGAATACACTGGAATACCAGTGGGCGCATTGTCTTGTGAAAGAACATTGAGGCGTTTAAATGATTGGTCTATACAGGCATTTCAGCTGAGAGAATCCCTCTGAAGGGAGGAGAAAAGATATCAACTGAATGCAGTCCCCCCCAGTACAGAATTATCTACACCACTCAACAGCTTCTGCCACAACGCCCCGGTTTGAAGGCAACGGGGACAGCAACATGCACCAAACTAGATCAAGTAAAACTTGAATCAAGAACAACCAATGGTTTAATTGTGTGGCAAACTAATCTGATAAAATTATAACATGGTTCCTTGTTCATTTCAAGTTTCCCGTTAGTGGGAGATAAAAACCACTTCCTATTACTAATGAACAAAACTAATACAAAACCTTGATAATGTTCATATTCAAGTAATGAGTTTTATTTAAACAGTAATTTCCTACATGAAAAATAAATTAATTCAATATCACGCAGTCTAGTTTAAAAGTTTAATTGATCACAGAAGTAGAAAACACTTCACATTGACAAAGGAAACCCCTGTAATCTGTTTCAGAATCAATCATATGTACAAGACAAGTAAACCTAAATTGTTTTATTTTAAAAGCATTAACAAACTAAAACAAGCATGGTTTCCATAAAACGTAACTAAAACCACATCCTTTACTGTAACTCATTTCCACCTTTCAAACACTAAGAGGTACGGTAAAACCATGGCTCAGTCCAGACTGACTACACCATAGGGTAGCTGGCAGCCGTAGCAATGCCACAGTGATTCTTCCTGTCCTTGGCCATATAGATGTAACCTTTGTCTCCCCATTTCTCACTCCAGCTGAAAGATAGAGACCGTTAGTTGGCATGGTTTCCAAGGTAAGACATCTGTACTTTAAACTTTACGAAAACTCCCACGAAATACCACATTTTACCACTACATAAACAGCTTCATTCAAATGTTACCTGTTCTTGACGATCCAATACTTTTTGCCATCTACATCCTCTCCCTCGAAACCATAGCCCACAACAAGTACACCATGATCCAACTCTTCACTGCTGCAGTCCTTTTCGTAATAGATCCCTATAAAAAGAAAGATTATATTAAAACAATCTGTCCAGTATAATTAAGAAAGCTAGCCAAGATGAGTTTAAGAAGGGTGTAGATAGGAGTCTTTCATGGACACATTCATGGAACACCAATATGTCAGAATTTGTGGAGTACCAAAATGTGAATCATCCACTTATTTTAGCATTGCATGGGACGGTTCAGGGACTACACTAATGGATGTTGGGCAGAGCTTCTTGAGGGCATTATTCAGCTACACGTGTTCAATGAGTCATCGGAGCTGAGAACACACATGCTTCTGTGGGGAACTACACTTTCATCCAGCAAATGGCATCTCCGTTGCCATTAGAAAAGTGTCTTATACACTCACCAGACTGGTAGAACTGGAAGGACTCGTGTCCAGCATCAATTGCCACAGATACAGGGCCAACGGCAGCCACTGCCTTCATTAGAGCATGTTCCTTCCCAGTGGGAACATCCACAAAGCCAGTGTCATTGGCTGAGTTATATTGTGGATCGTAGTGGCAGGGCTGATCATCCTGGGGGGGGGGGCAAAGTTTGAAAACCATTAATAATTATGTCGCTGATGTTAAAATGAAGTAAAACGGCAACATTAAACAGGGGATGGCGATTCAATATAATAAATGCTTCATAAACAAGCAAAGATTGTGTCTTACAGTTCCCAGGTATGGGTAGGCATCTTCGGAGTCCAGGCCATTGTTGTCCTTGATGTACTGGAAAGCCTGGTCCATAAGTCCACCATTGCAGCCCTCATTCCCCTCAGGTCGGGAGCAGTCCACCAAGTTCTGCTCACTAAGGGACACCAGTTTGCCCGTCTTCCGGAACATCTGGCCCTCCATGGCCCCGGTGGTACTGAAGGCCCAGCAAGAACCGCACTGGCCCTGGGAGACCCCAAAAATTTAGAGACCCATCAATATTTTCTAACGTGAAACAGCTGTACAATCACATACAAACACGTTTTAAATAGTTACTTAAAATATTTAATTTGTCAAAGGCTGACCCATATGCCCCAATGAAGGGAACAAACTAAATGGTTCTGACCTGGTCTTTAACTGGAGTAACATAACCCTTCTGTCTCCAGTCAACCTGGCGTGGGGCCTCCAAGAAGTTGGGCTCCATGAACAGCGAGCCTTTAAACTTTCTTTCTGCCTTGCGCCTGTAGCCATACATGACCTGTTTGAACTCCTCGTGCGTCTGGCATGCAGAAAAAAGTAAATAAAAATCACATGAAATTGCCTCAATTTTTTTTATTTGATAGGAAATAAAAAATTCCACTCACCATATCACCAAAGTGATTCATCCCTAGGGTATATGAATGCTTGCCCATGGAATGTTCAAGGTTGTGCACTTCAATCTTCTTTAAATTTTTCTCCCAAATCATTCGCCTCCAACCTTCTTCTTTCTACACACACACACAAAAAAAACCTAAATCATCTCTTCAGAGAAAATTATACTACGATTCATTAGAACCTCCAAGTTGTGTATAACATGCATGTAAAATTTAAGATTGAACCCCAAAGACAAATTCTCAGGATATACCATCATGTATCATAAACATAAATGTGCTTTAACTTGATACCTCGTGGTAGTTTTTGCTGTGCCAATTCCTCCATAGATTCCAGTGATCATCTAGTTGTGGATCCAAACTTGGAGCAGCTAGGACAGCACTGAGGCACAATGTAAACAAGGCCATGCACAGGATCATGGTTGCACTGCTGTAGATTGGGATGAAAACAGTAGGTGTCACGTTTCAGGTCATATGGGTGCAGCTAGTCAACATAACAAATAAGGATAGTATGTAACCAGAAAAGTTTTGTAACAATATGTTCTCTGCAATACCGATTATATAACGATATATTCTCAACCTAACGTTACTACCATGTCTAAATTGTCGTCTAAACGTATTATTAGTAATTAACTATTTTGTCATTATGCTTTCTACATCTCGCTGTGGATAGGGCGTATACCAGCTGGCTACATAGATAGTAACGTTATCCGCAGAGCTCTAGTGTTAAATGTAGCTGCCGGAATCTTTCCGCTTCAATGAGTAAAACGGGAATTCCTCCGAATGGAATGTTTGAAATACTGTAAAATTAAAAATGCAATCGCTTGTGGAAATTGATACATGAAATAAACTATAATATTTACATATGGGCCCAACAAAAAAATAACTAGACCGTCACTAAAGCAGTAAACGACCAGATTACATTTTTTTCTCAGTATAGACGATTCGAAAGTCAAGCGGTTCCAAACCGAACAATCGCTGGTATTGTTCTATGTACCGTCCAGATAAGACAGTTATATATGGATAGTCCTACAACAAATTGTGGCTATAACGTTTAATTCTCAACAATGTTCTTTTATGTAAAGAACCAGCTACATATTATCTCAAAGTATCCGCAACAAGATGTCTCCAAACCATCGAAAAGAACAAAGAATCCTGAAATGGCAAACAGAGCAAGCAAACAATGTGCAACAAAACCAAAAAGATTTAAAAAAAACAGTTTCTCATATTGTATTTTTTCCAAGAACTATTATGTCACTACCTTTTAAATAATTCGCTGGTTATATTATTCAATACTATTTAAATTATTTATAGGGAATTGACAAACAACGTCCAGCATAACTGTATAAAACTCGAGATTGTCAAAGGCAGAGTCAACAGTATTTGGATTTGGAAAACAATAAACAAGTATACTAAAATAATACTCACCGTCTTAGTCTGTGTTACAGAATAAAATTATCCGCTCCTCCTTTTGCAGACAAAGTTATACTGCTAGTCTACTGACTAGACACCGTCAAGGTTTCTCATTGGTTGAGAAGTGGCATTATGTCCCACCCCCTGAAGTCATCCCTGCACGTGATGCTGAGAACATGTGATCTCCGAAAGTACATGAAGTACATAATTCCCAACGATTGTTATTAAGACCCATTATTATTTAATTTAAGGTCTTTAAAATTTTGAATTACGTATGTTAGCGTTTACTTTCGAGAGTAATATCCCAAGCAAAACAATGAAAGTATCAGAAACAAAATTCGCGTTTTGTCAACAATCCCCACGCGGCGTCACAAACCATAAATAACAAGGACTGCAAGTTTGAAGACGTATAGCTTCAGACGCTTTGATGTTATAAAACCTTTCCCACATGACTACATTGCGAAATTAACGATTTGTTGGAAGCAGTGTGATAACGTTACCGTCAGTTGTTTTGAAAGTCAAATATTTTGTTGTGGGGCTACCTGTCCGACGGGGTGTATAGAAGATTCCATTGAATCAAAACACTCATACCTCCAAACATTTTACATTATAAAAGGTCAAAAATACAAACGCCCTTTTCCTTACTTCTTCGAACCACAAGTTTACAAACCACTATATTTTGTGATTCTGTGTAACGTGAGCTACCTCTGTGACTGTTGGTGTATTAAGTATCATTTGTAACTTTTCGGGAATTAGTTTTGCGCACAAAAAGTTGAATATTAAGGGACTTGATATATGTCGAAAAGCTGTATGTTTTAGAGCAGATTACACTGCATTATAGTCACTTATTAGCCTGCACTTTTTAACTATTATTTCTGAGCACCGTCCGATGTTCTTCTTCTGTAGATACACAAATACGTTTAATAAAATGTACTTTTCTGATTCTTATTTTGTGACTGCTGAAATTATCCAGTGGTCAGAAACGAAGTTTAAAGTCGCGTGTACAATCTGGAATTTATAAACGGATTTGCATCCATGATTTATTAATAGTTAACTCTCCCTACAAATCGATTACTGCATATAAAACAAACGAAATTACATATTCAATCACAATATTTAAGGCTTATACTCGAAAGGTTCTTGTTGGCAATTGGTAGAAAATCCGCTGAGATTAAGGCATTGTCCTTTGCTCTGTTGGGGGTCTTAGTTAGTTGAGATAAGGAGTGATAGCCACGTCAGTGAACGCGAAAAATGATGACCCACCATTTGCTCTGAATACAGGTCTATCACTTTTTCTTCTCTGGAATCTCACTGTTGTTTTGGGGTCGAGTGAAATGGATTTTTGCCGTTTGCAAGTTAATACAGAGGTTTCATCGTGACTCTAATCCAAACATGAATATTATAGATTGAAATGTTTACAATGCCTAAACCGAATTCTTCTGTCATCATCTTCTTCTCCTGAGAAGTTTTCCCCCCTCATCCTATACTACAGTTTTAACCTAGTTCATCCACAATGAATCATGTCTTTAATCGATGTTTGATGGTGAGAACGTTGAATAGATTTGCTTTAACATCAGTCACACATAGCACGTTTGACCAAGCAAGTCAAGCCACTTTAACTGTTTTAATTACGCAGTGGTTTTTCTATTTGGCAAGTCTTTTTGAAAATGTGAATTGGGTCAGGGACGGACACCTATGTGGAGTTGGTGGGTGGAATAAAAACTTGTATAGGCTACTCAAATAGTAATGAAAAAAAAGCCAATGATACAAACCTTATTATAAATCCCATCTTTTGAGTTATCATTACATATGGTATGCAAAGGGTCAATTAAATTAGCAATATTTAAGGCAAAAAAAATGAAAATAAAAATCGAAAATTTGAAAATGAAATTGAATGTAGTAGGTCATGGATGGCCAAGTTGCTGCACCTTATACTTAAAATCAGATTCAAACCCTAGAAAGCTTTGTGTCAAAGTTTTTGTCATTTATTATAAGCAGAACATAATGTATTGACAAATTCATCCTAAACTTTGACTCCACTGGATAACCAAAATAAATGTTTTTAATTCAAGTTCAATTTAGAATTACAATCTTAACCTCAGAGTGCAGACTCTAGGAAAGGAACCCGAATATACATAAGATAAGATGAATAATTTGGTCCAACCTTTAGAGGTGCAGGCCGAAAGGAATGTTACACTCACCTTTGGAACTACTGATTAAATTTAAACAACAAAATACACAAAGACAAGCTTTTCAGATAAACAATTTATTATAAAAATGTACTACACTATAAAGTTTAAGGAATAATTAAGGACATGGCATTCCAAGACATGCTTTAAGAACATAATATATATATAAATATAACCAATAGCCTTGTGCAAAAATACACCCGTTTCCTTTCCCATGGATGTACTGTTGCTGAATCATTCATGTCAGATCAGAGTGAAAAACAACCCCTTCTGAATGAAAAAATATTACATGTAGAATAAGAATTCGAAAGCTAATTAATACAAATAGTCATTCACAATACAAAAATGTGTCTTTTCAAATGAGAAACTCCACATTTGTGCATTTCCCTTGCAGAGACTGTCAGAGACTTGGCTGATAGATAATTGTTTGAGAGTAGAGGCAACTTATTTTCCATACGGGTTACGGTCACCAGTTACGACATGAGACGTGACAAGTAAACAGAGTTTACTTTTCTGGCTTTCAAGATGGGAAAGCTGAAAGGAAATTTAACATGCGATATCACAGCTTGTATCACATGCCTCACTGTAACGCCAAACACTGAAACCCTTAAACACAGTACATTCACCTGTAGTTGAAATGAGAATTGTAATGTTTTATTTTAAAAACATTTTTTTCTGCAGTCCACCTCAACATGTGAGACAAAAACTAAGTAGAATTCTTTGAAGTTATTTACAATTCTCCCCCCCCCCCCCCCCCATTTCAAAGATGGTGCATGATATTGTTAAATTAATTATTGCAATGTTAGTATTGTGAACTTTTTTTTTGTTGGAAAAGATGTCTGGTGGATAGCTACAGAATATTTACAGCGAGAAGACAATCTTCCAGTCCTCTAATACACTTAATGAGTCAAAACTGGAGTGCCATTGTCAAAAAACTTTTTCAATGAAAAAATAGAGGTCTCAGAATAAAACAGCTGTAGCATTAGTTTATCATGCTTCATAGAAAACTTTAGCCTTTAAATATTTTTTTTTCCTCAGGAGCAAAAACATTGATAGAGCACAGCTGGATGAATGGAACAGATGAGTTATATCTAATAAAAATAGAAGCATTTTGTAAATTAACAGAAAATATTCAACTACAGAGAAATGCATGATTGTAATTTGTTACTGGCAGGGCTATACCAATGCTTTTGGCTAGAGGAATATAAATAGAAAAAGCCTAAGAACATAACCCAAACAAACACTTATTTTAGCTCATCAGCTAGCTCTCTGCCGTAGGACTTTTAAATTTTTGATTAAACTGATGCAGTTATTTATTTGGAGGCTTGAACATAATGCTTATACTTAAATAACAGGTAAGTATGGAATATATTTACGTGCCTTGGAGATCCCTCACAGCAAGAGAGCCAGTTAAGTGCATTCTCAGTGTACGCTGTTAGAGCGGGAGAACACTAGGTGGCAACGTTTGAGAAGCTTCTCCTGTTTATCGCCTGTCTGACATTCCTCCACCAGCAAGGGCTGTTACTATTTGACCTGAAGGCCTACCTTCTCATACAGAACCGAGTCAAATTCCCCTCAGTAGCTTTTCTAAGCAGTGGTGATCATTTGTTGGGATTTTTCTGCTTCAGTCTATTGAGGTGTTCTCTGTCACACATAAATTACTGTGCTTTCTTGGGGAGGTAGCGGGCTTGTTTATTACAATACATTAAAATTGTGCATTGTTACATTATCATATAAAGGCACTAATCTTCACAGCAATTACTGCTGCCAAACATAAATAGTTTTAATTTTTTTTTAGTTTTAGTAATTTTTTTTATTTTTATGCAACCGTAAGCAAATACATTTATATATTTTTGAATATATAAAGCATTTTAAACCTTGACAAAATAGTAAAAAGCTCTAAGCAAGGTTGTTTTTAATTTGTTTGGATGATAATTTTATAAAATGGCAGAATTCTGTATTTGTGTTTGAGAATAAGAAATAGTTAATTGAAGCACTCCAATGTTTAAGTCAAACAGAAGAATAAAAATTAATTAACAATGTGGACTTGTACAGAACAATAAATCAGATTCACATTAGCCTTGAAATGACCATTAAGAGACAAGCATTTCGTACAACACAAAATATGAAGTGGCTGGTCCCCATTTGGATTGCACTCCATGTCCCAAAACCGACACCGTTTCACCGGGATATGACGGAACTTATGGAATTGTACGATGTGCCCCCGTTGCATGTTGGTCCATAGTTGTCAGTGGCAGTGACCTCCAGGTTGACCCTGAAGATGGGCGATGACTTCAGGAGAAAGTCAGCTGCATCCCTGCGCCCCAGTTCCCGGAGTTTGGCCATGAGGATGCCCACAGTGCTACCAGGCTGCCTGCTCCAGTCCTGAAGGAGCACTGCTGTAGGGCTGGGCTGGAATGTGCCCTCTCCCAGAGTCCCGTTGGTGATGCTGTACTTTGCCACCAGCTCTGTCAAACCCAGGTTCATGGCCAGGAGACACCAGTCCTTGCCCATGGCATCTGGCGGATCCAGGAGCCGACTGAGCTTCCTCCTGGCTAAGAAGCAGATGTCCGATATGTGGATATCTATTCCCAGGGTACCTTGGTGGTAGATCTCCACACAGCCAAAGCTCAGGATGCTGCTAAAGCTCTCCTTGTAGCCACCCATGGTGTTCATGAGGGAGGTTTCCCTCTGCGTCTGGGCCCTGAAGAAATCCTTTGGCTGGTAGATCATGATGGGTCCGTGGTGCTCCCTCAGTTGTTGTGGGCTCAGATAGTACTTCACAGTCAGCAGCCCTGGTAGCGTGGTGGCCAGCAGGTTGTCTATGATACTGCATATCAGGTCCAGCAGCATGTAACACTTAATCTTCTCAGAGTCCAGCCCCCTCACCTGTACCTCAATGCCCTGGCCGTGGTTCACCAGCAGCACCATGACCTCAGCGCCACCATGGCAAATCTTGGCCCCGTTGGTCCACAGACGGATGTCATCTCCCTCAGGCTTCTGCTGGTGGCTCCAGCGGCATAGGTTGACCTGCAGCTTGTGGAAGAGGCCACAGGGAAAGGGGGTGAGGTGCTCCGCGGGGACAATGCGCACCCCACCATAAATTAACACCTCTTCCTCATCCTCCTCTGTCCAGGAGCGGTGCAGTCCGTTGGTTTTGATGAGCGCTGGAATGTCCAGCATTGTTGGATTGTTGAGATCACGGGCGCATACATCCATGGCGTCCAAAATCTGCAGCAGCTCATCAATGTCGCTCTCTGACACCAAGCCCTGCACCTCCTCCAGACGGTAGCGCCCCCTGTAGTGATGGATGGCCTTGGGTGTTTCGATGGACAGGATCTTGGCTAGCACACTGCTGCACAGCCAACGAGGGTCCAGCAGAACCACATCCTGTATAGTCTCACTCTGCATGATGTTAATCTGTATTCAATAGAGGGTTACAAAGAATGTTACCCACCTTCCAATCGTGTAGTAATGATGCAAGTTAATGTTTGCCAAAGTGGCCACCATAAAACAGATTCATTACAAAGGGGTCCCTACATCAGGGCATACGGTATTCAAAATACTTAATGCCAAGAGCTCTGAAATGGGGGGAAAATGTCATGTAGGTGTCAATTTGGTGTTGTATATCTGCAGCTTCAAAAAGTTTTACACACAAACCACAACCAAATGAAATTTTGTTAACTTGTTGATAAATAAATTGTTGATTGTGTTTAAATAGCGTCCTCTAGTGGCAAGTTGTGACTTATCAAGTTGTATTTGTATTATTCTAGGATGAACTGAACCCAAGAAAAAAGGTTATATTGTAACGGGGATGGCTAGGTGCGTTTTCCCCTGCCAATGGGTTACAGCCATCCCCGTGGGGGCTGCCGGGAAGCCTAGCTCCAGAGACTTTAAGTGTGTAAACAGTGTGTTCTATGTACCGGTTGTGTTTATTATTGACGGCAAAATATGTTGTATTGTTTGTCTTTGTAATACGAGTTCGTTTGGGCGAGGTTCTGTTCCCTCACCGCGGGCGTGTTCGCTAGAGCGAGTGTGGGCTTACTGTGTGTTTCTGTGTACTTAGTTCTTTGCACTGCCAGTTATGCCTTTGTCAAGGCGGTCGTAAGCGCATGTGCGAAATAAAGAGCATTGATTCTTGTTAAGCAGTGTCGGTCTCGTGCTTGAATCCGCGCAGAGAAGTAGCACTCAGAAAAACGCTATAATATTTTGATTTGGTTACCTAATGTAATTTATGAAAAATCTTTTGGATATTATCAATTAATTGAGTATCATAACATTTAGATGGCATCTGGTTCCTGTATTCTGAAGCCGCTTTTTAGGTCAACAAATATTGAATTATTTTCAAGTGTGGGTTTTAAAAAAAGCTTGTGTTTTCAGAAATTGAGTTTAAGTGATTTACTAAGGTGCTTAGTATCTTTACATAGTTATTAATACTACAGTCAATCTGTATATAATAACTATAAGCACAATGGGTATGTCCTTAGGACCCAGCACTGGTCAGCATACACACCTCTCCTATACTATGCAGCTGCAAGGCCAGTTCCCTTAGATCCTCCACGCTGACCAGGGGGTTGATCTGCTCCTGAATGTCTATCACAAACCGTTGCCATGACATCAGTTGATTGGGTCCATTGAGCTTCCTCCAGGAGGGCAGTGTGGACAGAATCTTCTCACAAAGTTGTGTCATGGGTCGGCACGTCTGGGGAGGGAAGAGATGAACGGTCAATGATAACAGGACATGTGACAGGGAAAAAGATGTCAGTGGTATGGAACTCTGATCAAGTGTAATATGCTTTTGTGTCAAAATTAAAGAAAGTATCATGAAATGCCCCATAGAATACTTAAAACAACAACAACAACAAAACATTAAAACAGTTCTGGAGACATGTTTTGTAGTGGTGTGTAATAGCTGCTGTGCCCTTAGCCAAAGTGACTAACCAGAACTGCTTCTGTGCATCTCTGTATAATTGGAGAAAGTGTAAAATAGCAAGATATGCAAGTTCCACTGGGTAAGAGCATACAGTGCTGTGAAAAAGTATTTGCCCTCTTCCTGATTTATTAGTTTTTAAAATATTTGTCGGTTAAATGTTGCAGATCAAACTGATTTTAATATTAGATATCTAATAGAATATTAGATAACCCGAGGAAATACAAAAATCAGTTTTTAAATGATGATTTCATTTATTAAGGGAAAAAAGCTATCCAAACCTACCTGGCCCTATGTGAAAAAGTAATTGCCCCCTAAACCTAATAACTGGTTGTGCCACCCCAGCAACAACTGGAATCAAGCATTTGCGATAACTGGTCCTGAGTCTTTCACATCGCTGTGGAGGAATTTTGGCCCACTCTTCTTTGCAGAATTGTTTTAATTCAGCCACATTCGAGAGTTTGAGCATGAACGGCCTGTTTAAGGTCATGCCACAGCAATTTAATTGGATTCGGACTTTGACCAGACCACTCCAAAACATTTATTTTGTTTTTTTTTTGCCATTCAGAGGTGGAATTGCTGGTGTGTTTTTGATCATTGTCCCCAAGTGCGTTTCAGCTTGAGGTCACAAACTGATGGCTGGACATTCTCCTTCAGGATTTTCTGGTAGAGAGAAGAATTCATGGTCCCATCAATTATAGCAAGTCATCCAGGTCCTGAAGCTGCAAAGCAGCCCCAGACCATCACACTACCACCACTATGTTTTAATGCTGGTATGATGTTCTTTTTATGAAATGCTGTGTTAGTTTTATGCCAGATGTAACAGGACTCACATCTTCCAAAAAGTTTTGTATCGTCAGTCCACAGAATATTTGCCCAAAAGTCTTGGGGATCATCAAGATGTTTTTTGGCAAATGTGAGACGAGCCTTTGTGTTCTTTTTGGTCAGCAGTGGCTTTCGCCTTGGAACTCTCCCATGGATGCCATTTTTGTCCAGTCTCTTTCTTATTGTTGAATCATGAACACTGACCTTAACTGTGGCAAGTGAGGCCTGCAGTTCTTTAGATGTTGTTATGGGTTCTATTATGACCTCCTGGATGAGTCGTCGATGCTCTCTTAGAGTAATTCTGGTAGGCCAGCCACTCCTGGGAAGGTTCACCACTGTTCCAAGTTTTCTCCATTTGTGGATAATGGCTCTCACCGTGGTTCGTTGGAGTCCCGAAGCCTAAGAAATGGCTTTGTAACCCTTTCCAGACTGATACATGTCAATGACTTTGTTTCTCATCTGTTCTTGAATTTCTTTAGATCGAGGCATGATGTGTTGCTTTTTGAGATCTGTTAGCCTACTTCACTTTGTTTATTTAAGGGATTTATTGATTCAACAGGTCTGGCATTAATCAGGCCTGGGTGTGGCTAGTGAAATTTAACTAAACTTTCCAAAGAATTAGGTTAATCACAGTTCGTTCATGATATCTCAAGGGGGGGCAATTATTTTTTCACATAGGGCCAGGTAGGTTTGGATAGCTTTTTTCCCTTAATAAATTAAATCATTTAAAAACTGTGTTTTGTATTTCCTCAGGTTATCTTTGTCTAATATTAAAATTTGTTTGATGATCTGCAACATTTAAGTGTGACAAATATGTAAAAACCTAAGAAATCAGGAAGGGGAAAAATACTTTTTCACGGCACTGTATATATAGAAATATAATATAGTATATATATTTGAGTAAAACTGAAGTATTTCTGCAGGTATTGCACAAGCATATACTGATATCCCTCATATGGGATAATAGGGTCAATTGATTTATTCATGTTCAGCAGAACTTTCCCTGGCTTTAAGTTTAACACAATCACAGACAGTGGACTTTGCTGAAGCCCTGGATTTGAGCAGATTCCTCTATATATATATATAAGAATGTAATTGTAACCCAGAAATCACAAACTACACCTTGAAGTGCTAGTATATTTCATAAACTAGAGCTATATGTTCTTCACTAGCACTTCACTAGATTACCACCAGAGGTCATCGTCATCAGAATACAGAACCCGTTACCAGACATTCCTCAACAACTTGTGGACTTACTCTCTCTTCCCATTTGATCATAATGCGACTGTAATTAAATTCATACATTAAATTCCGATTGGATTGACTCCAATGGATTGGGATCCAATGGATCTATTTTCATCTAAACTTTAAACATAGAGGAAAACAACAAGCAGATTTAACAGACAAAAGAAAAAATAAGACATACTTTTTTGCTGAATTGTGCTATACGGTGAAGAAAAGTGGGTGCTTGGGTATGTGTAAATGTGGGTGTATTTGGGCCTGTGGGTATGTGTAAATGTGGATGTATTTGGGCCTTTGGGTATGTGTAAATGTGGATGTATTTTGGCATTTGAGTATGTATAAATGTGGGTGGATGTCATTGTCAATGGCGTCATTAAAAAATTTATCTGCAATAAAATCTCAGAAATTTCAATTTAGACCAGATTTGACAGCACTAGAAAAAGTGCCTTTTGTAATAGAAGTATATTAAGATGTACTTTTACTGGAAGTAAAAAAATAAATAAATAAAAACACTAGAAATTTGATTTGTTATTGGATTTCTACAATTGATTTTACAATTGATTTATCACTACAGCACAACATGCAGCAATTGGTCGTGATATATTTGGCTAACTTATTCTCATAGGGTCACTCACAAAGACAAAATGTCAATATAGTTGCTGAACTGCTTGTAACCACATACAGGCACCAGAAATATTGTGTGTACAGCCATTTGGGTCAAGAAATCTGGTGTTTGATTTTATAAACACTGTACTTTAGATAACAAATGAAGCAAATGTGTATTTAGAAACAAATCTGGCCGTAGAATTAAACAGAGGCTAAGTACATTAAAAAAGGAACAACTTATTCTTCATTTAAAAATCAATTCAACCAACAATGCATGACGATGAAAACAAAGGATCCTGTCATTAGTTTAAAAGGTCAAAATGTAATAAATTCCTTCTGTCAGTCTTACAATTTGATTATATTTGCTAAATTTGTGACCCCGTCAAACAATTATTTGCCAATCTTTAAGTTTAACGTCTGTGTTACCTGGTTCACTGAATGACTAATGGCACTTTTACTCAGTCAAATTAAAAACCGCTTCTGCAGTTTCCAGTGAAAGGAGAAGTAGAAGCCATTGTTTTAATATGTGCAAAGCCTTTAAATGAAACAATTAAAGCTGCACAGTAACTAAGACCATTTTCCCTGACAAAACGAGAAACAAATCCTTTTGGTAATGGATCTCTCAGCTGAGAGGAGTGGTATTTTCAGCACGTTTTTCTGATTTAAATCGGTTTTCTGGCGGATTACTAGCAATCATCATTACAGCTCAAACAGTTACCTGTGAGTGCCGTAATAAATCTTGTTAAAATAACCAAAACCGTCTTTTTTTCCCCCCAAGAAGCAACCTGTTTTTGAATGCAAGCCATCTGTACATAGTTAGCGCCTGGTGCACACAGATGGCAGGCCAATATTTTCAAAGTTGCTTCGTCCGCTCTTCTAACCTTACAAAGCAAACTAATTACTAGTAAGTGTGAAGTGGGGGATGAACATTCTGAAAGAGTTCTGATGACTCTAATGAGGAGATCTATGCAGGCTGGGGGTCGATCCCCAAGCTGCAGGTTTATGGTACTTTTTAGGTCCAAATAAAAAAAGGTTCCTTGCATTAATCCTTTGATTTAGACCCCCTCCCTCATCCCCCACCGAAAAAAAGCAACAACTGGCTTTAGAGGCCAAAGAGTAAAACCCAGAGAACCTCAGGTGAGACTGTTCCTCTCCCAGCAACATTATGGGCTTCAGCATATGCCTTATACAACCAGACATGGCTTTTTAAATGCTAAACATAAAATGCTTAGATAAAAGTTTAAACGTTCCCCTCGCTCTATTTGGTGAGCATCTGGCTGCATCTGCTGCACATTCAATACATTTCCAAAGCTCTAAAGAGACATTTTCCTCTTTCTTCCCCACCTCAGAACAAAAACACCTTCTGAGAGGCAGAGTGGCTCAAAGGCTCATCTTCTGCACAGACAGTCAGTGAGGGAAAAGTGTCCTCACAAAATGTTAAACCCTCCTCTTTCAAAGCTCTGGCCTCAGAGCCTTTAACTCTACTGTCTGTCTCACGGCCAATAACTCTAACGCCTGTCTCAGGGCCTGTAACCCTACCATCTGTCCTTGGGCCTTTAACTCTACTGCCTGTCTCAGGCCTTGTAACACTACCATCTGACTCTGTCTCAGGGCCTTTACCTCTACCATCTGCCTCAGGGCTTTTAACCCTATCGCATGTCTCAGGGCTTGTAACTCTATCATCTGACACCGGACCTTTAACTCTACAGCCTGTCTCAGGGCTGGTAACTCTACCGTCTGACTCTGTCTCAGGGTCTTTAACTCTACTGCTTGTCTTAAGGCCTTTAACTCCATTGTCTGTCTCAGGGCCTTGATAGTGGTGTGATTCATGTCAGTGGACAACAGTCTGAATTGAAGGCTAGGTATATTACATATTAGGATTATGACATTAGGATTAACAGATAAACTCTTTTACTAACCCAAAACTATCACCGTGCATGTCTATAATTATAAGCCATAAAAGACTCAACGTGTCGATGTAGTGTTGTAAAGCTGCACAGCTGGAAATTATATTGATACTTAATACATGGAGTTAAAATATCAAACAAATCATGCTATCAAACAGACAAATAGTTTTCACAGGTATTGAAAAACCAAAACTGCATCACAGCAATGATTTAAAAATGATCTGTCTTGGTAAGATAACTATGGATACCTGTTTAACTGTCATTTGTCGTCGTTTCTGGCTCTATTTTGATTTTTTGTCCCGGGGAATGGTGGAGTGGCATGTGTTAAATTGTACAACAGTAGAACAGCTTGATAAGAGGAAACAATGCCGTTTTCAAGATCCTCCCTTGTTCACCAGGTTCATTTTCTAAAAAGGAGGACCACTCCTTAGGAAGCTAATTAGACAGAGACAAATGTGTGCAAACAGGAAATCCGAAATGATTCAGCTGCCAAAAGTAATATCATTTTCATTATTTGTTTAATTATTTATTTATGGATGTATTCAGACAGAATTAATAATGGAAGCCCTCTGAGAAAATGTTTGCGCTAAAATCTTATTACCGGCAGGACACGACCAATGGCACAGTTAGTTAACGTGTTCAATTGTACAGTCTTTCAACAAAAAACGCAATTAGTATATGCTATGTGGTTGCTTTTTTTCTCCCTGAAGTTGACATTTTGAGTAAATAAACAATTCCTTAAAGTAGCAATAATTCCAAGAAAAAATCTACAATCTATAAACGTAATGAATTCCGTCCTTCAATTTTCCAAAACAAAGTCATTTGTTTCAGACTTTTTACCTATGTTGTGCTTTAGAAGATCCTTTTTCCTTTTCTGAAAAAGGCACGTTGTAATGCACCATGGGGTACAGGAACAGGGAAACCCAGTTGTAGTACTGAGAGGGAAGGTCAGACAGGCGTGGGTCGAGTATCGGCAGAACGGACAAGGACAAGGACAAGGACAAGGACAAGGACAAGGACACTGTAGTGAAACAGAAGGTGATTGAAACAGTGCACATGGGCTTCAGGAATTTTAATTGAATGATTGGAGAGATAAGTGACCGATAACGTCTACTACGGAACTGGGGCTGTGTTGTGAACTGTGACACACGGGGTACATTGATAACATTTTTAGCTTTTTGCATCAGATATATACATTGAATAATTTTATTTAAATTGAAATTATATTGAACGACAATAATTACACTTAACTTGTGACATCTCACTGAACTACACTTTTGCACTTTCAGAATCTTATTTCTGCATTCACAAGACTGTTCTTTCAAAAAGCATAACCACAGAAATAAGTGAGGCCAAACCGTCAAAGCACTTACATCTGGTGTAAAATTCTTATAACAATAATCATACTCCACATACTTGCCTAACACAGAATCTAAATCATGACAAAGCAAAGATTCCTGCTATACTTGCAATATATTTATTATTTTCAGTTATTTTTCTCCCAAATAGAGAATACGTTTTTTATTTTTCTCAAATATAGAACAAATGGAGATAAATTTCTATCCAGCCCTTTTTTTCTAAGCTGATTTTAGAAGAAGACATAATGAGCATAATGTGGAATAGGGGTAGGATATAAAGGGGAGGAACATGTCAGCCCTGGGTTTGACCAGAAGTGCCATATGTACAGAGGCATGGCATATTTCACCGACTCACAAAGGATGTGCTTTTACCACTGCGCCTGCACCACAGGGCCATATAAACGTTACCAGGTTGCCGACATGGAAACCTTTACAAGGTTGTCTCATTAGCTGCTAATTGGCAGACTTTTCTCCCTGTCATTTATTTTACATGGAGTTCGTCTTCCTCTTTGAGGCGAGGGATGTGCGAGCAAAACATTTCAAAAGCTTCAAGCTTCACAGGCAGAGCAAAGTCTGCATTAACGAAACATAAACACTTCTGCCCTGCGATTAACCTCAAAAAGCAACTGAGGGCAAAATTGACCACTCAGCTTGCATGACTAAATTAGCCCAGAGATTAAAAAAGGGAGAATGGGCCTCCCTCATATTCACCCGCAGGTTTTTTTTATTTTTACTTTAGAAACATGGGAAAAGCCATGAGAATTATTTCCAGAGTACCAATCTGCCTTGAATTCAGCGCATACAAAAATACATTACTCTAATGATCTCTAATGTGGCTATTTTAAGCAGGAAAATATAAAATGGGAAAACTAAGAACTTTTTAAATAGCTAATTATATTTTTTCAATAAATTTTCTACAGAACGTTTGGAAATTGCAAATAAAATAAAGAGTATTTAGCATTTTTCTTGAATCTGAGGAGATCTGTCTGGCCACCGACTTGGCCACTGTTGACAGGGTACATACACTTTGAATATGTTTGACTCACAGCCAGCCTGTTTTTCTTTTACACTGGAGAAGTCTATGTCCAGAATGCACACAAGAGGTAGGGGTAGAAGCAGCTTCTGGTTCTCTTGTTTGATGGGGAACCTATTTTTTGCAGTTTAGTTGAATTTCCGGGGGAGAAAGAACATTTTAAGCATTTGAAAAATCAACCCACAAAGACTCAAAATGATTTAAGACAAATGTGTGCCATAGACCAGTATGCATCCAAAGAAAATATAATGTCGGAAGTTCAGCATTTCTGAAGACAAACATATGAATTTAGATTGGCTCAAATCAGTTCAAATATACAAAATCATTACAGTAATTATTTAATCATTTTTATTGAAGTAATATTGAATAAATGTTGTGTTTCCTGCTAACATGTTGATATAGTGGTCCTGATACTTGCTTATTCTGACTGTATTTAATTCTTATGGGTTATAACTACAGGGGACACAGCTCTGGTCTCATTAAACCTATCCCATATTACCAAAGGTTTATGATAGCTGGATGATCTGAAATATATTGAAATACAGTATCTGCACTATAAGATTTTTTGGCCACTATACTAAGGCTGTTGATATTTTCAGAGCAAAAAATACGAATATTTTGCAGTAGGTTTAAATGGGCTCTTTCCTTTTACAGTAGAGACACAGGAGTGATTTTGGCTGAGGAGGAAACAATTGCTTTCTGAAAAGCAAATACCCTCTGGTTGCCGCTGGGACCATTTCCCAAATTCAGTTCTGTACATGATAAAACTGGAAAAATAATTTTGTTTACCATTAGAACAATGGCTTAAGTGTATACAATCAGTGAACTATTATTTAAGAAGAACATCCCAATAAAGGCACACAGAAAATGCTTGCATATTTAAACAGATACAAAAGTATGTATGCTATTTGGCATTTTTTGGTATACAAAATAACGTGTTGAATTTGTATTTATATTTGCTTGCAAAAAAAATATTCAATATTTGCTTGAATGTTGAGGTACTTGCTTTTATGTTTGTATATAAAATGCAGTTAAAAAGGTTTGTTAAAAAGAAAATACGAATTTTCTGATTAAAGCCTAAGTCAAAGCTGGGGGATGAGGGAAAATAATTTAATGGTTAATAACTGTCAGTGAAATGTCAAATAGGAAGGAAACCCTTTCTTCGGGGTTTTAACACCAATAAAATGGGCACAGTTCGAAGCTGAGTCACAGAGAAAAGAACAGGGTGGGGCGGGGAGTTGGGGGGGCAAAGAATAACAAACTCTACCAGTTATGTGACTCTTTCACTAACCAGCAATGGTAACCTAAATCTACGTAATTATTTGTGACCAGGAACATATTATCTTTATTGGTTGCAAAGCTGGACGTGTTGTATCATGGGAGCTGGAGGGGTGAACAAGGGGGCCTCCTGTTTGTGTGAGGGGGTAGAAGTTGCACATGTTCCTTCCTTTACCCTACACATCAAAGGTCTGGACCAAAGCAACACTTACACTGACCTCCCGGAGACCTGCCAAGCAAAACAGCCTTAACAAGGTATTAACACAGTAATGCCCTCATCAAAGCCCGGCCAGCTGCAGAAGGCCTGTTCCTGCACACAGGGCCACTCTACCGGGCGAAACATGCACGCTTGTTGGCAGAAGTGCCTTCACTCTGAATAATAAGTCTCACAGGTTGCAGGTTATGAGAAAGGGTGGGAGTCTTGTTCCAAACACGCATGGGCCTACACATACACGCACTGAAATCTAACATGACGTTGTTGTGAAAGTAATAGTGAAAGGATGTAATACAAATACAAGCTTATTGACAGCAGTCAGATTAAAAAATGTAGAATAGAAATAGAAATAAATGTGTGTGATCTTGCATCAGAAAGCAAGTCAAGTATACTGGTTGCTTTCATATGGCAGTTGGATCCAGTAAAGTGTATTTCAGTTACATTGACCATGCTTCTTGCTCAGACTAGACCAGACTGATGGAGTCACGCAACAAACAGGGAGAACCGGAGGAATGCTACCACAAACACACACCTCTACTCTGGCAGCATTGCACAGAGTGAAGTTTGAACAGCAATGAACAAAAAAACAGACATGGGTGATTATAACCAGAGTTGGTTTTAAACTGTAAGTGTAAAATTAACTCATTTGTGACACATTTTAAAATAAAAGGTAATTAAACATTGACGGCAGTATTCTAAATATTACGTAAACGCAATTAAAATATTTACATACACTGGCAAAATATATTGTATTTAAATGCATCTGCAAATTTTGTATTAAAATGTTTAATAGAGTATCTCAATAACTAGCTTCAAATTCACTTTAAATAACACACGCTATTGTTATCATTCACTGTAAGCTGTCAGAATTAGTACTCGTCCATTATTAGTTTAGTCTTTTATGCTTTAGAGGCAGTCCTCTAAAGCGTGCAGACGTTCGTTAGTGTGAAGCAGCTCCGACGTGCACCAACGTGTAGCAGTGGCTCTTGTGAGGAGCCTCATCTGCTCCTTGGAGCCTGCTTGCCTGCCTGCCTGCCCCTCTGAGTGAAGGGGAACGACAGGATGTCACAGCACCTGACAGTGATGGATGTGGCAAATTCGGTAGGCAAGTTGGGCAATTGGACACATTAACAACAGGCACCTGCTTTCCCGTACAAATCTATTAAAAGATAACGGAGATGCCTGCACTCGCTATATTAGTAAATTATAGCTCTGCCATACCTGTAAGAACATACTTCCCACTTTTTTTCACCACCCGGTGTAGAATGGCCAGTCTAACATTGCCACCTAGTGTCAAAACTGTATTTTTAGTTATTGTTTAAACATCAAATCTCCCACGAACTGAGAAAAAAATGTAAAAAAATAAATAAATAATTTTTTTCTATGAATTCCAAGAAGCCCAATGTTACGACCCTATAGAGATTTAGTGATAAGTCCATACCTGTCAGTTTTAACATAAGAAGTGCTGTGCGGGTAAAACTATCTAGTCTGCAGAACTCCTGAATCACATTCTTGTGTCATATCTACAGACAAAAGATCAACTAAGTTGTTAAGGAATGCGGCCAAAAATTCAAACGGTGTACTTCTGGGCTATGAAACCTCTAACAATCAGAAAAACTGTATTTTATTTTAATTTGTATTTTTACTTAAGATCCCTCCAAAAAAATGTATGTGTTCTGCAGTAAAAGTGCATTCCGGTAATTGTTAGATTTAAAAAATATTTCTCAGTGTATCATTTAAGTCCTTCCGCTAATGTAGTTTTATTTTATAGAGTCTTATCTTACAATCAGCACAATCTGAATTGTGGAAAGGCTAGGAGCGATGCATAGCAATTGAATTGGATTTTTGTATTTTTACCGACAAATATATTGTATTATCCAGAAAAATCTGAGCTCTTGAAAGCGAATCAACAAACAGATTTTACATTTTTGGATACAAAGTGTAAATAAGAGTGTCTAAAATACAAAATGGTCATTTTGTGGTAATATTGTTGAATGAAAAATGCACAAGCATGTCTTCTCTCCAGTTCATTACTGCCTGGTATCAACACTCTGCCAACTCCAATATCTACACTCATCTAAACAGTCCCCAAAACCAATTTGTTTGGACAGATTAAGCTGCCCGGTTTATCCTTGTTTCAGTGCCTTGGTGAGGGATTACTTCATCCTGGCAGGAAGGACTTCCTGTGGAATTTACATACAGTAACTAATCAAATGAGTCCAGTTCACAGCAAATAATGAATTCACATAATAGAACGCAAAGACTTGCCGGACTGATTCCCACACAAGCATACTAAGAATGTGAGGGTCCCAATGACAGCAATTGTTCAACAATCCCAATTCTCACACCTCCACCACATTTGTCTATCACCTTGTGTAATAAAATTATTTTTAAAGTAAAAAAAAAAAAATGTGTAGATCTTGCCTCACATGTGTATATGTTTAGGATTAGGGTTAGAAGAGCGTGTTGGTACTTGTACTTGGAGTGGAGCGAAAATGAGAAACAGAGGGGAGTATCTTATATGTATAGTCTGGACTCATGTCTTGTGTGTGAGATGGCGGGAGAGAGAAAGAGAAAAACAGATGATGTACATCCAATCCCTGCCACTTTTCCACTCTCCTACTGTGGAGATGGATTGTCTGCCTTGGGTGTGCAGACCCATCAGTGTCCTCTCGTAGAGCCACGCTCCACTCCTTTCTCAAAGTGATGAATGCTCAGCTGCCTCCATCGTGCTCTCACATGCCTGTCATAAGAGGCTCAATGCATCCCTATAATCGTCTCATAATTCCCAGCTACCATCTGGGCCTGGGGTGGTCTCCTCAAAGTACTGTTATACTATTGCTTGTGTGTCTGTGTCTGTGTATGTGTGTGAGATTCTGTTTGTGTGCACTTGTTTGTCTGTGCAATGACGAAGTGGAAGCCACAACAACCCCAGCAGCACTCCAAGCGATGGTCCCACTCACACTCAACATATGCTCATGTCCACTATTACCTGGAACCAACCTGCACTGATCATACTCACAGCCTAGAACCAGACTAAGCTTGATTCGCAGGATGTCACCAGTGACTCATGCATGAGTAATGACAACATATGTGATCTATGAGATCATTGCATGAGACCAATTATCATCCAATGCAGCCAATTTCAAACCCTGCCCAATGCCCTGGTTCCTGCAGGTTCTAGCTCAGCCCCAGATATGAAAGCGAGCTGGTCAGTGCACTTGGACCATGAACCAAGGGAGCTTTAAGCAATTGGAAATTATTCAAGTGGTGCGGTATAGCCCTGTTGTTAAAATGTGGTAATATGTCATTGTCAGGTGGTTTATTTCTAGGTTAATATGAAAGAATTCAATTTCAACCATTCGCTTAAAGATTATAACACGATCACAGAGAGCTATCAAAGTTGGGAGGGGTCAAAGATTTGTTTATACTATATATACTATTAATAATGCTCATTATATGATATTATTGACATTCCATGCTCTCTGGTTGAAGTTGAATTAAGAAAAATAAGTGTCTCTCAGCAGTTCTCAAAAAAAGATACTAGAAAACAAAAAAGACCTTTGGAACAATATTAATGAAGTCAGTGATATGGCGCCAATGGTCTATGCTAACATTATCAGCAGCAATGAGGTCTTTGGCACTGCAGGTACTCAAACCAGCAACACAAAACATAAAAAATAACAACAATGTGCCATCTATCCAAGCTAACAATGATTCATCTGGACGTCCTCCCAACAACTCTTTGTTATGAATGGCCCATGTAAACCAAAATTGCCCTCTCCCAGGGATACCAGTGTTTCTTCCTATAAATGCACAATACAAGATAGAAAGATAGGAAGCAGACAAGATACCATGAACATGGCTTTGTTACATGGCTATGTTTTATTTGCTACTTACCTAAAAAGGATTGTGTGTATTGTGAACCTTTCTGAAGTTTTGGAAAAAGGAAACAGAATCATTAATTTCATTTAACATTAATTTCACCAAATTTTTGAAATCTGAAACTTTAAAACTGAACTTTACTCAGCATCTTATGCACAAAAACTTAGTGACTGTCCTACTGCTGTTTAGTGATTGTATTTTCCTGAAGTCAGATTGACAAACATTCATATTTACTAGACATCAGTATTCTAATTTTCAGAAAATCCAATAAAGTCTCTTTGAAAAAGCAAGGCACTGCGAGACTGTTAATCCTGCTCTCCTCTTCGGTGCTAACAAGGAGATGTTGGGTGCCTAAAAGATGGCCTATGTGGTCGATACAAAAGTAGGGTTCAGCCTAATGCAGAGGCCCAAGAATGCACCTTGTAAATTTGCTGTAAGTAAATATTTAAGTACATGGGGCACAATGAATGAGAACTGTAAAAACTTTACAGCCCACATTTGTCAGGAGCATAAGTGCCTTTTCCTCTCAGTGCTGTTCCTCTCAGTGCCGTTACAGAATTTACAAGCAATGAAAGCATGACAATGCACAGAAATTACTTTATGGTAGCACTAAAACCCCATAATAAATCTTATTCCAGGATGCCTCTTATTGTCAGTTATCATCTGGTGGCAATGCCACTTACCACAGCAGTTCTGACAGAAATATGATCTGTGAAACTTCAATACCAAATCACTTAGTATGATTTAATCCAAGTCAACACTTTTTACTGTAATGATCACTGGTAGATTCGTATATTGAGGTGATGTATAAGACTCTCTTTGATTTACAGCAGCTGGAAGCTAATGCACAGTGGGAGCAGCCATCCCTTTCCATAGCAGGTTTCATACTGGCAAACAGGCAAGGCGGTGCTGCCTCCGCAACCTCACATAGAAGTGCCATTACTTCAATTTCTGACTTGTGTGTAACCCTAACCCAAACCATAATCTAACCTCATGTAGAAGTACCAATTCAACACCTGACTTGTGTGTAACTCTAACTCTAACCCTAACCCAATGTCAGACAGAAGTGCCATTACTTCAGCTTCTGACTGTCTTTGAAGCTGAGGCAGGCACTATGTGGGGCAACGCCCACAGGCAAGCCTGGGTAAAGAGTCAGCTGGGGAACACACCTGCAGCCAAGGATTGGTGGACAGGTAGCTCAATCTGACACACTTAAGTGTGGTTCCATGAACAAGATGGCAATTACAGACGGTAGAGCTCATTGGGGAAGGATTTCCATAAATTAATTAATTTCATGAAACATTTGCTGATTTTTGGTTTTTTAGAGCATTTCAGTCAGTTGTCACTGGTTAGATTGAATGTCTTTTAATGTCCTAGCAAATGGACATTCTGTTTTGCTAGTTGCCAGCTGAAAAGTACATTCAGTTTTTTTGTTGATTTCTGTATAGAAAACTGTATATGGTAATTTGTCTGTGTTCAAACACTCCCAGCTACTAAAGGACATCATATACAACTTCATACAGTTTATTAAATGACATAAAAATTGCAGCGTTGAATAATCTTCCTTATGTATAATACTTACAAGAGGGGGGGCGAACAGAGACCCAGCTTGCTAGCCCACGTAACTGTGTTGATGATCAACACAGCTCAAAAAGCAAGATGTCAGTATAATTAAATAATACTGTCCCATATCTTCAACAGAGGAGAAACCTGTAAGGGCCATATTGGCAGGAAATTCGTAAACACCCACAGGCTACAGGCTAAGAGACCGCAGCGCAACACAATCAAAGCATCTAGCATATTAGTTTATTTCACCAAATTCTTAAAAGCAGCATTGAAACAATTAAAATGAATGAATATTAATGATTTGTAAAGAAAAATAGCTAGTGCACAGTTGGCTGAACGGGTGCTATCATTTTTATGAAGAGTCAGGTAACTATCTGATTTAAATAAGCTGTAAAGTTCTAACAAAGGCAGATTATGACAAAGGGATGGGCGTATGGCATTCATTAAACTTACATTTGTGATGGACAATTGCAATCTTGCAAAAAAAAATTCATGTCAGGACAAATTCTAATTAAAAAGCATACAAACAAAAGGGAAATTCACATTCTCGTGAAATTGAGGCAGGTCAAACCTGGTATGTTTATTTTGAAATTGCTCTTATAAAAACTGTTTATTAGACTTTGACCCTGAAGACACAGCAGGCCTCTGACTTCAACTTCACGTTCATCCATTGACAGTGTTATTATGGTTTTATTCCCATGGAGAAAATATCAGTATTTTCTGAAAGAGCAAACCAATAGGTAACCCATTCAAAAACTATAAGGGATCAATAGCTAATTTCTCTGCATTGATTACTGCTTGGCCATTTAAAATGTGCCCTGCAGCCACAATATGTGTTTAGAGGACTCTGTTCCCCATTGGTGCTCATAAGTATTAAAATTATTGATTAGAAATAGAGGACCAAAAATGTCAAACTGTTCATTAATCTTAATAAGGACTGCACTTTATCAAGACTGTCTCATTCGTTGTAGACAGGGTGCAATTTATATGAATGACGTTACATGCATTCAAACCAGTAAATGCATTCACCCTTACATTACTGAAGGGCCAGGTTTTAGGTCTTTGTGATATAGAACGAGTTGATACAAATACAAATAAAATATATCAAAAATCCATGTACTGATGTTCACTGCCCTCCCCGTTAAGAAAGAAGAATGATTAACATTAAGTGTGTCTCTCAGTACTCATTTTGTCAAAGCATATATCAAAGCTCTATCACAATATAAATCTGAATACACTATAATCAATCAATCAATCAAGCAATCAATTTTATTTTTATACAGCGCTTTTCACATGTTGCCATGTCACAAAGACGCTTTACATAAAGAAAGATACAG
>JAOVYW010000022.1:2454428-2475364 GCA_025775045.1 Hiodon tergisus
ATCCGTATCCAGGATGAAAGGACTTCCTGGATCGGGGTAGGCCAGCACAGGGGCCCGGGTCAGGGCTTCTCGGAGCTAGGCGAAGGCGGCGGCACAGGACTCCCACAGGTCCCACACGAAGCGCTGTCCCTTCTCCGTGAGGCGATGGAGGGGCCTGGTGATGTGGGCGAAGTCCCAGACAAACCGCCTGTAATAGGACGCCAGGCCCATGAAACTCCGCAGTTCGGCGGCGGAGGTGGGGGTAGGCCACTCCCGGACGGACGCCACCTTGCTGGGGTCCGTGGCCACCCCCTCCGGCCCCACCACATGCCCCAGGAAGGCAATCTGCCTGCGCAGCAGCTCACACTTCCGGGGATTGAGGTGGAGGCCGGCCTGGCGGATGCACTCAAGCACCCGGTGGAGGTTTGCCAAGGCCCCCTGAAAGTCCGGTGCGTGTACCAGGAGGTCGTCCAGGTACAGGACGCACTGGGACCTAGGGACGGCCGACAGGACTCGCTCCATTAGCCTCTCGAAGGTCGCTGGCGCATTGCACAGGCCGAAAGCCATAACTGTGAACTGCTATAGACCCTGGCCTATCGAGAAGGCCGCGAGACTCTGGTGCCACCTCCACCTGCCAGTAGCCGCTGCGGAGGTTCAGAGAGCTGAACCAGGTCGAGCCCGCAATATAATCCAGGGCATCGTCTATCCGCGGGAGGGGACACAGAAGGGCTGTCCGAGGGCTCGATCACCCCGGCCGCCGCCATCTCCTTTATCTTCGCCTCTGTGGCCTCCCGCCTCGCCCAGGCCATTCGCCGAGGCGGAATCCGGATAGGAGGGGCCGTCCCGGTGTCAATCGGGTGCTGCACCAGCCCGGTCCTCGTCTCGGGTGGCGAAGGTGTCCCCGAACTCCGCAACTAGCTTAGCTAGCTCCCGCTCTGCCCGTCGCTAAGGCCCTCGCTGCTGCGTTGCAGCAGGTCCTGTACGGCCTGCTCGGTCTCCGCCGATAACTCGGGGAGGGCAGGTCGGGGCGTACTACGCACTGGTACGGGAGCCTTGGGCCGACGCTCGGGCAACCGCTTGCCCTGGATCGGCGCCGACGGGGTAGAGGCTCCCCTCGACCGCCGTCCACGCCGCCGAGACCCCATCGCCACGGTGGGTGACGAGAGCCACAGCGCCGCCGGGGAAGGAGAGACGGGGAGGGCGGAAGTCCAGTTGCGCCCCCAGGCTGGTGAGGAAATCCAGCCCGAGGATGCAGGCCTCGCGGATCGAGGCCAGCCAAAAGCGGTGTTGTAGCCGGCGGCCCCCGACTTCCACCCACAGCAGGCCGCTCCCCTGGGTCCTCGTCCTCTCCCCGTCACTGTCCGGAGGGTAAGCGAGGAGGCCCCCAAGCCTGCCTCCGGGATGGTGAGAACCCCGGGGCGGAGAAGGGTAACGGTGGACCCGGAGTCGACTAAGGCCTGACACGCCTGCCCCTCAACCCGGCAGGGGAGGTACAGGCTGCGGCCCTGTCCGATCCGGCCCACCTCCACCGGGACGTCCGAGGCGATGGCTGCGGAGGAGGGAGTGGAGTTATGGGGGGGCGGTCCCTCCTTTACGCCCTCCCAGCGCCGTTTCCCGACAGCTTTTCCATCACACTGGGGCATCGGCGCTGGGCAGACCCGGGCCACGTGGCCCTTCCTCCCGCACCACCGGCAGACCAGGTTCCGTGCCCGGTCGGCGGAGTCGGAAGCGAAGGCCACGTCTTCCTCGTCCTCGGTGTCGTCGGCCGCCTCCACCTGACAACACGGGTGGGCCGCCTTGGCCGGTGGTCTGGCGGCGGTGAGTATGCCTTCGGCATGAGAGGCTAGGCTTAGGGTCTGGTCGAGGGTGGAGGGTGGCGCTAGCCTCACGTGGCGGCGGAGCTTCTCTGGGTGGAGGGCCCGGAGGAAGGCCAGGAGGGCGAGCATCTCCTGAACTCCTCGCAGGAACTCGGGATGAGCTCGCCGAGCCAAGTAGCGAGTGTCGGAAGCTAGCGGGCCCAATTTCGCCCCCGGCCTCCTCCGCAACGCCGACAGCTTCTCCTGCCAGGCGCTCGCAGGTTCGGTAGCCCTTAACCTCTCCTGCAGGGCCGCGACGAGAGCCTCGAAGTCTAGCCACTGCTCCTCGGGGACGTCCAGGAGGGCCTGGCGAGCGTCGCCCTCCAGGGACATCGCTAGCTGTCCCGCTCGCTCCTCCAAGGTCCACTGCCTGGCCATCGCCGCCAGGTGGACCTGGGCCAGGTAGGTCTCCCAGCTCCCAGACCCATCGAAGCGTGGCAGCCGGATCTTCGCGCCCCCCAGCGGTCGTGGTGCGCCACCGATGGTTGCTGGTGTCGGCTCCGGCGCCGCAGCTTCCCTGGGGTCCCAGGGCCTGGTCCTGCCCCCTGCCGGTCATCCCCAGGCACCGTCGCCTGTCCAGCGTGGGTCCTCGCTGGTCCGGGGGTGGCGCTCCTCCTGCAGGCTGAGGGAGGCAGTGCGCTTCTAGAGCTCCTCCAGCTTTACCTCCAGCTCCCTCTTCTGTTTCAAGGTGGAGTCTTCCTGGTCCAAAGTTCAGTCCATGCTTCCCCGTTCTGACATCAATATAGCATTTTTACAAGAAAGCTACTTCTCTGTGTGGTTTCAAGCACGAGACCGACACTGTTTAACAGGAATTTATGCTCTTCATTTCACACATGCGCTTACGACTACCTTTAGAAAGGCAGAACTGGCAGTGCAAAGAACAGGTGGGTAAGTAGTAACACACCGAAAGCCCTCACACATCATAACATTCTTAACCGCGGTGAGGAAACAGAACCTCATGCAAACAATCGATTTCACAAAGACTAACAACACAACATTTCTGCCAAACACAACCGGCACATAAAACTTACTATTTACAGGTTTAAAGTCTCTGAAGCTAGGTTTCCCGGCAGACCCCGCGGGGATGGTTATAACCCATTGGCAGGGGAAAGCGCACCTAGCCATCCCCGCTACAATATTTTAGTAGATTCACGTGGATTAAAAATGGTAATTGCTAAAATATGTCTAAGCAATCTGGATACTATATAGGATTTTTTAAATTTTTATGTGTAATACCTTCGGCCATTTTGCTTTTAAATATATATTGCTTTAGATATTTTTGACTAGTGTGGCGCGCTGTGGCGCTGTTTCCAGGGGACGTGGAAGTGCAGAGAAGAGAGACTGGATTGGTCTGTTTGGAGTCACAAGACCAACGGGAAAAATACTGTACAATTCAGGTCTAGACAATCTCTGAGTCTGCGCTTGAAAGAAAATGGTGAGTTTTGATAGGTGGCAAAAGACACTAAAATGTAATTTGTTTGGTTTCTTTGTGACGTTGTAACCCTTCTAATGCTATACGTTTGAGTAAATAACTTGTCGTTGATTTTGGTGTCTTTTAATCCGTCATTTGTAGCAGTATTTTGTTCACTGCATAGAAAAAAATGAGCAGTTCCACCCAATCCATTGTGATGTATGCAATGTGCCAATCCATAGTATGGAACATAGCTAGCTAGTTTTCTCAATGGTATAATTGGTAAGTTCATTGGAAGTTACATTACATATCTAGTTAGCTGAATTAACCTAGAACCTAAGATTATTACCACGTCAGTATAAACTAGCTACGTTGTAATTTAGTTAACATTAGATGTGACAAGCAGGCTAATCAGTTTGCCAACTACTGTGTTAAAGAATTTGGAATTCCTGGAGCTAAAATGCGTTTTTCATTGGCTGGCGAGTTACGTATTACCTTTTCCCCCCTCATGGAATTGATCAGCGCGTATTTAATTTACATTATCTATATATTTTATCTGTGTAATTTTATTGGTTCTTGCTAAAAGACGTAGTAAAGTAATAGAGCCATCTTTGTAACGCTTAAAAAAGGATATTAATCCTGAAAACGGCATCCATTTTTCGTGCTGGAATTTATAGTCTGTCGTCAGTGAAATAAATGTGAATCCATGTTATTTTTTTAAAGCTTTTATTCTTGTTCATCATCATGTTAGTTTATTTACTTCTCAAGGCAATGCAATAAAATGAAGATTCTTTCTGGTTTATTTTTATGCTGTTCAGTTTTAAATCCAATGATTAGATGATTGGAAAACAACCATAGTATTGTCATGTATTAGCCACACAATTGATTCATATCAAAACACACTAGTTAAGTGCTTATTTATAATTGGTAGGAAACCCAAGATATTTTCATTTGTGTTGTTATTGTACCTTTGGGTAAAGTAGGTAACCCAAAGTAATTATTCAGGAATGAAAACTTGTTCTCATGTTCTCAGAATAAGGATGTCTGAACAGCAGGTAAATAATGTAATATAATTAAGCCAGTAAGGTTAACACAGTACTGACCTATTAGCAGTCATTTGTAAATTTAACATACATTTTACATTGCTATACACGTTTGTATGACGTGTCTTTTAAACATAAACCACTTTATTTCTAGAGTGAATCATTGGTTGTGTGTGATGTCGATGGAGATTTAGTTAAAAAGTTACGGGAGTTCCGATTCCGAAAACAGACCAACAATGCTGCAATCATCAGTAAGTTAAGTTTTGATACAGAAATTGTTTATAAATGTATGTGCTGACTGTGATATTTTATCCATACTTGGATAAAAAACAGAATCAGTTTAAATCTTATGGTCTTTATAATGTGCTATGACCAAAAATTATACAGTTATGTGTGGGAAAGCCCATATTTCGCCACACGTGTAACTCACAATGCAACTTATTCTAATCACTGCACTCTGGCATGTTCATTGTTTCCTAAATATTATTTACAGGTGATGGTTAATTGAACTTAAGTATAGATATGTGATCCAACCCTTAAGGAAAAGCATTTTGAATGTTCTCTAGGGCATTATTTTGTGGATTTACACACAGTTGAGAAGTATGGTATACCATGGTATGGTATATGGTAGGTTTATCCTGTTGTCTCTCTCTTTTCAGTGAAGATTGACAAGGACAGACAGCTCGTCATCCTTGACGAGGAACATGAGGCAAGTTATGGGTCATATTGGAGCATGTGTTTCAACTGTTGCTGTTTTGATGGGGTTTGTGCTGTATGCTCATGGACATCATTGTGCAGGGCAAGAGCAGAGTCTGGCATTAAACCCATTTCCAGAGGTTTTAAATCTTAGAAAGGCTCACCTGTTTTAACCTCTAACTTTAAGGAACATGTATGGAACCAGATTTTTAAATTTAAGTTATTATTATATTTATATGTTCATGTGTACAGTGTTGCATGTTTCTCGCATTTGTTCACTTTTGTCTGTGTGATATTATTTAAGATTGCAACAAGTAAATGGCATATTCTCTATAAATATTTCTAGAAAAACAATAAAAACCTGGAGATTTCATTTTGGAATTAGGATATGTAGGAGCAGTCATTTCCAATGGTTTTTTGAGGTGCTCTATAATATCTTTTCAATGACGGCAAACAGCAAGGAATTGGCGATAGTGTCTTCCTCCAAACCACATTGAAAGAGATTCCAAAGTTAACTTTGGTTTCTTGCAGTGGCACTTATTGATAGATGTCTTCACTTCACTTGCATTCCCTTGTCCACTGGTATTTAAGTGATATGCGTTCTTTGATATTTTGTTTCTGTTGGTGATGTCTGATTGATTTTTTTTTTTGCATCAAATGTATAATTCTTAGTTTACAAAGTCTACAAAGTCAAGGAATGGACATTTTTCAGTTATTTCAAGTGAAATAATGGAGAGAAAAAATCTTTATGTATAGGAAAGATATGTATAGCATATCGAAAAAATGGGCAGCTGGTTCGTTGAGCCAAAATATATACTTTTTCTCAGAAATGTATTTATTAGCTAGTTTTCTAGCTAAATGTAACGATCACCACTGATATAACATTCCCGTTATTGCCACAGAAAGTGCATACAGGGGTTAGTGACTACTCATTCAGGTTTTTAAACAGCATTCAGTAGTGCTTGTCATGACGAAGCATTTAAGTACAATTAATCATTTTATCAGAAATTAAATTTGTTTGAAATTATCTTTAAAAATAATAAAATATAACTTGTGGTAAAAGAATGGTAACTGAAATGTGTGATTCTTCACGGATACATCAGTGGATTGTAATTCTTTATCAAATAACTAACCCCTAAAAGAATTACTTGCCTTAAATTGGACGGATGAAATATTCATATTTTTTTTCTCTTAGGATATTTCTCCTGATGATTTGAAGGATGAACTTCCTGAAAGACAGCCAAGATATCCTTTGATCTTTCATGGCCATTTTATGGTCCTATGCAGAGACTTTCTATTGTAGCAAAACATTACCTGTTGTCAGGTAGTTAAACATTGTGAAAATATATTTAAAATGATTTTAAAAATAGTAATTTTTTGTATTGATACATGTTTAAACAATTCTCCTTAACTGTTGATACATTTGTAGTCTACAGCTATAAGTACCAGCATGATGATGGACGAGTTTCCTATCCTCTCTGTTTCATATTTTCCAGCCCGGTTGGTAAGCATTAAAGGCCTTTTCTTTTTAAAGTGTAGACTTATAAAAACAGGTTTGGCTATTGTAAAATAGTTTTCATGTTTTTAATGTTCATGTTAGATCTTGCATGATTAAGTGAAATCATAAAGTTGTAAAGTGGTGATTTATTTGCACAGGGTGCAAACCTGAGCAACAAATGATGTATGCTGGAAGCAAAAACAAGCTTGTGCAGACTGTGGAGCTGACCAAGGTTAGTATTTTGGGGTTTTCTCTTGAGATACATTTTCAACCATTAATATTTTGAATATTACCGATATAGAAAAAAGTACTTTTCCCACATTTTTGTTGTAGGTGTTTGAAATTCGTAACACAGAGGACCTGACAGAGGAGTGGCTGAGGGAGAAACTGGGATTCTTCCGCTAGTCGCCTCTAATCTGACAGGATGGAATGTCAGGGAGTTGACCAAGACAGCATGGGTCCTTACCGAGGGGTGAAAATACCATAGTCCACATCCAACTACATCTTCTCCGTATTCGCTCTTAGGCCATGGCTCCAGTCCTTTGGCTTCATTGTGCTAGCTTTTCATAAACTGAATTTGCACTCCCACACTGCTTTGAGAGAATTGTAAAATGTGAAACTGTTTTTTAAGGGCACATTCTTCAAGTTTTTTTTTCTCTGAGTTTATAATTATGTTAGGAATCTGGAGCTGAGACACATTCCAAGCTTGTTTTTAATAAAGCACTGCCAGTTTCCATCTATTAGATGTGACTGTATGAATGTGCTTTGAACTCCAGTCTCTTCAGTGTTCTAGCATTTATGTTTTGCTACACTTTAACTTCTGTGACAATATTGACAGCCAGTTGCAGGTTGAATACCTATGTTATTTCTTTACAGTGTTGTCCTCTTTATTTACCCCCCAAAAAACTAACTTTAGAAATTATTTTGTGTGGCAAGAAATGCTATGGTATCTTTTTTAGAACTGTTTATTCTTAATTATTTTGGAATGGATGCCTCTCAAGCTTATAAATAATTATATATTAACATGTTATACACACATTTCTGAGCAGTGGCATGGTTTTTGTTTCTTGGTTTTACGTGAATATTCTTTTGTTCATGATTTTATTGGAGCGTATAACTGGAAATATGACCCCTCTCGTGACAACGTTTATCCGTATTAGAGAAAGCCTGACTTGACTGTAAGGAAGCTGTGGAGGCACTAATGAATACATATTTGTGTAAAAATACATTTGTCCTTAATATCCTCTACAAATATTTCTCAGCACTGACCAAAAAAATAATTCTCAGACACTTAATATTTAGAATTGGCATATAATAGGAGTAAACAGTCTCTCCTGAACATGAATAGAATATGCTTTACTGTCAATTATATTGTTGTCTTTGTAGCTATCAAAATTGCTGCTAGTAAAACACTACTATTTATGGTTGTGGGGATTTTCAATTTGTATTTGAAAACATTTTAATTTTGTAAAATGAAAACCCTGCTTTGGTCATTCATTTGCTAAATATGTTGTTACTTAATAAGATTTTTGTATTCCAGTGTTGTTAACATCCCTAACATAATTATATAATTTAAGTAAATTTTAGCATAGGATACAAAATGTTCCTCTTCTATATATCTGTAGATTTAATAATCTAGACTAATATTTCAACAATTTTAACATGAAATTACAAGTAAAAACTGCTTAATACATATTGGTAATACTTAATATTTTAAAATGAATTATTATGTATACAATTTGTTTTAGAAACTATAATAGTAACAAAGATATTTTCCTTGATAATTGCATTCTTATACAAAGATTTATGGATTTAAAAGTTCTCAGGCCAATAAAGATGAATATATAATTCTTTTAGAAATGATATCCAGTGAAATTAATTCGATTGATACAGAACAATCATAATTCATTTTTAGAAATCTTTTTAGAATTGTTTTTTAATGTTTACAATGAAAATGTAGTATACAATGGAATTTAATTTCCTTTATTTGTGATGTGGTGGTCACTGAACATTGGTTATCCACTTAAACATCTCTAAAAAAGTGGAAGAATGAGTTTATTTATGCTCATAAATTCTAGTTATGCTAGTCAGACAAAATCAGTGTGTTCTGGTCTTCAAGAGGTTACCATTATAACAAACCAGACCTTCAATGGTTGTTGATCAACATACATCCAAAGTGTTATATCCATCACTGCCAAATAACTAAGATTACATTTTTACTAAAAGGGCACAAAGGGACATGACACTTTTAATGAAGTGGGACCAACTTAACAACTGAGGAATATATATATATATATATATATATATTTTAAAGGTTGCTCCATAATTGAATGGTGTCTATATTAATTGTGTAGCATTAGTATCAAGGGTGAGCAGGATAGGTGTTATAGGTTAGCATTCCCACCATTCAAAAATAATTTATACTGACTTGCACAAAGCACAGCTTTCAATGGTTTTTCCATCTATGTTAAATTGATCTTTTTTTCCTGAGTAAAATAAATGTGTCAGTGAGGTAATAAGGTTTAATGTGGCTGTGCTGTGTTCTCAGAGACTGCAGTTGTACTTTTTAATGATTATTTTAACAAATATTTCTATAAAAATTGTTTGCTGATGGAACTTTTTTGTGTTGATCGTGTTGATCGTAGAGTGTGGATTGGCCAGAGCTCTACTGAATGGTAGTGGCTGCTATACCTTATTTACAGGGCTATCCAAAACACTTGTAAATTAATTCTAAAATGGCCAAAAGAACTATATATATTTTTTATCACTCATGTGAAAAAGTTAATTGTAGTAACTGTAGTAACTTGAAAATGAATGTTTATGTGAATTGTATTCAATGAAAGCTTTTAAATGAGCATTGCCTTGATGCTTTTATTATGAGGTAGTGGAATGCACCTATAAAAGAATGCGGTCTTTTGCTGAATACTGGCCTCTGAATAGTCATTCAATGGTCACAGTTATTTACTTGATAAAAGGGACAAAATTGATCATATGAACAATTTATTGAAAAGGGTTTTAGATATGTAATCCAAGCTACCCCTGTGAAAATGCTAAGACAGTGGGTTCACTGAGATTCAGTGTGATAAATGTGATGCATATAAGCCTTTTTAGAGTCCATGGACTTAAGGTATCACCTGTGGTTTACCAAACTGGTTATGTTAGAGCTACTGTAATTACCATGGCTGGAATGTTCCCCTCATTTTACAGAAGAGTTATGAATGAACATTTTTACTTTTAATTCCTAATGAGGTGTCTGAAATATATGTGAGATTTCATTTGAAGTAATAAACCTTTTCAAACTATACTATTCTTACATCTATGAATATTTATGAATTAATTGTATCACAGCCATTGTCGGTTTTACTCTTGTCTAGTGCCACATATTGTTATTTTTTCTGTGGTTCTCTACAGATTTTTTGAGTGCTTTTTGTATTGTGATGTTAACTATCGAATAGATCTCTGTGTTTTAAAGCTCTATATTGTATATACTGGTTTGTTTGCCTGATTCTATAAATTAACAACTAAAACTATTATGGCAAAATTAATGGTTGCGCTTTGATATTCATTGCATGTTAATCCATGTACCCAGTAAATGCATCCTGAATTTTAAGAAATTTTCTATCAATGCAGGCAATCATTTAAAGATAATTAAAGTGCATCTTGCTATAGCTGTGGGAATGCTTGTGTACATAATAAATGCATAATTTTGTCCCGAAGATTTAAGAATACCTGGGTGTTACCTGATTTAATGAATTGTGTAATAGTAGAATATTAATAAATTTAGTATTATTTAAAAAAAAAAAAACCTATTAACAAAAGTCTAAATTCCAGAATTTCCTTCAGGTTTTCTGTCAGTACACCTCCCTTCATCGATGTACTCTAATTGCTAGTAAGGTTCTGAGCTTCACAGTAAAACATAAATTCTTGAAAAATACATAACACGGGTGCATTTGGTGTAACGTGTATTTATTACAAAGTGGTAATCTCTTATTTCCTCATAGTGAACTGTATTAATTGATGGCCTGTGGAATCTTCTAAATATTTTTGTACATTATAGCCAATGTATTCTCTCTGAAATATAATGCTTCGTTCTTTGTTAAATCAGTATCATTATGTGTTTCCTTTTGGCCAGTTGAGCTTCAGTATGTGAAATTAGGCCTATGTTCTTTCACGTGTATTTTTTCATATCATTAGATGTGATAATTATTATAAAATAAAATAAAACTGCATATCTGTTCAATATTGTGTATTGTGTTGTTTCAATATTCAAAGCTATGACTCTGTCTTAGTGATTAAAACAGATTCTACATGAAAAAACGATTTTATCAAATGAATTGCTCATAGAGGTTCTATCAAAATGCATTTACGATTTAAGGTGAAATATTTTATCAAATGTTTAGGTACATAATGAACTACTGTTATACTACTATAAAATATATTTAAATATAAATATATTTATTCATGCCATATAATTGCTTGCCCCCTTTTTTAGGCATTGGTCTGCATTGATGGTTCATGCTGGTTTAACTAATTTAGTTAAATATTGGCAGCGGGAGCTGGTGCCAGCTTTTTCTATTGGGTGAGAGCTCTGGCACTTCCCGGCTCTCCCATTTGGATGTTGCAATGCAACAGACAATTTTGAGAGATTAACGGTTCTTGTCTCAGTTCTGTGCACTGTCTATGTATTTTATTTTTACTATTTATTTGGGCCACTTTTGACGGTGGTTGCATACGAAACCTGAGCTGTATGTTCTTGCTCATTAAAGAAGGTTGTGGGGTCGGGCAATGGCTACTGACCCAGAAAAAGTAGCAGCTCTGGTCAAGGAGCTGAAACCCCGGCCCTAGAAAGAGGTGAGGAGCTTTCTGGGACTGGTCTGTATATAAAGGACTTTGCATCCATTCCAAGACCCCTGGACCACCTGATAGACAGGTGTCAGTTCTAATGGAGCCAGGAGCGCTAGGACGCCTTTGAAGCTATGACAGTCGCTCATCCCAGCCCTAGTACTCGCTTTCTAAGAGGGGTACCCAGGGGTTGGGTCTCTGGCAAGCTAGGTGGGTGAGGGTCTGGCAGGGCCAGCCATTTTATAAAGTTATATCAGAGGTGTTTATTTTATACTTGATGTAAATGTATATAGAAATGTATATTTGAATACATAGTATAATCATTAAGACCTATATAACTATTATAGTTAACAACTATTAAGACTGCTTTTCATATGAGTAATGGGCTCCTACATAAGTTTATTTGTAACATGAAGAATGAGGAATGGTCTATGATATGTAATATGTTTAACTGCTTTTAGATGCTGGATTGTTAGCTCAACAACACATGTAACCTCCATCTTGCTCACCAGACTGTTGTTTTAATACACACAGCTCATTCACCGAAAAGGGGCTGTAAAATAAAACAACACACCAGTTCCTCCTGTCTTGCACAGTTCGCCTAAGTATCAGATTTTGTCTACGAGCTCCTGGTTGGCTCTATTCACACCGTCATCATATTTTGACCACACAAAGACCTGCGAAGAAAAAAAGTAGCAGTGCGCATGTCCAGCTGTCCTGTCTAGCGACGTTCCCTGTACTGAAGTGGTCTTCCTCACCTAAATTCACTCATTATCGGGTGACGGGTCCTAAGGCTACATTAGCGGGATAAAAGATGGCGTTCACATTCGCGGCCTTTTGTTATATGCTAGCTTTGCTACTGACTGCAGCTCTCATTTTCTTCGCTATCTGGCACGTAAGTGAGCAAATATTTTCATAATCAGAAGACTTAAATGTTTTGATTTAGTTAAGGTGTTGGGCAATAACTTGACTGGATATTAACTATAGATACACACCGGCTACTTTCGCTAATCGTGTACCCCCCATAAAAAGCTCTATGCTGTCTCCAAAATGAATGGAACGCAATAAGATATTTTATAGGTTTATTTGGTTAAAGCTGCTAGACAGCTAAATATTTAGTTTTGTATTAGGCAGATTTGTAATTCACAACATACTATCAAGTTGAATTTTAATTAGTTAGCTTGCGCCATTGTTTATCCACATATATTTTGTAATCTCGCTGGTGTTAGCTGTTAGCTAGCTATTTAGGGGCTAAATTGTTACTGGCTTCGGCCACTATTTTTTGACGTGCATATTATAGCGATGGGCAGAATATTTTAGTCGACAGGCTAGCTCGTTAGTGACTTTATGTCGTCATCATTGTCGATGTTTATTTAAATGTTTCGTCTTTGTTAAATGAAAAGCTGCCCACTCCATAGCCAACGTTACCTAACGGTCTAGCTAGCGGCGTCAGAGCTGTTTCTACTTACGCAACTGCGGGTACTATCTGGTCAGCGCCTAGAAAAACCGTGTGTAGTTTGCACGTAAGCCATTTAGGCGTATTTATAATTCGTACTTGCAAAGAAAACTAGTTTATTATTTAGTTTGATTAAGACGCACAGTACCTCAATTACAGACTGTTGGGTGTCATTTTACTGACTGTATCATATGGTTGTAAATAAGTGCAAGTATGTGGTTGCTTAACTTTGCACGACTGAAAAAATTGTAGAAAATATTACTTATTTTTTACGTTGAAACGGCTGCAAGTTTTTTTGTTTTGAAATGTTGCCGTGAACGCGTGATAATTTTATGGACTAACCTGCCGACGAACAAGCTGCATCATTAACTACTTTAGAACACACCGTAACTTCAGTATTCAATAAACGTTTTCTTAGAATTCAGTAAGACATGGTTTCTGAAAATAGGTCATTCATGTGCTGCTGCAGTTTAATGTAGAACCCCATTTAACTAGGGTAAAGCCAAAGCATTTGCTAATTGTTGGACTGAGACGTACTGAAACTCTCCAATGTAAAAAAAACCAAAACAACGTCGTCTAATGCAGAGGTTCTAAAACGTTTGGGTATCGACGTCCCCTTTTATAAAAAGGGCTAGTTAATCACGGACACTAGCAATAATGACTTCCACTTTAAAGAGTGCAAGACAATGCGTCTACAAGCGTTATTATGACTCAACGTTTGGGTACTGACAATTGTTTTATATAATAAGTTTAAATCTACGATACCCCTCTTCAGTCACTTAACCCGTCTGAGGAAAAAAGGTCGTCGAGCTCGCGAATGTTGTCATGGCACCGACAGAAAGATCATACACGTGACCTATTTACACTCTGAAACGAAAAAAAATATTGAAATTATTTTTGCATACAGTATGAACAGCATTGATTATATAAACATCAAACTCGTGAGCTGACGCTTTGTTGTAGTGTGACTTCAAAACTATGTAGCGCTGAGTTAGCTTTTCTTGGAATCAAGACTTGGTTTATATTTAATCAGGAACAAATTTACTTATAAACACACTTCACAATTTTATTCACAGATAATAGCATTTGATGAACTGAAGACGGACTACAAGAATCCCATAGATCAATGTAACACATTGAATCCAGTAAGTAAGACTTCCAGCAAAAAATTATATAAGCATGAAAATCTGCTTTTTCTTTTCTGTCATATACCCACTTTGACTTGGTCAGCAGTTCAATACTAACATTTTTCGATTTGCTTTTTGTATTTTTGTTTTAATGCACAAAGACAGTTGAAAAGGTCAAAAAGATTAAAAGAGTCAAAATTGCATTAAAGGTTTGTACCAATCTTCAGTTAAAACACCTGTTTGGTTCAGTTCAGTCTCCAGTCTGTCATTTGCACGGGGGGAGTGTTTGCAATGGTTTTTTCAGTTAACTAATTACATGATATGATGTTTCAGTTGGTGTATTTATTGAATTTTTAGAGATCTTAAAATTGAGAGATTTTCAAGGGCAATGGAGTGAAGAAAACACTGTTGTACATGGCTGTCCTAAAGCTTTCAAACCTTCATTTGATAGCCAATCTTTCAAATTATTTTCTAAATAACTCTATGAGCTATTACCAACATACAGGCTGTTGTATTTGTGTACATGTGGTGGGTATTATGTAGCTAATATACTATGTGGTAGCTAATTTGCAGAAAATATAGGTTTTAAGTTAGTGTTTCAGTGTTTTAATCTTTTTGATCATTAGTTTTCTTGCAGCATGCTGCATGTGCTGTGTCCTGTTAAAAGGAGCATGCTTATAGACTATGCTGAATAGATGGCACGAATCAGATATGCATTGCTTTTTATTAAATACTTCAGCCTTTATTTGATGCTTTTTCCCATGTTGTTTCAATGTGACTTAACGCAGCTGATTTGTCATGCAAGCCAGCATTGATGAGCTATTAACAATATTGCTCTGAAATGTGCCTTGGTTGTGTTCTTCCTTGTCTTTACATTTAACATTTACTGTCATAGTGACCTCATAGGATAATTGTTCAAAACGTTTTTCAAAATCATTGGGATCTTTATATGTAACGCTCTTGGCAAGAAGGTTTGACTAGTTAGAAGCCCAAATTATTTTATTAAATTTATTTTATTTTAAAGTTAAGTATATGGAACATTGAGCTCTCATCACCATTAATTTTACTTAGAGAAGCCATAAAAATATTAGTAGTTATTTCAATAACCCTAGTGAAAGGAAGGAATGCCCTTTTGATATTTTGTCTGTGTCCTGTACTGTAGTTTTCAGAAAGAACAGGTGTTAACTGAAAAGACTTGTAAATGCTCCAAGCATGCATAATTTCTATTTTAAAAAACCCTCTTTGTTTGCATACAATATGTTATTAATTACACATGTAGAGTTTAAAATGGATGCATGTCCAGTTGGGCTATTGGCATAAAATCTTTCAGGTGCAGAATCTGCTACACGACGGGAAACGAGGCCTAGGGCCTTAGATGATGTACACAAGAAAAGTGATTTAGTGTAGTTGTAGTGATTAAATGTATACATTGTGTTATTAACAGAATAAATACACAATCCTGTGGCCTTTGTGTACAAATAAGAGGGAAAGAAAGCATTTATCAAACATGGTCCTAAAATAATTAAATAACTATTATGATTTTACTTTTAAACTATTAAAGATTGTTTTAATCACTACTCTAATGGTGTGACTAATGGTGATGAATACTACTCACAGCCAAGGATAGTTTTTTTTTTTTTCCCTGGATGTTGAAACCGGGTGATTAGGTCACATGCACTGCCATCAGAACACACAATTTAAATCTGTCACACTGTTGTCATTTAGGGACTCAACAGATGGTGACAGATGTGTTACATCTGTGACAATCAGATTGATCAAAGTGTCCAAAAAAATGTATACTCTTAATTTGAGGAATTATTTTCAACCCCTTTCTATACAGATTTCAAGGTGAATTTTGCAGCTAGCGTGTGATGAGGTGGTGGCTTTCTGTGAGGGAGATCTGGAATAGGATGTTAAAATGAAGGAATTCAACTTTTTGTTTGGCCTTTTGTGTAAACTTAAATTTTGCATGACATTTAACAAATGTATACGCAACCAGAAATAACTGCAGCAGTCCAAGACAAAAATATTTGTTTTGGTTCATCAAGCAGCATTGATCACAGAAGAATAGTTCCTGTAATGGTCCTGCTGAACTTTCAATGAGTTCCAGAAGTTATGATTCAAGGGCCAAATACATAGTGATAGAGATTAATGGATTTCTAATTGTACATCCGCTGCTTTTTTACTCGGCAGAATCAGCTGCACCATCCAGCTTTATCCTGAAGCATTTATGTGTTTGTGACCTATGTGTAACTTCCCTGATCTTTGTGGTCTGGACTGATGTGTTCCACTCAATAGGGCTGCTGAAATCCAAACCCACCCCATGTCCCAAACTTTTCCCATTTGGGCTTCATCCAGGGTTGCTAGCATACCTCACTCCCATTTAGTGCATGGCTTCCACATCATAACTTCATCCGCCCGCTTCCAGCCCTGCTCCCAGAATCTCGTACTGTCACTCCAGGTCATTTACTGACACTTTACATATGCACAGCATGTTTACCTGTCACTGTACATCGCCTTCCACAGTCAGAGCAGGAAAGGGGTTCAACCAGACCTGGTGGAATGAGGGGAGGGGGGGTGCACCTGCTTCCTCTAGGTTAAATCTCTGGTTTGAATTTTATATCAGATGCATATGGTCTGTGCTTGAGGGTTTGTGCTGATGCACATTTCATACATAAAACTCGAATGAAATTTTTTGTCTTAAGAGGTCTTAATATTCTGAATGAGTAACCACTAAAAATCTTAAGTTTTGTTCCATGTCACAATTACATGGTGGACTGGATTATTTGATATGTGACAAAGGAGTAAATGTACTGGTTTTAATTAATGGCTTTCCCCAGCTTGTCAGCGAGTTAAGCAATAGTAATTATATAGTGGGGGATAGCAATGTTTGCAACAAAACTAAGATGTTGTTCGGCCTTTTTCAGCTGGTGCTCCCAGAGTACTTGATCCACGTCTTCTTCTGTGTGATGTTTCTCTGCGCAGCTGAGTGGCTTACCCTAGCCCTTAACATTCCCTTACTGGCGTACCATGTATGGAGGTAAGTTACATGTCCTAAATCAATGAGTTGCAGGGAATGGGTTTGTTCAAAGTAATTATGCTTCAGCTGAAAATATTGTGCTTCTCAATAATTAACAGCAGCTCTAATTTACTAGATTACAATTTAAAAAGTTAAATGTTACCCTACATGCATCTTTCCTGCAAAGGATGGAAAGTTAAATATATTGTGCACAGAATAATTGGATTTTAATTGTGCTCAAACTATCCCTGTCCCAGGTACATGAGCCGACCAGTGATGAGTGGTCCTGGACTCTATGATCCAACTACAATCATGAATGCTGATATCCTGGCATACTGTCAAAAAGAAGGATGGTGCAAACTTGCTTTTTACCTGCTATCCTTCTTCTATTATCTCTATGGGTATGTCTGCCAGTAATTTAAAAGGAAGAGGCTCTTGCTCTTAGTGTCTCATATGGTTTATAGACCATATACATGCATCTGATTTTACTGAAGAGTAATTAAACAACTGTTCTACCCTATAATAATCCACCAGTCTCTAGTGCCGATTCCAGTGTCATGAGCACTGCCTAGATCATGTTGTTACGGTTTAGTTGAAGTTTGAGCAAAGCCCATACAACTGTGTAGCTTGCCGTATGAAATATTCATCAAACTGTTGTTTGCCATGGTGTTACCAAATTTTCACGTATTTAACTGTTAAGAATTTAAGTTTTATGATTTCTGAATTCCTTTCATAGTCAAACATTGATCACAATAGAGCAATTTTAACTTTTTATTTTTGTTTTTTAGGATGATCTATGTACTGGTGAGCTCCTAAATATGACTGGCTGTGGAAATGGGAGAACTGCATGCTGGAAAGAAAAGCCAACTTAAACAGATCCGTGGAAGACTTCCTTTCAGTGGCATACCACAACCCAAAGGATGATGAACTCTCCAACCCACTGAATGCTGAGCATCAGTCTGTAAACGTGAATCCCCTTTAAAGAAAGTTTTGCCTCTGCCGTTCTTTTTACCAACTGTCCTATTCTATTTAAAGAATAGACCAACCAATGATGGGCCTGAACATTTTTCTTTTTTGTGTTTGTGTGATGTAAATGAAAATAAAACGTTTTATCGTTTTTGGTTATTGTTTACCAAGCAGATTAGGCATTTTAAAAGTAATTTAGTTAATCGGTTGCTGTACAACACAGCTGTTTATTTTTTACACTTTTTAAATGAATTGACTCAGTCATCAGTAGCTACCTTTTTCCTCTCCCTCTGTAAATTACTAAATGGTAATTTTTGAAGCGCTCGTGTTTATCTTGCGGACCAGCAGAATTTACCTATGGTTTGCACTTTATAGGCCAATGCAACACCTAATTCACCTTTTGTTGTTAATATCACAAGTGGACATTACATTGACTGTGGTATTGTGACAGCATTTATAGCCAGCCAAATTTTACTTGTATGAGCTTGTCATTTCAATAGTCCAAAAGATTTTTAAAATTTATGATTAACCAAATAGCAGCTTTTTTATTGTTATTCTTGACATTAAATTGACAATTTACTTTGTAGCCCATCAAAATTCCCTGTTTATAATCAAGTGGCAATGGGTCAGAGGCCTGCACAGCATTTTATGAGAAATGAGGAATTGGATCTAATTTAAATATAGATTACTGAGAGCTGAAAATACTTAACCAATTTCATTTAAATTGTAACAAAAAATTATTCTGCATCAGTGGGAGTTAAGGGATAGTCATTTCATTTTAGTGATGTATTCAGATGTTCACTTTTTTTTTTCTTAGAAAACACTCCTTGAATGTTTTGTTTTTTGAAAAAGTTATTTTTAAGGTTTGCAGGAATCTTTTTTCCCCTCTCATAGTAACATCTCCACATTTGTACTAGATTGCAATCACTTCAAACTACACCCAGATTCACCCTTGAGAAAGTATTAACCCACAGCTGATTTCCCCATAAACTGATTCTTCCCTTACAGCCTCCTAGGAAATAAAAATTTTATGCTAAATATGATTTACATTTTATTACATGTGAAATTAGCTCGTCTGACATTTATTTTTTAGATACGAATGTGAACATGAACCTAAAAATGGAAACCGAATGAAATTAAAATAAAATAAGCCCAATGTACTTTGTTCACTCGATCCTTTGAGAGGTTCGCTATAGGAAAAGCACTTAAAAGACTTTGTAAGACCATTTAGGTAGGGATAACACGTACAAAAGTGATTATACATCTCAAAGCCATTATTTCACGGTTCATTTATAATGGTCAGTCTATTCAACTGTTGCTATTAATTAGCATAAATGTCCAACAAAGCAAAATCGCTGTCAAATTAATAAGCTAAACTAGATAACTGAGGAGTGTGTGTAAAGCAGTTTCATTAAATTGTTATAGTATTAAATTCATGTCTTATTTGTATTGATACGTGTTTGGAATTTATTTCTAGGATTGTACCAAGGGAAAGTACAGGCAATTATATGAATATATGAAGTCCTCAATTAAAGCAAAATTCTTTTCTACCAATACTAGATTTCTTGAACTGGAAAATGTGTTTACTTTTTGGGGGTAAAAATGCAGGAAAAACATCTAAACCATATAACTAATCTGGAAATTATATAAGATAACTTAAGTTTCCCCATTTTGCGATTACAAATTTTTTTACATTGAAAGAAAAAAGTTTCAATGTAAAATTACTTATCTACACAGCAACCCTCAAAATACAGCATGTGATAGAGGACACCATCTAGCTTAAATGATAATTTTCCACCTTATTTTCATTATAACAGACTTTTCAGAAAACGCCACAACGAGGAAAATCATCGAGACACACATCGCTCCATTGAGATGTCTTTGGTCTCCTGGTAGGCTGCATACTTCTCTCGGAACTCATGCAAGAAGTTGTATTGCTTGAGTATAAATAAAAATAAGTTAAATTAATTGACACTGCCTAAAAAGTTAGTCAAATATACAAGTTACTATTCAAATATTTAGAAGAAACTGATTCTTCACTAACCTTTACAGTCTGGATGGCTCCACAGCCCCTCAAGTCTCGAAGGATGTCAATGGCTTTGTCAGCTGTCATGGTGACGGAGAGTTGCAGAAGCAAACATGCAGCCACTGTGAAAGAGTACATATGATGGCAAGTTTAAAAGCCAAAAATTTAAAAATTCAGAAAGGCACAACTTCGTTTTTAGTTGGAAGGAATACTTACTTAATCCTGAGCGGCCCAGACCTCCATAGCAACTGAAAGAAAAGTATTACAAACTAGGCTGGCATAATAATAATAATAATGAAATAGAAAAATCGTTCAACTCCAGCTGCTGGGGTAAAAACACCCAACTTATTCTCTCTTTTGTCAATTAAACTCAACAATCAACATGGTGAAACGATAATTCAACAATGGGAACATACCACAGATGCTAACCTACAATCCCGAGCAGTGCTCTAACTAGTCCACTAAGCACCATCCCAGTTGTGAACATTTGTAGCGGTGTAACCAACATCGTTTTCAGTCATCTATGAATAATATTTTAATGCAAAAGTTGGAGGCAATGAGAATAAGTTACTCACTGTATGACAGTTTTCCTGTTGTCTTGAAGGTTGCTCTGTAACTCTTTCAGGATTTGGCAGCACTGGCTCAATTCAGGGGTGCCCCCATCTGGGAAGGGCAGGTGGTGCACTGTGAGCCCCCGTTGGCGGTAGGCATCCAGCAGGTAGGGGACACGGTACTTGTGGAGTTCTCCCCGGGTACAGAACACAAACACATCCTCTACACCTTGGCCTCGCAACTCTTCTATCAGGGTAAAAGGACACCTGATCAGTAAGCAATTCCTCAGGCAGGGGGTGGCAGCCAGCTGCAATTCAATGTTTTTCAATACTGTCCTTCAGCTCAATTGTCTTTTTAATTTATTTATAGAATTTACAGTGGGGAGAAAAAGTATTTGATACACTGCCGATTTTGCAGGTTTTCCAACTTACAAAGCATGTAGAGGTCTGTAATTTTTATCATAGG
>JAOVYW010000022.1:2475464-2558147 GCA_025775045.1 Hiodon tergisus
ACACACACATACATACATACATACATACATACATATATATACATACATACATACATATATATATATACACACATACATACATACATATATATATATACATATATATACACACATACATACATACATATATACATACATATATATACATACATACATACATACATATACATACACACACATATATATATATATATACACACACACGTACGTCACAACAAGCTGAGACTAACAAGATTATCACACCTTATACATCTTAAACACACAAAACAAACTGTGTGTGGTCTCATAATTCTATAACTACAACCTCTCTTTACACATAAACAGTCTGACACCATGTGAACCCTCTCCACCCTCAATTCTACCAAGCTCTTTCTCCTTCTCCAGCAATATGAAGCTTAGCGTGGGATGTCTCAGGATGAGCTCTCTCGCTGTGGCCAGGCCCACAATACCACCTCCCACCACTGCAACATCATACGACCTGCAAGACAAACAAACTGTTGCTAGGGATAGGGTACGGTGGTTGCGTACGTCCAAATAGTGTGCCGTCAAGAAATCAGCAACAGTAGCGTTGGCGCAGTGGGTAAGGAACTTGACCTTTGATCATAGGATGGCAGGTGCAAGTCCCAAGGGACTGTTGTACAATTACTAACTCTGCAAAAGGTCACCTTGAATTAGATTCTGTTTAAACTTGTTTGCAAATAATAGCGAAGGTTGGGAACCACTAAGTAATTTCACAGACACTACAACAAAAGAAAAACAGGTGTGTTTGGCTCCAATCCAGTAAAGCAGCAGAAATTATAAAATAATTAAGAGGTGGCACAAATTTCAGACTGACTGCGCAACCCATTTCTACTCTTGTATCAACAAATAGGAATTATAACTATTTATCCTATTGGTTCTTTTCAAATAGTTTACAATTTCACATTCAAGCACCTTAGCTTTCACTCAGAGTCAAAACAGGTTTCTCAGGTATTCAATAAACTACATGAACAGTGCATTCCAATCGGATGAAACCACAAACTCTTTTCATCCTAGCTACTCCACCCTGGTTGCCAGCTGGTTAAACCTGTCTCTGGCAGAGGACCAGGGTTACATGTTCAGAAACATTAAGGTTTTGTGAATGAGGAAGTAAAATGGTTAAATACTGGGATAAGGCAGGCCTACTCTTTACGACTAAAACTAAAACAAATTACGTATGATGCATCTTACAGTTGAACATTCGTAATGCTTTCTAATGAGAAAACACATTTATTTCCAAGTGAAAAACTCAAAGCGGAAAATTTACAAAATGAACGCTAACCTGCCCAGAGAAGCTTGCAAATACACCGAAATAATTCTCGCAACTAATCAAGAGATTAGTGAGCTTTAAATATTCTAACGTTTAAGCAGACAATTTACAAAATGTATTATTACTGTACAAAACTAAATAAGCACCACTTTCATGAAATGAAAGTCATTCGTTCATTAGCCATTAGTTAGCTAAATAGGCCCCCAGCGAATTTACGAAATAAATAAACAACATTAACGGAAAAAAGTATCACCTGTGTTTGTGTCTGATGATGCTATGAATGCACTTCAAAGTCCAGCTGGCGTTTCTTGTTAGTATAACGGAAAAAGCCGAGACGCTGCCTAAAGAAAGCATCATTCTAGTTTAAGATAAAAACAGCTCATAGGTCATCCCGAACACATAGTACCGTGAAAGGACAGTTAAATGAGTGATGCTCCCTTCCTCAAATAAACATATTTAAAAAGATATACAACTATAGCCTACTAGCTAGAACACAACACCCCGCCTTCATGACCTTTCACTCATTTACAAATCGCTTTCGAGACCAATGACTAACGAAAACGTTAAGGAGGTCTGGGGTTAAAGGTTTAGACGAAAAGATAGACGTGCTACTATACAAGTAACGTTGGCCGGATGGAATAGTCAGGTTGATTGTAAACAAATTGTATTGATATTCGTCTAGCTAATCATCGATGTATCTAGTAAGTCATCTTATTGATTTGTTTACACAGTTTAATCGCTTCCTTAAATAATAAATAAATACGATTTCATCCGACCAATGATTGAAAAGCTAATTTCCATGTATTATATTTACCTAGTTGACTGCCCTTCGTCCAGTAACGTAAAGGACATGAATTTGAAATGTAGTTTCATACAGCGGAAGGTCATCCCTCGTTATAGCTGTCAATATGATGGCCTTGTCCGGGTTTTTTCTGATTGTAAAGATGCCACGTAGTATTTATATAAAACGCTATAAGACAGCTAGCCTATTCTAACTTGATCTTGATAATCGAGTTGAATTTTTTTCTCAGCTGCGCACTAAATTTTCCTTTGTATGGTATAAATGTGGAATTGGTTGGTCATGTGGAAAATACATCGTGTGTATTATTTCAATTGTCCACAACTTGTGTTTTAAACTTAATTTACTTCGTGATGGCCTAATTAATGCACGCCGTTTTTCAGGGCAAAACTACAAAGCTGTTGGCAAACACTGCACTTAGGACTCCGCCAGGGAGCAGTAGGCAATTCTGGGGATGGTTAAATGCAGTGTTCAACAAGTAAGCCGGCGCCACTTGACAAAATACATTCTTTACAACGTAACTTCAACAAAGAAGCCTAATGATAACGGCTCTGAGAAATGATTTAACACATTTAAGTATGAGTAGTACTGTTTTGCTTCCATACTGGAACGTTATGTAAATGTGTTTGAGTGATTGAGGGATTTTAGTGACTGACAAGTTTATGCCAAAAATTAGTAAGCCTTCTTCTTAACCTCAATGACAGAAAATACATCGGTGATAGTGATTACTACACTTAATATTTTGAGTCTGAAATTTAATAGTATTATGGCAGTGATATAAGAATGTCACTCAACAAATGGTATTGAATGATGTTAAGCAACTGGTTTTGTTCTTGTCTGTCTTCAGAGTTGATTATGACCGAATTAAAGCAGTGGGCCCAGACCGTGCTGCTTCTGAGTGGCTTCTGAGGTGTGGGGCCAAAGTGAGATACCAGGGCTTTGAACGCTGGCAGCATGACTACAATGGGCTTCCCACTGGTCCTGTGGGCAGGTACAAGATCCAGGCCATCGATGCTACAGAATCCTGCATTATGCACCGAGGGTTTGACCACTTGGGTGAGTGGTGACAGGCAGGATTTTCTTTCAAAATCTTGTGTATCTGCAGTACTTTAATCGTCTTGTGTAATAGCCAAAGTGAAGTAGTGCTGTCCCTAACATACTAAGGGAATGGAACAAGAAAACTTTTTTTCTCCCTCCCCCTCATAGAGTTCTCAGTGTACTTTATTGTTAGCATTGATTCACAGCAGAGAGAATCGAATTTCAGTCTTAAGAACCAAACAAGTGCATCTCTTGGTTGTTTATGCTATGAAAATAGATTTATCTGCCAAAATAATATTTTTTTAGTTTTGAGATTTTGGAGACATTGCACTTATCATAGAATACAGTGTTAACCAGAATAAGTCTGAAAAAAAATCTGCTTGCCTATCAGTCTTACTACAAGTCCTGGCCTCCTCACTGCATCTTATTATACTGTGTTTATTATTAACATTTTAAGCGGTACACATCAGTGAATAATTGGTTGGGTTACTTTGCTGTAAAATTTCTAGAGATCCCTGAATGGTACTGTATTTTATTTGTGAATTTCAAAGCATACATTCAGACCATTTCTAAATTTATTTACAGTAGTAGTTCAAAGTCTGTTTAAGGGTGCTTGTGTGTGTCATTTTTCCATAATGGAATATATTTCAATCTTGTCTTCTGCTTAACAGAATACATGAGTACATCTGCACTTTTTAATGTTCAGGTAATACAGGTGAGGTGTATTTTGACTTTGTCGAACAAATGAGGCTTTGGTGGGATGAGGAGGCGGGGTGCAATATGTGTTGTTAAACTACCCTTGGTCTTTTTGATAGGCGAGTTTTTAATTGAAAGTAAACTGAAACTAGCTGTTCAAGAATATTTGCAAACCATACCAAGTTGTCTGTTCTGTTTTCCCTTTAGATGGTTTAGAACATTTAGAGGCGATAAAGTTCAGCAAGTGTGTTTATATAGAGGATACCTGTTTGGAGAGGCTGAGCAAAATTCAAAACCTACAGGCCAGTTTGCGCATAGTGGAGCTCGTCTCGTGTGGCAACGTGACTGACAAGGGGATCATTGCCCTGCACCATCTAAGGTAGTTAAGGCTTGAAAGTTTAAGTACTTTTGCTCTAAATAGCTGTGCTATTCAGTGTCTGCCAAATTAAATAACAAATATAAGTAACTTTTTCATTTAAATTACTGGTTTTACAAGAATTTTTCCATCTCTGCAACACTTAAGATCTTAAGATGCTTATGTACATACAAATGGGAAGCAGAATACATTACTAGAACCATTGCCTGTGTACTTTGCTGTAGGAATATGGACCATTTGTTTCTCAAAGACCTACCAGGAGTGAAGGAGAAGGAAAAAACTGTGGAGAGACTACAGACGGCCCTTCCCAACCTAGCTATTGAGTTGGAACTGGTATGATGGAGTGTTGGAGGGAAAAGGACTACCATGGAAACAAGACATGGAGGCACTGGATGTTCTAAAATGGCAGTTGAAGCACTCAGAAAGTAAAACAAATACTGATTTAATGCTATTTTATTGTAATCATTTGCAAAACCATGACACGTGTCTCTGCTAGTTTTTCTAATTTCCTGGGTATTAAGTTTTATTCTGTAGAAAAGTACAACAAAGTATAGACACTATATTTTATTTACACAAACTCAGAATGCTGAGAGATTCAGTCATTAAGAATTCAGATAATTTTTCATTTGGCATTTGGTGCATTTCCAACAAGGAAGTGGAATGGCTGTAAATATTCTTAGCACCAGTCTCCAGGAAATCGTTTTAAAATGAAAAGTGAAGTTGCTAATGGAATAAAATTCCATTAAAATGTTTTCTGTTTTACTCTAATTTGTGGTTGAAGTAAGTGGTACAAGTTAAATTGAAAAATATATATATTCTCCTTTAGCTAATTTAAGTCTGAGACATTGTTAGGAACAATTGTGTGTGCCTTTTTCATAGTGGATAGCCTCACCATTTCTTTTGCAATTCTGGCATTTTAGAAATATTGCTGTATATTAACAAATTTGTGCACAACATGTAGGTACAACCAAAATTGGGTAATTTTGGATTATTACTCTCCAGCACATCTTTAGGTGGAATAATAAAGACTAACATAAGGCCATTAGTACATAGACCTCTAAGTATTCTTTCAACCAAAGGTTGAGACTCCTGACATTAAGGACGATGAAATAAATTCATGCATCAGTCATCATTTAAATGTTTGGCAAACTGGGTAAGGCAGTATAAATTATTTTCCCCCCATTTTGCAAGTGGTTACCAGCAGAGCGGTGAAATGATACAGACCAGAATTAAAACGGGTAAATTATTCTCTTTTTTGTAATTAAAAGGCAGGTACAGTGCATATATAAAATTTGTCAGGCGTTACGTGACTGAAACCTTGGTTTAGTGTAGCTGTAAGAAAACGATGCACTGTCCACAATGGCTGTTTTTCCGAAGTATGACAGGAAACACAAATAACTGCAAGTTTGTGTTCCTCCAGCTTCAAAGATTAAAACCTAGATGTTGGGGAAATGGTAGTTGAGTTTTCGCAGATTGTTGTAGTACTTCTTGTTGTCCAGGGTTGGAAAAATGTTGCTGCTGGTGAGCTGGGGCAGATACTGGAGAAAAGGACACCAGACACATTTATTACTGTTCAAGGTGATGATTATAGATCTCTTAACATGACCAGCTTAAAAATATAAGGCCGTACTCTGGCAGATTGGAAAATAATAAAATGTATTTTAAGGTGTGTGTGTGTGAGAGACACACACACATATATAGTCTGCTCAGGCTCAAGGTTGCTGGGAAGCTTGCAGCTGGTGGTCGCTGAATGTGTTGGCCAGACCACAGGCAGAGAGATTTGGTCCAGATGAAAAGGTTTTATACTTAGTTCAAAAAAATACATTTACACTGTAGGAATGAGAGTTGTGTTGACATCATTTAAACTAGGTAGGGAATGAGGGGAACTTTTCTATTACTGGTTGGATTAATTAGGCTAAACCAGACTTGAGACCCATCTGCAGCTTATCGATCTCCGTCTATATATTAATGAGTTGGGTTAGGGACTGTGACCTACCCCTGGTGGGAGGTGTTTACGGGGCAGACGGGTCCTCCTCTTTGTGCGGTCCTGTTCACGTGTGGGGATTTCTTTCTCCTCCCGCTGGCTGTCAAAGTAGGGGTGCTCCAGCAGCTGTTCACATGTGAGGCGCTCTGAGGGATCCATTCGTAAACAGCCCTGGGGTTGAGGTTCAAAGGAAAAATCAGTCGGCGAAAGCTCAGGACAAACAGACAACGGCCACAGCATCCCGTATGAGGAAAAGCTTCCTAAATCATTAAGTCTGCTAGGTCTATCTAGTAAAAAAAATTAAAAATTCTGTTTAACAAGTAAATTAGTATCTCACCTTCATTAAACCCAGGGCTTGATATGATAGGTTAGGATATCTCAGTTCTAGTGGTTCCTACAAGGACACAAAAAGAAAAGCTTCCCTGTCATTGTAAATGAACTGAATAACTGAATGTAAATCTGTTTTTTAAATCCAATAGAATAGAAGGAGATCAAAACTAAACCCAGTATTCAGATAATAAAAACATTGTTGACTAGTTCCATTGGTTAAAGGGGACATGTACTATATAAAAAAATTAATCTAATTATGAAATCATTTACATAAGTTAATATTTTTAACAGCTACTGAGCACGTTTCATCGAATCCATCTGCAAACATGGAACCAAAACAAAGTTTTAAACTATTCCACAAAGAAGAAACAGTTTGGAACGATAATCCCATGGAATAACTTCTAACGGTCCTAGGAAGAAGTGTTGATAAGAAGCAAGGGTAGAAGGATGGGCTCTCTCACCAACTCCTGTGTCTCAGGGATGCTCACTCCACTGAAAAACTGGTTGTTACTGAACACCTGCTGGTGCCGGGGAGTGAGGTCCCCTGAGAAGGACAGAATAAGCTCTTACTTCACCTCGGGGGAAATGATCAGGCGATACAGCCATGGTCATCGCCGCCATAAAGGGTACAGTCTCATAAGAACATGTTCAGTAAAAGAGCAGTGTTAGCAGTTGGTTTTACAAGGTCATGGCTTTCAGCACTTATTAAACAATGGCACACTCACCTGTTGAAGAACTAGCACTGAACATTAACTTAGCACTGGACATAACAACTAATTGCATCATACTGCTTTGATTTTGCTTGTTTAAGTTTAAAATTTATCTGAAGCAAAAGAACAGCATTTATAGCATTTGTTCGTTACAATGCTTCTTATGACAGAGAATGCTGGGAAAAGGTTGCTATGATTGAAGAGTGTGCCTTACTTTTTGCTTTGAGGGCTGCAACTTCTCCTCTCAAAGCCCTTACCCAGTGTTTTCCTGATGAGGTAGAGCTGATCTACGTCGGACTTGCCCGGCCAAATGGGGTTGCCGGACAGTAACTCTGCAAAAACGCAGCCGATGGCCCAAACATCCACGGGTGGGCCATATTGTGTGTCTCCCACCAGCAACTCCGGGGCTCGGTACCAGCGCGTTGCCACGTAGTCTGTGTAGTAATCACAGGGTCCAGCTGGGAACAGAACAGAGCTGAAGTCACTGTGTTTGTCTCCTGTGGCTATTGCACCAGAAATCAGTTAACCCCTTTATGTAATCCATGTCTCTCTTGTTCTACTAAAACACTTGTACCTATTGAGTTACCTTAATATTCAGTTTAGAATGCTGTACCTAAAATCTTTCCACACATACTTCAACTAATTGTTAAAGTAGTTTAAGGTACCATTTCATAGTTTAACACCACCATGAAAGAAAATAATTGTCCTACAAAAATGATATCAGAATATGCCTGAAAATGAAATTTGTATTATTTCTACAACAAATATTTATTAAATCTGCTCTGTATGAAACTGTATAACACCTTAATGTATTTATAAAAACAATGTAATTCAATAAGCAATATTTTATGCATGTTTGATTCATATTTCATTTTAAAGAGGTATGCTGGATGGAAAGTGACATGGACTTTAATTTATTTCAAAATAAATAGTTAAGCAACACGTGTTTTTGACGGAGGAGACAAAAGTTCATTCAAAAACAAACATACTTAGAATCCGGGCAAATCCAAAGTCACACAGCTTGATAACCTGGTGTTTGGTGATGAGTATATTTTCTGGCTTGACATCCCGGTGAATGCACTGCAGAGATGAAAATTTGGATTAATCAAAGCCTCTCATTACTCATATGGAATGACCCAGATATACAGTATAGCGTTGATTATCTAGGTATCAATGTGACCATCTTGCCACCCCTCTGGTTGTGCTAGCCAGCGTTCGGCAGTGAATTTATTTGAACTTTGAACACAAACTTTATTTTTTTGTGCCCCACTCTTTTAATTATTATGAACGGCCTTGTAAATAATATGAATGGAAATTCATATTTCACATTTATATTTAAACAACATGACAGTATTTATTTCAGCCATTCGTATTTTCATTTGCTTTTCCACCTACATTCTCAGAATTACTGCCACTGAGCTACTTGTAAGACACCCTTTTCCGTTATGTAGTGTGTAGAATCAGTGGTATACTGTAAATAGCTCCTCCCTGGTTAAAAACCTGGCAGTTCCAGGGTATGCAAGAGACGCTACAGAGATCAGTGACCAACTTTTAACGAGGCCCTGTGGTGATTGTTGTATCACTGTGCAGCATTAACTGCTCGTCAACCCAGTGGAAGGAATTCCAGTAAAGATAATCTATTGTAACGGGGATGGCTAGAAGCGCTTCCCCCGCCAATGGGCTAAAGCCATCCCCGTGGGGGCTGCTGGGAAGCCTGGCTCCCGAGACTTTAAGTTTGTAAATAATGTGTTCTATGTGCTGGTTGTATTTATTGTTAATGGCAAATGTGTTGTACAGTTTGTCCATGTAAAATAAGTTCGTGTTTGGTAAGGTTCTGTTCCCTCACCGTGGGCGTGATTGCTATAGCGTGTGAGGGCTTTGTTTCTATGTACTTGCCAGTTCTTTGCACTGTCAGCTCTGCCTTTGTCAAGGCGGTCGTAAGTGCATGCGCGAAATAAAAAGCATTGATTCCGGTTAAACAGTGTCGGTCTCGTGCTTGAAACCGCGCAGAGAAGTAGCACTCAGAAAAATGCTACACTATTAACCCAACAACGCAGGGGAGGAAAAGAGCAGTGCAGAGGGAGCCGTGGGTGGTGGGGATTTGGTGAGCAAGGGGATGACTAGCAGAAGGAGGAAGACTAGCTGAGGGGGGAGGACATTTAGGTCAGAAAAGACTCACATTCTGTTTGTGGCAAAAATTTACCGCCTGGAGGGTCTGCCATGTAATACTCTTCACCAGGTGCTCCGGCACACTGTGGAAAAAGTCAGAGCCTCAGTTTCTCACCATTTAAAAGGAAAAGATTAACAACAAAATCAAACAATGACTGCACAAGCAGAAAGCTGAGTGGTCAAGTCCCAAAAAAGAAAAAGAAAAAACAGAGGACTTATACTGTGCATATACTTCCAAGGACTAAGCTCAGATATTAAATAGAGTGAATTAAATGTAAAAAAAAAAAATTAAACCTGTTACTAACAGATCCATCTGTTCCACTTGACTCTAAATATGATATCATAGAAAGAAATTAAAAGCGCATTTCAAGAGAGATTGTCTAGCATGGTAGTTACTTTGAGTTCTCCTCTTCCTGCCTCTTTGCCAAACTAAAAACTATTTGAAAATCTGCTTTCACAGAACTAGCAGTCGGGAGGGATACAGAACCAGTAAACACATACTCAGGCACCTTTCATGCAAACACACAGGCACATCTGCATACATTTATTTGGGATGTGAATTCAACCAATCAGACCATCATATTTTCCCTTTGGAATAATATAGTTAGTGAGCAGTTAATCTGAGAAGGCATTTCAAAGTTAAGTTGGATGTTAAAAACATGGCGATCATGAACAATGCCTCCCTTTATTCTATTCCCTTTGGTTCCTGGAGTATGATCAGTAAACAATGAACAAGCCCGATTTGTCCAATGTAGACTGTGCTCCCGAACATTGCTGCTTTGTTGACTCGTGATGCATCTATCAGTACTGTCAGGGGAAATGGCCAAATCTGTTCCCTCTTTCAGCACCCAAATCCACTCCCTGCACTAAGTCTGTTGACCAGCTTGCCAGGCAGACCCAGGCAACAGTGTGCTGAAATTAGTGGGGGAATTTGTAAGGCAATGGCTCCTCCTACCAAACGTAACTGTGGGAGTACATCACTGTAAACATTCTGTAACAAATAGGTTGGACTCCAAGGAAACAGTCAAACAATGTGGCGGTCAATGGTGGACTATGGCCACACAACTCGTAAAGACTACCAGACAGTAGCCACACATTCAGAAATACTGGCCTTTTGTGTATTTATATGTGTTTCCATGTGAGTGTGAATGCGCTGGACCAAAAGCATTCATTAATGAGAATCACTAAGGTACAAATGTGCTTACTCCTTCACATATCGGTTTTGTTATGTGAATTCACTCAATGATGATCAGTAGGTAGGTGGAAAATATCTTTTATAATGTTAGTTTGAAGGGGTAAGGCAAAGAATTTTGGAAAGGTAAGAGATAATATTGTGTATGGTATTCCAACTCACCCTCTGGGGTAGCGGTCCAACTCGTTGAGTACAGTGTAGTCACAGTACTCAAACACCAGATGCAGCTTGCGTTTTCGGCGGAAAACCTCAATGAGGTTCACTAGGTTGGAATGCTTCAGTTGCTAAACATGAAAAATGCAGGTAGGCGTCATGAGATGGCCTTCAGTACTACACACACACGGTGAATTTAATGAAGACAATATAATCTCTGCCATGGGCCTCTTACGGCAGCAGTCAAACCTTTCAAAGCACGAAAGTCATTATTTCACTTTTTATAATACCATTAAACCACCATCAACAGGCAGCGATAAACCCAGACAAAGACCACCTGATCAGGAAACGGCCTGGTTCAATGACTTGTTTACTCTGGCCTTAAACATCATCAGAGGGGCAAGTTGCCACATGTCTTATCAAATATACAGCGCAAACTAACTCACATCTCCAGGGACAACCTGTCACCACATGGACCTTTTTAACACTGTGGTCGCATCACACCATGAAAACTATTGGGAAGGCAGGTAAATCCCATGAAGTTATCACATTACCTCTGAGTAACCAAACAGTTACTTCATAACAACATAACAATGGCTGACTATTTTTTTTTTCATATCTTACCTCTGCCAAAAATAGAGCGAAGAAATAAGTTTATCATCGCTTTTGTGTTTGTGAGGACATTAAAGGGTTAAGACTTTTTTTTACATTACCATCAGAGACAAAAGTGTGAAGTTTATTGTTATTTAGTTATCTGTATTTATTTAAAATAATCCAATAATATAACCTGATAATTAATGAGTCGCAGAATTTACATGCAAGTGGAGATGCTTTCTAAATTAGAATCGCTCACAAATCAAATGGTTTATACTGCTATATTTACTTTATATATATTTATTTGCATATCTGCCACGATAAACAATGAATAAAAAAATAACAAAATCGAATCGCTTCCTTAATATTTTGGATTACCAAGCTATGAAGGTATTACTTAATTAAATTAAAGGTCCCAACACATCCTGAATATAATGAATATGTTTATTCTTCTTTCTCATCCTCTTTTGGGTGAGTCTTCAGTCTAAACCAGCATTAGACATTAAAATACATTGACATTGATACATGCAAAATGACATGACAGATAATTATGACTACATAAAAACTGAAGAATACATGCCCTTGGGGTGATTTTATTATGTCTAACAATGCTAGGCGCCTCAGGATAGAAAAGTATCCGATTGTGTTTACCCACAACCTGTCAAGAATACTCACCAAGATTCATGGGTGGTACCTTGAAAGGAGTTTTAAACCTTTGTTGTCTAGCCAAATCAATCTAAAAATCTGGATGCAAAAATAGTCAGCTCAGGTGAGTTGCCTTGCATGATGCCAGGGATTCACCTTTCCCCAACTAAACCTCAGATCATGGCACCGAAATAGCCATGTTATAGCTATTTGAGTGTGCTAAAAATAAAAAGTTTACAAATATGCAATGTACCATGAAATCTAAAGAATGGGCTCATTTTAACTCTGTCACAGTATTTAAAGCAATGAATGGGGGAAATACTTTTTAGATGCAGAGATACTATGTCATAAGTCTTATTTGAGGAGAGACAAAATATAAGAATAGGTATTCTTTAAAAAATAAAATAAAAATTCCCTCACACACCCATTGAGACATACTCTCCTCACCTCAAGTAAAGCTCAAAACTAATGCCTCCCACCCCCCATTAGTCCCCATTAAGGACTAAAAGTTTTTATTTCAGTCCCAGACTCCAAGACACACACCATGAGGTTCATTATATCAGCGAGTTTAAAAAATGGATGTCATTACTCAACATTAAACATTAAAACCCTTGTCAATTATATTTTACATTGCTCCAAAAGCTGTTGAGTACTGTATAATTAGTAAAGTGAAAGTTTACCTTAAGCATCCTGATTTCCCTCAAAGCAATCTTCTTTATTACAGGATCATCCTCCGACTCCACAAACTTCTTGATGGCAACGATCTGCCCAGTGTCTTTGTTCCTGCACTTAAAGACCACGCCATATGAGCCTTCCCCAATCTTCCCGATCTTCTCATACTTCTCCATCTTGACACAAGACTGGGAGCAGTTGGTGTGCATCAACGAGCCACAGTCCTGAACTGCACCACAATGGCCTAAGCAGCAGACACCTTCCAGTCTGAAAATCCAACAAGCAGCATCAGACTTTGCACAGTCCTTGCATATCTGACCTAACAATTCATTTCTAAAAATATCTTGCTCAAAGGTTCAATGTTCTCAACACTAATGATTAAATGAATGCCATCGTGGGGATATCAAAGGCTGGTGATATTGACACCTAATTGTTGTACTCAGCATCCCTAATAGGTTTAAAACTTTTAGCAATGTGGTAGCGATACATCTGACACTGTCACCCCCCTCCCCACACCTAAACGCTAAATTGGTATCAGATGTAGGATCGGACCCGTGTGTGGCTGCTCTAAGAAGTTCTGCATGAGGGTTCACTGTGGAACTAGATCAACGTAACGCTTCGGGTTCCTAGGTAGTGGTCATATTCCGACGGATATGGGGCAGCTTCAATTTTTTGACCCAGTGCGAAGTAATATTTATTTCCGGCACCTACAATGGGGCGCAGGGCAATTGTAATACACGTCATTAAGACAATAGCGACATATAATTGCAGCATGGATACAATTAAAATAATAAAGATTTGTATTTATCAGTATAAACTAATACAGCGTTCCAGGTCGTTTCAAATGGCTTTAACAACTGTCAATTGCATGCATGGCTTTAATTTAAATTCAACGAACCAGCTATTTGTGTGTGTATTATATTCAATTTACGCGACCCAATTCTTTACTCGTTTTCTTAACCAAATCCACTGTCGAAAATGCTGAAAAGAGTCTATAGTTTTAGACTTTATTATTATTAAATGAACGTCAATGCGACAACGGACAAAACGTCAAAATATCTGTAACTTTGAAGCTAACGAGACCTTTTTAAAAAGTCACTGTAAATTTAAAGCAATACAGCAACAAAAGTAAGGAGTATTAATGGAACATTTTACAGACTGAACAATGCATTAATTGTTTCATTTTTCCATAAAACTTGCTGGATAAATAAATTTGATTCACATTACAAACATTCTATGTGATTACACCGTGACTTCGCAGCCCCAACGGAGGTAGGGAAATTTCACCTGTACTAGGATATGAGCGTTATGTAACATTCGCCTTAGCACGTGATTATTGTATAGACAAACTATCAGTTGAACGGGAATTAACCAGAAAATGACGCTACTGAACAAATTAATTCCCATTTGCTATTGCAGCTAAACACGACCGAGCAGTTGGATCTAAACTGATTTAAGAAAGGACACATCTTTTTACCTGCTAAAAAGAAAACATCACATTAGCCATGATTTCCGAATACCTAACAATAGTAGTATTCGCTCAATCCCAATTAAAGTTTACACTTACCTTTTTGATCTTATTTGACCCTTTTCAAATAAGGTTAAAATAATCTTTGAAATGCAGTTCTTTCAACGCTATTATGATTCTCCAAGATGCAAATACTAAGAATTGATATTTTTAAAATGTATTTATGCAGAGGTGTGCTCATGCTAGTAGAAATGTTGCAAACCAACGGCTTTAGCTTTTACTGGCTGGTCTCCATAGGAACTACAGTCCTGGCTCCACCCCTTGACTGTGGCAGTAAAATCTGAACATACATTGTCAAAATGACCTAAGGAGCAGTCTCAGGTTGTGTTCGTGGTCACGTTTTTTTGTTCAAATAAATTAAACGAAAACATTGATAATTCCACACCAGTAGATGACAAACAACATTAGCCGTAACCACCGTGTTCCGGTATTCCTGCACTCTCAACAGCAGTTATTGTCGCATGCAAATATTTAAGGTCGTTGCACATATTAGTTATTAATTTATTTTTAAATGGTAGCTAGAATCACCATGTTACTGCAGTAAAATTATTTTATTAAATAAAAAAACCTTTCAGCCAGCCCCCTTTTATTAACAGGAGTAGCATTAGTCATAAAACAGCATTCAATTCGAGCTGGCAGTGTAGAGAGGGGGGCGGGGGACCTTACAGAAAAACTCGTAAACCCCACGCACATCAGGACATTCACACGTTTGTAAGGCACAATAAACAAACCACTGGAGACAGTATGCAATCGGCCGTTAACTGGAAATAACCTCCATATTTTTGTTATTTAAAAGAACAAACCCAAAGTTTGTATTACCGATTCTTTTTTTTTTTTTTTTTTACAAAAAGTTTCTTAGGTTGAACGACTTATTCACCAAAGCAACCGTAGTTGTCCGGAGTAAAGCACAGCCACTTATGTCCTTTACTTTAACTCTACTTTCTACCATCACTAGCCTGTAGACTGACAGATTAAATTAAATTTAATCAAGTCAGCTACGAGGACAAAACCCAAAACGTATTTCCATAGAAATGTAAATTTAACATGGAGCCGTTTCTGTATTAAACAACATACCTTTAGTTTAAAGTGATTAAAGTATTTCACTCGGTAACGTTGGGCTTAAATGTCGCTTTGAATGAGCCAAGTTGTATCAACTGCTTGCAAGGCACATACATTTCCTTGCATTGACATCTGACAGCAACATATTAATAATGAGGGGAAAAACAGAACAGTAAATGAGATAATGACACCTCGTGCAACCGTGGTCTCTGTGAAACCAATTAATGCATGTCCCTAAAGACTGGCTGATGAAAGCCATGGAGGTTATCAGTTTCCTATTTTTTGTTATCCCCTGAGAATATGGTTCAGAAGTTGCACGGTGTCATGAAATTATGTGTTCAGATCATGACCAAAAGGTCTGATAAATTAAGTCAAAGCAGTCAATTTTGTGTACATGTCCATTTCTTAAACATTGCATAACAAGAAATTACACGTGAAAGCTTTTTGACAATTAAGTGTCAAATTGTGATCTACAACGGGCACTTGCACAAAATGCAGTATGATTTATCAATGCTACAGACCAAATGCTTCTCTTTTGAAAAGCATCGCAGACATTTAGATGGTATGTTCTGCAGTACCAAAGATAACAGTGGGAAGAGGCTAAAAGAGTCTCTAAAAAACACTGCTTTAAACACACTCATTTATTTTGTGGCTGGATCACAAGATAACGGTTGGACTAGATACCTGGAAAAACACCACACCCAATTTTGAGGTTTATGTAAACTCCAACCCATGTGTTGGCAGAACACCTCTGCAAAATTAATGCTAAATACAACTCTTAAAACAACTCAGACATAATTTTACATGTTAAAAGAAAGTTGCCTTTTTTATTAAAAAAAAACTGCATACATTAAAAAAGGGAATACAATGTTAAGAGAACAAACTCATTTTTGTTTAAATCATGTTTAAATACAAAACAAATACATGTACAAAAGTGCTTACATGGTGCAAACATTGAACGAAATGGGGGGAAAAAATTACACAAAAGTTAAACGCTTTACATTATATTCAAAATCTAAAAACAACCAAGCGAAGGTCAGAATCTCTATATTACAAAGCGGTAAAATGACCCATAGCTGCTCAGCCACCTTTCGGTAGGTAGTTAAACCCCGGAGGAGCCGCGTCCCATGCCTCCCAGGATTACACCTGTTACTGTTAACATAGTTAAAGTAAAAATACTTTAGCCGTACAGATAATAAATAATGTTTAAATAGCCAATTAAACCAAGTAAGATGGTACTATTTCTAATTCATTATGTAACCAGTTTCCTAAAGTCCCTAATAATGGACATCTCCACTAGTTTAAGGCTCAGCAAAATTGCATTAAATGCTTTTTCTCTCATATGCACGTTCAGCAGGACAATGATTTAATATTATCTGCCTTTGCAAGCATTGAGAAAATAGACAAACCTTAAAATATACTAATTATGGCACTTACGCAAAAATGAATGAATTCCTACCTGAATGTTTTTAATGCTTTTTTGTTGAAGCCATTTCAACTGTTACATTTGTAGGAATTGTGTGGGAAACTTTCAGGTTGGTCCATCCTCACAGTGGCCCAGGCCTTGACAGTCCACACAATTCTCTGGTCTAGGGTGTCAGCCCTGTCCCCAGACTCATCCTGAGAGAGGATGTGGTTTAAGGCTGTGGAGTGACACATTCCTGTGCCTCTGCCCTTTCCCATGGTAGCAATGTTTGAAGGCTTAGACCCACACTTAAGTCCCTTGCTGGGGTTTATGCTTCAGGTTTGAAAGTATAAGGAATATATAAGAGTGGGCTGCTCTAGCCATCTCCACTGATATTGGTTTGCATCCATGATGGACACAGGCCAACATTTTGCTGCACCCAGCGCCTTTTCCTCCTGAGGCCATGAGGCTGAATTAGTAGCTGTTCTCGTGCCCAGCTAGAATGTATAGGTTGCTTTGGGCTGTAGGGTTATCCGTCGGCCGGCTCTCCAGGACCACAACCCTGTCAAAGCAGAGAGTGCCATCACATATAATAGAAGTAAATTCTCAATTCCTTAGGTATCAATTTTCCATTTAATATAGGAATGCAATAAAAAAAACTATTTTCATTTCAGGGAACACCAATCCTTCAGGTGGCATTATGCAACAAATACGTATTTAGAACATAAATTCTGATAACATGAATGTCAGTTTGACCTTAATTTACAGGAACATGCAGGTCACTGAAAAGTGGGGGTCCATATGTTATCTGTGCACATAAACTATGACTAATGAGAGAAGCTACAGTCTGTTCTTGTATACTGTCTGAACCATCAGATGAAATTTCAGACCCCCAAAAGAAAGACACCTTAGCCATGCTGGCAGTGCCCTAGCACCAGTGAATAAAACATGTTGACTGGGCAAAGTGCAAGGGTGCCTCAGCCTCAATGGCAAAGCTGGACACAAGGAGGTCCTGTAAGATGTCTCCCTGTCAAATTGCATTGCTAGGAGATCTCTCCACAGGGCAAATAATAATAGCTTGTCCCACCGTTTCCATGGTACTGATTTGCTTGTGCGCACAATCATTTGCAACAGTGCTGCATGTTTACAGGGCTCTCTGGGTTTTTACTATTCCCGGTGAGTGACAAAACTTCCCAAAGCTGGATATGTAACAGGTCTCACGTAGGGTATCCAAAAAGGCTGATGACCAAGCCAAAGTTATCAGTTATGTAAACTCACAATGGTGAAACCACCAGGTTTTTCTCTCCCATGTGACCACGATTTATTTTAAGTCAATGTTATGTGGAAGAAATAATCAGTTTGCTTTAATGGTGGCAACACAATCCACTTCCCCAAGCGACTTGCATTTTCAGACAAACGTCAGAAAAGGAATTAAATGGTAGCTATTGTCGAGTGGTGAACGCAGACATTTTTGGGAGGAGACTTGTTTTTAATAGACCCTGGTGTTTACAGAGATATTCTTAACATCTTTCTAAGGGGAGGTGTAGGCCGCACTTGACAATGCCTAACAGGACAGATTTAAGGCAATGTTAATTCACACATGTTCCCATAGTAAAATGTAAATATTTAGTAAAAAGAAGCTGGAGGCCAGAGAGATTGTAAGACAACAAGCAAATTAAGAACCACGGGTGGGTCACGGTTAGATTTATTTTTTCTCACTGTGTGGGTTTCTTCCAGTTTTATATTTAGATTTTTCTCCATCTTATGCGGGAGCTTAATAAAAACTGGTTCACAGACTGACAACATTTTGGTTTTCTCCATCATATCACTTCAGTTTACTCCAGGCTGTGTAAGACAAGGGACCTGTGGTCTTGAGACTAATGTTCACTGGTGATCTGTCAGTAGATTAGGGTCATCATGATGACAAGATAGGTTAATGCAGTCACGATAAAGGATAACATGAATATTCTAAGAGATGAAAAGTGAGAATCTCTTTTATTTCCTACCTGTCAGAACCCAGCAGGCGGAAGACTCGGCTTCGATCGCAAATCTCCTGGGTTACCTAGAAGCCAAGAAAAGGAACATCGATCTTTTAATTAATACTTGCTCAAAATTGTCTGCAGGTGCAGCTGTACCCCTAGCACCGTAGCAGGGTAGCTAGAACTGTAACTGATAAGAAAGAAACTGAAAAATAACAAATTGAGACAAGATGGAGACAAAGCAACAGAAAAAGGCTTAGTCCGTTTTCTTAACTCTGGAACTACAGTGTCAATGACACAAAAAAAGGGCAAGAGACCCAACTCTGGTAACCAAAATCTTTTTCATAGTTATGAGTGTATTACGCATCTGCCTCTGTGCGCCTTCAAATTCTGCGTAAATTAACACTTCCTGGAAAAACCTTCAAGCTGCCCATAGTAGCTTTTTTTGACGTGGTACCTTCAGTTGAATAAACACTCCTTTGTGGGGGTTTTGGCATTCCCTCAGCATGTAAATCTCTCTTGCTAATTTGTCACACAGCATCAGAGTGCTGGTAGCTTGCAATGCAAAGGGCGCATATCTCTCCAAACACCCATGTTGTGAACAACATACAGATGGTCTGTGTGTCAGTTACCCAACGATACTCATGCTGACTGAGAACACTTGCCTGAAAAGGACGTGATACAAGCATGAACAAAACAAGGCACCAGTGCCTGGCTTAGCAGACATATCAATGGTTTGCCTCCACAAGGGCCTTTGCCGACAGGTCTTTCAAAAGAATCATATGAAAAAACGCTGAATAATTTAGGACTGATCCTTCTGTTTCATTTCTGAATAAGCATGAATTTTGCATGGCCTCTGACATTTTGTCACCCGTAATATGCCCACGATGGATCAGTCACGCTTGGGACAGCCTGGGACCTGAGCCAACAGACTCTCCAAAAGACTTCATCTGAAAGAATGACAACTCAAAAGGACTCCCTGTATCACATTTCAAAAATAATAATACTTGACCTCATGGTGATCTCTGAACTTGATGTGTCTGCTGTCAAATTAAATCCTTTCTAAAAAGTTGACATTTCATTACAAAATGGAATGCCTTCCCATTCATGTTTCAAGGACCAAGACAATTTTCAGGCTGATCTTTAAAAAGTGTGATAGTAAAAAAAGAAGATAGTTTAGGGAGTTCTCTCCACTGGATATTACAATATCTTGGAACTCCTCGACTGGAAAGTATCAAACAATATGGACATTAGATTGTTTAATTCAGCACCTAGTGCCGGCCAGCGGAGGATGGGCTCCACCAGTAAGCCGGGTTCCTCTCAAGGTTTCTTCCTGCCAGCATAGGGAGTTTTTTCTTGCCACTGTTGCCACTTTGCTTTTTGGGGGTCAGGCCTGGGACATATTGTATTTTTCTGTATGTAAAGCATCTTTGTGACATGGAAACATGTGAAAAGCACTCTATAAAAATAAATGGATTGATTGATTGGTTGGTTTAAATTTTGACAGCGGAAACTGACTGATGAAGATTATTTAATATACTTGCCTCGTTGGACTTAAAGCTCTTTCCCTGCATGCCGTGTTTCCAGAATGCCAATACGCTGTCCTGAAGACACACTGTGAGGAAGGGTAGGGTGCAATTAGCACAAGATCAAAGCCACGATTAATAAAGCAAATTACACTCTCACATCCAAGTTTGTCATAAGCACCAGGCAAATGAAACCAAAGGCAGAAAAAAATACAAAACCCACACTGAGGTCACTCCAAAACATTGCTATTCATAATCTGACAACAAAACTATGGTCAAAACTTCAGCATCCAGTAAAGGATGCTTTTCAACAGAAAAAACTACAAAAAGATTAAGCTAGTATTTGGGAAGCAGACCAGAATTGCAGGCACTATTCTTTCAGTTACTCAAATTTAAACATAGCACAGATACCTAGGAAATAAAAGCACTGTAGTAAAAATCTATTGAAGCCCAAACATGTTTATTACTTTTTTTTAATAGAACTTTGCTGAATAGTTATGGCCATGCTCAAATCTTACCAACAGATCCGATGCAAAAATCAAAGCTGAGTTCAGAGGCCAGCTTTTTGTTCGATTTAAGTTTGCCTTGTAGGTTGACTATCTTTAAATTCTCTGGGAAAAACAGAATAAAAACAACAACTTTGAAATATAGAGGACAGAGAGAGAGAAGAAGAGAGGGTCAAAACTGATAGGTTACAAAAACATAGTACAGTTTATAGTTTTGTGGGTCTCACGTTTGTGACCAAAAAGTTGCCAGTTCTAGTCCCACCCTAGCTGCTGTATCTGTAACTTTTGAAAGTACTTCAACCTGTATTTTTTGATAAGTGTCTGCTAACCAACTAATCTTCAAATATATATACATAAAGGATTGCAATGCACAGCGTTGGGGTTTTAGAAAGTAATTATTTCCTCATGTTTTTAGGCCGTCATATTTCAAATAGGCATCTGGTGGTGTGGTGGTTAAGATGACAGGCTTGTAACTGTAAGGTTACCCTTGAGCAAGGCACTTAATCTGAATTGCTTCAGTAAAATATCCAGCTGTATAAATGGATGTAGAAACTGTAAACCCTAAGTCACTTTGGATAAAAGCGTCTGCTAAGAAACTAAAATTAAATGTAAAATGTAATAAGGAGGTTGCACTTTAAAGCAAGCTGAACAAAAATGAATGTCAATGTAATGTACTACAAAATAAGCTGTTAAACCATGATGTTGTATCTATCCACTGACTTTCTCTTGATAGGGGTTGAAATCCTTATTAGCTCACGGTAGAACACCTGAAAAAGTAACCTGTGCCTGAAACATCAGTGTTTATCGTCAAGGCTAAAAAGCAGCCTCCAGCATGGCTGGTTCATACATGATCAATACCACCATATTGTATCTGGAGTTTGATCTCTTCTGATTGAGAGTTCGACCTTCCCTGCATATGCTTGACCAAAGGTTTGTATGAGCCTCTCCTCTTTCCACAACAATTCCTTGAAAGGCGATCATCTTGAGAGGCATTAATCTACTTCATAATGCAAAATATATACTTAATGATTTGTTATGATTTATAGACCATGTATAGATAAATAGACTATAGAATATAGAATCATTGACATCCCCTACATTATGTATCATTATGCATCTAGAACTGCCATCAGTCGGGATGATTCGGTCACTTGAAAAAACCCCAGCGTAGTGATCCAAGACGGCCAACACCTATGAGTTGATCGATCAGCTGCTATACAGCCCCTTTGTAAAAATTGGCTCACAGAATTTGCAGACTAATCCTTTAGATGTGGGACATGGACTTCAACAAAAACTCACACGCTAATAAGCATGGCACTGCCTGATAATCCTTGTGCTAACCATCCGAAAGCAAGAGATAATGTTCAGTATCCTTGTCTTATCTAATAAGATTAATTAGATACTGACAGGCTTTTGTATCAACGTGTATAACTAAGTGTGATTGAATACCCTTGGAAGAAACTTGTGAGGAGTGCAACCGAAGCCCAAAAGGTTCACCAGGAGGAGCAACCATGATGTCATACTCACTGTCCAGACAAACCAGTACTGTGTCTCGCTCAAGCTGAGTGACGTGGATGGCGTCCACCTGGTGACCGCCTGCAGAAGAAAAGACAAACACAGTGTCAGTCTAGGCTTTTTGCGGAATGTATGGGTGTGTGTGTTAGTCCGTGTGTGGGTGGGTGTGCTTCTGATTAGTACCTGATCCCATCTCAGTGAACCAGGACGAGCAGGAGTTGAGGTTAATGGTCTCAAAGCGTACGACCTGGCCGGGATCACTGCCCTGGCTGATAGCCACACACACCATAGGGTATTCTTGTTCTGGAACCACCAGCATCTCAAACACTTTCAGAGGGCTGGGCAGAGGAAAGTCAAAGTGCTGCCGGGCATAAGAGAAAAGGTAATGGATGAACTAGTGAATTGACTTATTCGTAGGGAAACATTTATGGCTTGGCAACTACACTTGTTAGACTGTCCATTTAGGGTTTTCAGAAACATACTGTAGGCACAATCTACCATGGTCTTATTTTCTATTCGTACTGCTTGAATACAAAGCAACAGCTTGGTGTAAACGTGTTAAATGTTTTTATTTATTTATTTTAAGAGAGTATGATTCTGGGTTTGGTAGAAAAAAGTGCCTATATTACAACAAATATAATGTCAAGATGTATTTTTTTAAGTATCAGCAAAAATCCTATCATCACCATATCTATGTATTAGGGAGCTTTTTGGAAATAATTAAAAAAAATAATTTAATATATTCACACATATCTATATGAATACCTGACATATTTCGTACAAGCTAGCCAGGAGGCTGAATGCTGTAGAAATGTTGTTGGCTAATTATCATAACCATGGTATCATAACTGAAATATAAATATTAACTCATGAGATATTTCCCCATTAAGAACCAGAATTCTGAGAAGATATGCCAAATCTTACGAGAGCTTGTCTGACATTGTGCATTATTAAACTCACAAAAGCAATTAACATTTGGTCTATTTTTTTTCTTCAGGTCCACCACAGCAATTATGAATACTGATGGTAAGTATTTCAATATAAAAAGCACCCAATTCTGTTTTTGGAGGGGGAGAGAGTGGATAGTTGGGAATGGTGGTGAATGCCAATTGAAGTACCCAAAAAAAAGTTTGTTCAGCTAAATAATGCTGTTTTGATCATAAATTCTGTAAATAATTTCCAGGTTTTTTTTTTTTTGCGCTTTATCTTCGTCCCTTTGTAAATAAAGTTCACCCTGGGAGATTTATTGTGGCTACATCTGCCTCCTACTGTACTCCAAGCCTTGACCATCTGGCCACACAGCCAGTTAGGCAGAGGCAGCTTGCTGAGCTGATAAGCCAGCATCACAGTCTCAGTGTGCCACTGGAACAGCCTCTGCTTAGACAGATCTTGGCCCTGCGACAGACCCGTTGCAGAAAAACAGCTGCTTTAGCCATTTGGGCTGGACAGGTTGTGGTGCCAAAGAGTGCCTGACTGAGATCATATCCACGTGTAATGGAAGCCACATTGGTGGTAACAAGTACAGGTGGCACACTACCAGCAGCTTGCTAATACATCTATGCCCAGACACCTTCCATCCATTTTTTTGGAGAGCCAGGGTTGGCAATGCGTTGTTTCCTGGGAGGCAAAGAGATGGATCTGTGCCGTCCTTAACTGATCCCAATCAGCTGCTGATCTCCATGATGTCCTCCAGAAAAGACTGCCAGCTCAAAAACACTGCTTGCAGCCCCAGGAAGCATAGAAAACGACCCTGCCAGAGGGGACCCCACAGGCCCCACACTAACTGCCCCCCCCCCCCCCCCCAGCCAGAGTCTGTGAAAATCATCACTCTCATATGTCCAACCCAGAAGTGTAAGCCAAGAGAGCACCCAAAAGGTCATCCATCACTAGGCTAAAGGTATAGCCTGGTGTGACCCGCATGTCAAGGAGGGCCAACGTACAATTATTATTAATACAATGTACAGAATGAATGGTCCTGTAAAGCTCCATCTACGAGCCCATGCTCCAGTCAGCACATGCAGGACTCGTGACCATCCACAGATGACTGATGCCATTGAACTTGTTCAACCTAGAAGCCTCGAGAAACTGTTGACGCCGAGGTTGGTGCATTTATTGGCATAAAACTCAGAAACTGTTGCCAAGATGCACGGAATAAGGTATTCCCAACCGATATCAGGTGTGTAACCTATCGAAATACAACAATGCAGGAACTGAACAGACATACAGACACACAGACACTTCGCCTTCGAAGCTCAGCACTTCGTCTGAAGAAGAAAAATTTAAAATGGTACTGATGTCTGAGGTAATGTTTTGTGAGATTTATGAAGCACAATGTAAGACACTTTAACATATTTTGCTTAAACACCAGTGGTCATAATCAATCGTCCTGGCTGCTTAGTAGGTAGCAGGTAAAAATTTGGAGGGTGGGCAACAGAAAATAGACATTTAACCAAAGATTCAATCCTGTCTGAAAAGAATCCAGGATCAATTCAAGTACAAGCTCTAGGAGTTCATATATACACACACATCATGGAAAATTCTGGCAATGAGCAATTACTTCTGTGCAGAGCACATTTAAATTTCACTGTTTCCATGACAGAAGGAAACACTTACCTTTATTAACATAAACCGCTGCATGGGCTCGTACCACTGGAGCAGGACTATCCCGGACTGCAGAGCACCACAGAGGTACTTGTGTCCCGTGTAGGGATTCCTCACTGTGGAGAGTGAAAGCTCAATCAGTACACGTTTTCCGTTCCTTTCCTATCAAAGCATGAAATCTGTTCTGTCCAGTTTTTAAAAAGACAGAGAAAGAACACTGGCCTCCAGTACTCACCAATGCAGCACTTATGACACCCCTTTGTGTCTGGGATCTTTGTTGTCAAGGCAAATCTTCTACAAGTAAAGAGTGTAAGGTTACATGAAGAAATTACCTGGAAGTACATGATCCCAGGTGGCAGCGATGCCCTCACTCACCTGGGCAGGATCTTGTCCGGGAAGCGGTGAGTCTGGAATTGGGCAGCCAGGCCTGGCTTCCTCAGTTGCTCAAAGAGTCCGATTAGATTATGAGAATACAGCTGGAAAGTCTTTCCTGAAACAGCCATTAGGGGCAGGGGGTGTCACAACAGTTTACTGTTCCAAAAACACGTATATCAGAATCTTCCGTCTTTTGCTACAAATTTCACCCCCCCCAAAAAAGCAGGAAAAGCAGCACAGTGAAACAGAGTCTGACATAATGCAATCACTCTAGTTAGCTGCTAAAGAGAGTTGGAGCTAATGGACAAGGAAAGCGCCTTTACCTTCTGTTAAGACCCAAGACACAAAATAAGCAGGACATCAAGCCGAGCAACATCAGGATAGGTTGACAGTGATAAACAAAAGAAAACAGATAATGCATTAAAGAACTTGACAAAAAAATTTATTTCCTGAAAAAACATGCATTACCCACCATTAGCAATACAACAATTTAGTATTCTAAAATCAGTTTAACAGCAGAGCTGAATTTCAATATCCTTCACCCACGGGTAGAATGTTTAACAGAAAAATTGCATTCATACAGATTACCAGTTAAAAATGTTTTAAGTTTTGAGACACAAATCTGTCTTGCTACTATATCCCAGAATTTCAGCAACAAACGACTAACATTCAGAGAAAGATATCAGAAGATAAACATATTGCATTGCCCCTAAACAAAGCTGTCAACAGGACAACCCTAGAATAAAAGTGGGTATTTTTGATATTTCACCTTACATACCTGACAGGGACATCAAGTTATTGTTGATGACATATAACCATGTACACTTCCTTGGAAACAGCTGAAAGAACATATATAACAATATTAACATTTGTCTGTAAATCCCATCAAGTATCCCTAGATCAGCCTTTTGGTACTCTAGTCATCAAAATTAATACTGAGTATAGAGAAATTAAGATATATCTTTAATTGAGAAATAAATGATGGCCCAAAGAATCATGCACCAAGGACAGGACACAACATTGTATAAGCAATGCTTCGGTCTTATCTACGTGAATCAATTGGAGGAAGTCAACTATTACAACTACTCTATGCTTTTGGACCATTTCCCTTGTTTCTTCCACCTAAGTTACACTTAACTTATCCCTCTCACCTGCTCCATTGTGGCTTCATGTAGTTCATTCAAGTTCAACGTGTAGATTCCATCCTCTGTCCCAAAGATGAGGTACTGGTCTAATATTAAATCAAAATTGAGTTTGTCTTTTCAAAGATTAAGGTGAAACTCAAGACATTCATACATACACAGACCTTGTGAAAAACCTTAATATGTCAAACATCAGCTGAATGTGTGTGTGTGGTGGCCAATTTTTTTTAAGCCTTACTATTTAAAAAGAGTATACCTTTGGTATCAGGGTGGATCCATGATGTGGCACAGTTAATCTTCAGGGGACACCCATCAAAGACCTTGGAGAAACAAGCCCCCATCTACAGCAGACAAGCAAGGTATGGTTCAGATAAAGCAACAAGACAAATAATCACAAGGTCAGTTGAATTTCACAATACTCAGTTATCCAACCCAGTTGAACCTGCAAAAAGATGGAGGAAATTTTTTAAAACCTAGAAACCTCTGTAACCATTAAAAAAAAATCTTGTAATCAACACCCAGTGAAAAGAATAGGAAATAAAATGAATAAAAGAAAAGCTGAAAAACTGCCAACACTTACCAGGACTTTGGGTGTTGGTGGAAGACCATTGATTGCTGGCTTCTAAAGGAAGCGAAAAAGTTATTTTCACAATTTCCCATTCCCAAATTCAGAGGAGAAACAATATCCAAACCTCAGCCATGTAGAAATCAGACTCCATACTCAACATTCAGACAATCACAACTATTTTACTATCCCCAATTTATACAAAGCACAAGCCTTTTCTGAATGCAAATACACAATTTACTGGTAAGAGTATCCATTTCCATGTTACTTTATCTTGTTAACCCTTCAACATAGTTATTATCATAACCTGTCCCATGACATAAGTATTAACCATCTCTAATGGGATATTTCCCTTTCAGAACTGCAAAATTCTGAGCATTAATACCAAATCTTCAGATTGCGGATCAGATAGAGGCTGACCCAACGCTGATCAAGAATTGGTCTGAGGGTGCCCTTACTCTTTGGTAAGGGCAAGTACTTTGAATAGAACCCTCCATTCAAACCGGAGGGTAGAATCATGCGAATCACGCCCTTGCGCAATACAGTCTGAATCTCTAGGCCCAGAGAGCTATTGTCTGTTCAACTGCTGAAGCTCTCCCAGGTTGAGCCCACCCATAGCTGAGGCCAGCAACCCGGATTGATATGCACCCAGCACGGTGTTGTAGTTTCCTAAAACTGCCAGCAAAGCGCTGGCGAAGTAAGCATAGTTAAGTATTTTCTTGTGTTACCCTGCACTGCTTTTTGGGGCAAGCAGGGTCCTTGGAAAGCAAGCACAGGTCAGCAGGTAATGCCAGTGAAGGAACAGTCGATCCAGCAGGTGGAAAGTTAGAAACGCCCAATTTGTCTGTGTCATGCAGTCTATGAAGAGCGTCGCTACAACGTGAACTGGCTGGGGGACTCCCAAAAATCTGTCCGAGACCTGCTGTGTGCTGTCATGCCTAGAATCTCTGCAGCTCTTGGAAAAAGTGGTATAATCTCAATGTATTGAGGGGAAAAAAGACAATAAGGCCACCACTGATTCAATCGACTTTATAGGGTTGATGACAGAAATTCGGTCTTTTTTAAAGGGGAATAACTCATTAGTGCTGGGATAATATTTTGTATTTGAATGGGCAAGACAAATATGTTCTGATGTCCAGGTGAAAAATACTGCACTCACAGGGAACTCCTTCTTCTCTTTCCTATGCGGCGGGGCAGGAGGTTGCGTAGAATCGCTCCCATTTACATTTGCATCCAAGCGCTCATGGTCTAAAGTTAAATGGGTACATAACAAATGTTAAAATCTCATTAAAACATAGGCTAACTTTCTCAAGTTAGAGGCACAACCAAACATGACAATAAAATCTATCCTTTCAAAATCTCAGATTTTAATAGAGGAAAGAGCACAACTAGAATTAAAACTGACTGCACTGAAGACATGATATGCAGAGAGCAAGAATAGTATGACGGTCATAGAGGATGTAATTAGGCGGTTACCCAGGTCAGAGGAGTGGGACAATAGGCCGGGACTGCTGACACTGGCAGAGAGGAAGTCAGGGGACGAGTGCCCAGCTTTGCTGCCCTGCTCAGGCGTGCTCTGTCTGCGCATGCCTGATGTGGAGCTGTTCTCCGAGTTGGGGAAACGACGCACTGTCAAACACCTCTCCTCATTAAGACCGATTTCATCAGAGCAGCTGTTTAGCCGTGGCTGAGAGAAAGAGAGAGAGAGATTATTTTGTTCTGAGACAACCACCTTTCACAAGTACTAAAATAAGCACTCATATAGTGGTTCACCCTGCAGTGCTTACCTTAGGAGGCAGCGGTGGAGGGACTCCTTGCTTCAGGGTACAGCTGAAAGAGAAAATTGTGGGTGACTGCTGTCGAAGAACAGTTGCAAGCTGTAAATTATAGTAAACTGTACTTACATCTCGACATCTTCAAAGTCATCGTCTAGATGGGCGATGTGACCCCTGAGTGGGATAAAAAGGCATGAAAGGGTGATCAAAGGCTGAGCAAGTAGTAAAAGGGATGGTAGCGGAATGTTGGCTTTCTGTTGAGGACCCAACTCCCCCACATGGGGTCTGTTGGTTTGCTGGCAAATTTACTCTTTAGTCTGAGAATCTGAGGAAGCTGGATTAACCTGGAGTGTGGCACATGATTTTCACCATACAGAAAACTCAAGTACAAAACTCATTATTGGGCACCTATATTGCCTGACAAAGCAATAACACCACTTCTTATTCTGGCAGTATTTCTACTTCTATGTGTTAAACAAAGTAACCAATAAATAATGTGTACAAAAAAAAAAAAATCCAAGTAACATAAAGTATAGATTCTGCTGTACAGTAATTTATCAATTTACTTATCAATTTATTCTGGAAGAAAATTGTTGTAAAAAAAAAAACCGCTTCCAAATCCAGCACACCCTTCTATCTGTATATTCATATCTGATGACTTCACGGAGAGCTAGCCTATGATATTAGAGTAATGTACACACACTACAGTTGTCACAGGACATCAGGCTATTTCTGGTCACAGTAATCAGACTTGAAAAATGACCTAATATACATGACCAAACCTGGCAAATAGTAAGAGGTGTGACCCTGTGCTTAACCGACCTATATTTCAGTCCACAGTAGTGAGCTAATAAGAAAGCACCATATGCCAGGGCCGTTCTTCCTAAGGATGGAGGTCTTTCCATGCGTCTGTCCAGCATGTAAAATGTGTGTACAAATGTGTGATATGCTCTCCTTACAAAATCACTCTCTTACTAACGAGACCAATGAGCTGGATTCACAGTCAAACACAGCACATGGGGGTGCAATGATTAATCAGTGAATTACAGCACAAATTTACATTACAAACAGAACCTTGCTGCCATTACACAGACAATAGTGGGGATGGAGTGGAAGTCAACCACAGGACACATAGCGTTACCGTTGGAACAACTCCTCCTCAACGCTTTTGAGAAGGCTCCTTGGAAGGACAGAGCAAGAGAGAAAAAAGAAGAAAACAGGAAAAGGAAGACGACACAGTCAAAGTACTAGGGACAAACTCTTCCCCTGAGACAGAGGTATGATAACGACAGGAGTAAAGGCGACCTTATTCAGACGTGAGACAGTTGAGAAGAATGGAAAATGTGAGTTTTATCCTGTATTTAGCATGATACAAACACTGACAATTTAGTAGGAAAATAAACTGCCAACGCAATGAGAATCTGTTCTCAACAAAACTAGGAGACCACAGAGCCTCTCCTGATGCTGTGGTGTCTTTGAGCAGAATCGAAGGCCCAGAGAGAAGGCTGCTGAAAGGTTGCCATGGTTTTCTGTGTTGCCATGACTTACTTGGTGTTGACTCCTCCCTCTGAGAAGGGGCTCCAGGGGGAGGGGAAGTCATTCTCTTTAGTCACGTCCTGACGAGAAGAGCAACAGCAGATACTGAGTTGAGATCTCTTCTCCCACACACATCAAGACAAGCTCTCCAAAACTTTCCGTTCATACTAAATAAACGCCAGATATACAAAGCAATGCCAATTTATTTAATGTAAGCATTTAAACTTAAAATACACTTAAATACCTGAAGCACAATTTGAAAGTTTAAAGCTAATTCTGAGCAAGACACAGAGAAAAAAAATATGTTGAATCAAAGAAAAGGAGACTATTATAAAGACAGTTGTGCCTCTTTTCAGGATTTGAAATTTTTGGCATTTATTTAGAACAGCTGTGTAAATGCCCTTCCCTCATAACAAATAATTAAGTGACAGTATTAAACCAGCCCTCCCACCAGGTCTTCGAAAGACTTGCCACGAGGGTTTGTTAAGCAAAATCTAAGAGTACACAGAAGCACAAAGCAACTGAGGTGAACGGAGACAACAGTGGAGTTGGCAAAACGTTAGGCTAAATCTATTAAGATATTTATTTTGCTGAGGAAAAAGGATTATACTTAATTTTACTCATGCATATTTTTATGTTGAAAAAATATTTTATCAATATAATTGTTTTCAATGTTCTACTTCAGATTTGTGAAATGATCCACTGTTTGGCAATTGTTTGTCATGTTCTGACCATAAAGAATAGTTTAAAACCACAATTAACAGTCTGGTGTCTTCAACATTCACTCAGGAGCAAAAATCAGCCTTTATACTTGAAAGAAATAATGATTTGTCATTTATTGTGATAATTATTGATATCGACTGATATTACATTTTTTATCGTGATAACATTTTTGGCCGTATTGCCCAGCCCTAGTTCAAACATTAAGATTTATTATTATATAAATGTTATTACAAAGGTGAAAAAGCAGCTGAATGGTGAAAAAGTAATGAAATTCTTAATGTACAGCAACTGAATATTCCCTTAAATGAGACCAAACTTATTTTTAAATACTTGATATTCTACATTACCATTTCAGTGTGGGCTTCAGTTTCCTTTCGGAGTGGCGGTTCAAACTGCACTTTATCAACTACGAGGATAACAAAATACAGGCATTCAGGTTAACATATAAACATCATACTGCTATGCAACTCTTGTGACGCCAGAGGTCGCCGTAAGCTCACAGAAGGAGAAAAACCTGCATGAACCACAAAACACGTACTTCCTTCAACACGTTTGTGTTGGAAAAAAATCACACACTACTTGATTTTTTTAATTTAAAGCCTCATTCTGACTATATCAGCTCTCTAGGTTTAATGCATCTTAATGCAAACTTAAACTTAAGGCACTGCAATAGAAAGTCAGTGTTGGTGTGGGCAATCTTCTCTCACCAGGAAAATTTTATGTATATAAGAATATATATTCATTCAATGAATTGCAATGGTGCATATCTGTGCTTCACATCTCTAAAATCCAAGCCAGCTTCTGAATCTACCACACTACAGTACAAGAAATTGAGAACTTCAGTGAAGCAGGTGAATAAGTAGGCCAAAGTCAAAAGGAAGGGCACTGATGTGGTTCTGTGTACGATGCAAATCCACTTGAGTGGAATTCTGATAGATGGCTAATAAGTCAACTACAGTAGGGTTTGAGGTGAGCGATCTCTCGGAGACTGAAAGAATAAACTGTCCATATTATTTATCCATATATGGTTTGATACCAGGGGTCTTGTAAATGGTCACAAATTTGACAACATTTTAAGAAAAATGAGAGGTGATTTATAATTATATCAAGCCAGCTTTACCCCAGTGACACAAGAGTCATATTTTTTTAACCCTGGAGTAACAGCAATGAGGTACAAAGTTATTTAAAGAGCAGACATACAGTATTGAGTTTCAATTGCACAACTTGGCAACTTGAACATATATTACCTGATAAAACAAAAAAAACTAGTGTGGATCAGCTTCATAGTCAGAACCCCCCCACCCCCACACAACAACCCCCTTAAAAAGAACACCCACTTATCGTACTATACTGATCATCTGTCTTACACTTTCCTATTCTCAACACACCCACACACACACAGACTAGTAGCTCTAGACATGCGAGAACCCTATCTGACTAACCTGCCACTGACCCGCTTCCTCCCTGTCCTCAGTGAAACCAGGGTTTGAGCCTGAACTTCCTGGATCTGGCCCACTGTCTGCTTTATAGTTCAGCCACAGTAATAACTTCAGGCAGGATGCCCTCAACCTATTGCTATTGTACTGCAGAAAGCCACCAGTACTAGGACTCTTATACGGTTATTGGTGATACTTATAAGATTTAATTTAGACAGCATAAAGGAAGGGATTCAGATCCTGATAAATATTCTAATCCTGTACAGTCATACCACTATTGAAATAAATTGCATTTAGTTCACATAAACACATTAAAATGAAAGTTGTCCCTAGTAGAAGATTTTATTCTCGGGTGAAGAGAAGCATTGGGGCAAACAGATGAAGAAGCACTGGGGCAAACAGATGAAGAACAACTTGGCAGGTTATGAATTTACAATTCTTCATGGATATCATATTTTGTAATTCGCACAGGCCTAAAGAGCAGTCCGTCAAAATCTCCTTCCTTACTCTTTCCCCATCTATGTTTATCAGCTACATTGCTGCATTGAGTGACCTCGACTTGAGGCAAGTACAGCTCAGGAAAGTTGCATAAGTTGTTGGGTTCAAAGTTCTAACTGATTTAGGAGCTGGTTTGGGCAGTAGACCCTACAGGAGTTTTTAATGTTCGAAAGGGCCTGTACACTTACAATTGATTTCGGAGCGTGTCCTCTCTGATCTAGAATTCTTGTTGGTAGAGCGGATGGTGTGTCTCACGTTAGGGAGGGGCTAGAGAGACAAGTCAGTTTTATGATCAGACACAAAAAAATATGGTACAACAGTATGAGCAAAAACAACAACAAGAAACAGTTTTACAAAATGCTTCCATTACACATTTTACATTACCCCATCAAAAACCAGTAGTCATGATATTTGATATAGTTAATTAACGATAAAATCAAATAAATATAATTGGAGACAAGAAGTTGGTCTAGATAGAAAGAACATTTTGGCGCAAGACTAAAACAATGGCAATGACTAAAACACTAGGAAATTCAATTTTAAAAAGGTTGGGATGATGCATAATTTTGAACTGTACACAGCAGTATACTCAAGATATTCTTATCTACGTCAATCAGTACTATTTCAGTAGTCATGGTATATACCATGAATCTTAATTCTCCGTAGTAGTAGTAGGATTTGAATTGGGCCCGTTTTCCCTGCAGTCCAGAGAGAGAGGTTTATTTTATAACTGGGGGATGGCACAATGCAATCCTTTAAGGGCACTGGTACCATTATTTTCTCATTGCTACCAAACAGCTGAGATCTCACACACTGACACCAGTCACAGTCAGTGACAGGGCAGAGAAAAGAAAACAATGCACAACCAAGCTGCACTTTAAACTAACCAATCTCTCGTCAATACAAAAAACAAAAAACAAAATGAAGAGGCCAAAAAGCAAAACCTGACACTGTCATGTCAAGGGGGACAGCTTCAATCCCTAAGTGTAGAGAGAGGAACTGCATCATTTTGGTAAATTGAAAGGTATAGCCTAGGTCGAGCTGAGGGAAAAGGCTAAATGATATGCCCTTTCACTGCAGCAGTTTGGGCACAAAACAAGTCCACCATAAGTCAAGAAAAACAATAAAAGTAATATTACCTCCAGATCATCATCGTCCACCTCACTGAAATGGGAATGGTGTTCTGGGTTGTTCACCTTATCCAGAAGTTCCACGGCCAGTCTTCTGGTCAATCCCGTTTGAGACACAAATACATGCTGGCATACAGAGAGCAGAGCAATGAGGTCAGTCTAGCTGCTGAGAGGTAAATGAAACCGTAGATTAATAGATTTAATATGTTTAATTATCAACATTGGCATCCTGTCATGTCTAACAGTACTAACTTGGGATGGAAAATAAAGAACAAGTACCATCCAAGCTGTCGAAATACCAGCCATGAAAAAAGGGACTTGGTAAAAAGATAGCATAAACATAGAACAGAACTAATAATTAAACTTAAATAAGTTAAAAAATGTCTGATAGCTCATTAGATCCTGTCTGACGATCAATCTTCCTACCATACAGCAGCTTCTGCCTTTATCTTTCCCCTGTTAAAATTGACTTAGGCCTGGTTACCGAGAGAAGCTTCTCTGCAGTGGGTCTCTTTTTCGCATTCTTGGTCAAAGACACCTTCACAAAGTTATGGAAAGCTGCGCTCCTGTAAGAAATGTAAACTGGTGGTCAGAGGTTTTGAATCAGCACAAGAAACCACTGCTAAGGCAGTACTAACTCCCATTATACCTGGATGTGAGCCTTTTCCCCTACAAGCAACCAGGTTATACTGCAAAACCATATATTGTAAAAATATAAAAATTAAAATCATACACCGCCACAACGCAAAATTATTATCCGTTTGCCGTTATACCTACTACACAATATCCATGCAAAATATTCAGGGAAGAGTGCTTACTAACATAACACCTTGACCAGCACTTTTATTTTGAACTTTATTGCCAATAAAATAAAGAAATTCATGAAGACAAACTCACCATTTTGTTTTATCTTTTAACTTTGGAGGCTGAAAGCTGCTCTTCGACATTAAAAACAAGGCTCTGAAATAAAATGTGCAATTCTATGTCACTCAAAAACGGGAAAAGAAATTCAGTAACAGTAACTATCAATGCAAGCACAGTGTGTGATTGTTTATGTGTAACTGCACATTTTAAATGACCTCTCTCTGGCACGATCAAAGGACCATAACTGAGAACAACGCATGGTAAGTGAATAAAAAAAGAAAAAAGACAGGGGAAGTCCCAATGGGTTGGAGGGTGGTGGGCCCACCTCATGGGGTGCAAGTCGAACATGGGGGGCTGCAGCTCGGCCAGTTCAATAGAAGTGATGCCAACTGCCCAGATGTCACATAGCTGGTTGTAGCCTCCATTCTTTTCAACTGCTGCAACTTCAGGAGCCATCCTACACATGGATAGGAATTCAATTCAATTCAATTTCAGATGAATCTTATGATGAACTTATCTTCAGAGTCAGAGTAAATTGCAATTGTTAAGAAATGTAACTGGGACCGAAACTGACCAATAAGGAGTTCCAATAAAAGATTTCCTCTTGGCAATAGTGGCTGTTATTTTGGCTGCGACTCCAAAATCAGCTAGAATCAAGACGACAAATTGGTTCAGACATCATTTGTGAAACATACATAAAAAACAAAAAATCTTCACAGATTAAAAACAAACAAACAATATCAACACTGATTCAAACTAGCACTAAACATTAACTACTCAAACAGACTCATCTTAAGTTAATTATATCTGAACAAAATTTCCCCTTCTTCAGAAATCATCTTCCCTGTATTGAACTGCAGCTTTTACCATTTGGAAACACGACAGCAGCAGCATCCTCTGCCAAACTATTTAATAAAAATGTGTAGTCATGTGTTGTCATTATAAACCAATAGGCTTATAATACCTTACAAGTAATATAAAAGAGACTAAGTCAATTATGATATTTAATAGAAACTGTGTACAGTGTTTGCAAAATTAACACATTAACTATCAAAATATACTAAAATATTAATAACAATAAAATATTGAAGCTCCAATTAGGCCAAATGGGCTATGGGTGAGAATCACTGATTCAAGACGTGTGGTTTGCCAACTCACCCAACTTTACATCTCCGTTGTCTGTTAGTAAAATATTTGCACCCTTTAGAAAAGATCACAAAATGCCTGTCAGTATACAATACAGTGTATACAAGTAATTTACATTAGAGCAACTGTACAGATCTGTCAGGTAAATTTCAGAACAAGGCTTTAGACTTAATCTGGCTCACTTTGTACATATTGGACGTCACAATCCCTAAATACATTCACACTAGTGACCATTGTTCACCATATTCATACCATTCATACCAAAGCTTTTCTTTGACGTACACAAATACATTTCCTAAAACCTTTCAAATTTCCGGGGTCTTAAATTTCTATGGTATTTGCGTATTGGGCCAGACTTAAGCCAGTATCAGTAAAAACTACAGTGACTTCCTCTAAAGGAGAAGAAAGAGGAAGTGCTTTCTGGTCTCAGGCCAGCTGAGATAATGGGACAGTGCACACCAGCTCTGACCTAGGATAATGCACAGTAAGAGAAAGCAGAGCATTTGCTCTGTGCAGGAACATCTAGTGTGCTTTCCTGTGGGTAAACACCTGATGAAAACTTCAGATAAATGGGCTTCATGTTGATGCATTTAATATAACTCATTATATACCTTACCAAATGCATACAAGAAAAAAACAACACATAACTCGATGAAAACATGTGCAGCAACAATAAAAACCATTATGGTACCTTTATGTCACGGTGCATTTTTCCCTTGCTGTGTAAATACCCCAGTCCCTGAGGGATCAATCGAGATACTGTATTAGTAATCAGATAAACCTGAAAATTATTTTTAAAAATAATAACAATTGTTTCCTTGTCCAGACACACTATTATAATACCTGCAAAGTTTCTCTGCAAACATAGGCTATCTGGTGCTCCGTGAGGGGACCGGTCACTAAAGAATTAAGACAAGAGAAAATTATAGGCACAGGTTAATAGGAATTCATTCATAGAGTCATCCAATAGAAAACCAAGCACAATTTGGTGTGGGATACATTTGCAAATTAGGTTAAATATTTAAAAATTTAGGCCTCATCAAGAAGTCTGGTGTTACCATGGTAAATGTCTTGAAGTGAGCCGCCACCGCAGAATTCCATGCAGATCCACAGCTTCTCTCGGCTGGCATAAGGAAAAAAGTATACAGATAATTCATCAGTGTTGATAAATAGATGCTACTGAGCAGGGAGGGAAATTGTGTTCATTTACATCTAGGCAAATATTTCCAAAAGGACAGCTTGCCCGACCTACAAAATTAGATCTTAGTGGTTTGAGCTTTTGTTCAAGCCTGAACTAGAGAAATGAATACCCGAAATGCATTGTCCTGGGCTGTATGGTGCGCAGTATTCATACCCCAAACATCATGGGTACACAAAAGAAATCTGAAGCCAACATTCCAGTTAAACAAGTTGGAGGTAAAAGGAAGGAGTAGGCTGGCTGTGTTTCAACTAAGCTGGCATATGTAATTAACACAATTCCTGTGACTCTATAGATATAATCCCACCTTTTACACAGTGGCAGGAACAAGTCCTGATTAACCCTAAAGTTAATGTAGTTGATACTAAAATCAGTATCTAACTAATTTGATCAGTTACCCAAATGGGATTTACTAATTACTAGTAGTTATAACCAATTTGTATAGGGCATTATATATATATATATATATATATATATATCCCCAATTAACTATAAGTACGCAATTACATGCTTTGCAGTGGATCAATAATTTATATATAAAAGATAAATAACCAAAATATTTAATCTTCAAGGAGTGTAATTTACGAAGGCAGAATAACATGGTCCTTTCAAATGGTTAACCTTGTTCACTCCCTCTGGCCTGGACTGTCTGCTTGTATTTCAGGCCTTACCACAGGTAGCTCCCGAAGTAGGCCACAATGTTTTGGTGTGTGCATTCCTTCACCATGAAGATTTCCTGTTGGATGATGGAAAAGTCGTCCCCTGGAAGCAAAAGCAGACAGCTTGAAGAATAATGTCCCATTAAGTGTCAGGTTTCACATGGCTAGTGCCAGACACAGGGCAGAGAAGATCAGGGGCAGAATTATTTTTCCATCTGATAATTCTGGCAACTGAATTAAAAAATATACTGCACAAGTAACTTAATTCTAATGTTTGAAAGTGATACTCTGTGGTTATAAAGGCCAATAGAAAACCATAATTAACTGGTATATAAACTAATTTATCCATTTGAAAAATGATTAAAATTTGATAGTACATGTTGACACTGCACACGATCTGTTTTAAGTAAAGAATACACACACCACTTACACTGGAGAAAGAAAATATTTAAGTATATTCAACTATGGTAACTTTCAGGCACTATTTACTATTTACAACAAAAACAACCACAGCCATACATTTCAGTGGCAGAGGAAAAACTGATGCTTTCACAACAAAAATTGTCAATATAAACAATTTGGTGATTCAGGCAAACATTACAAACTCTATAAATTTCCACAGCAGGAAATACAAGGCAAAAATATGCAGCAACATCTGCTCCCAATTCACCACCAACCCTCTGCCTGGAAGTATTTTACTGCAAGAATGAGATTAATCAAGGCCTATTTTTTCCGCTGAAGTTCTCTCACAAGGGGACGCGCTTAACATTTACTTTCAAAAATTATTCTGTAGAAGAAGTATTTCAAATAATAGCAAACAGCAGTAGTAACATGTCTGTTCATACCTCTTACAGTCAAATCCCCCCCTGCTCTCAATTCAAGGATTACATTTTCCTTTTTTAAGCCGGGAAAAAAGTAGGTAATGCAAGAGAAAACTCTTGGTGCAAAACATTCACTTGATCACATACTTTGGGACTAAAAAGCCAAAACAAACAAAGCTTGAAAAAATGTTGAAATGTGAATGATTCAAGAATTAGTGCCATTTTCACATTTATTTTCCTTTTTAAAAGGACCAAACATGATAAAAGAAAAATAACTTTTCTCTTTGTATTTACACAGTCCCTCCATTTGAAAGAGGAGATCTCTTGCTTTACATTCACATTACCATTCTTCATTGGAACTCAGACCATCTAACTGCTTGGAATAACAGTTCATGGAGCAAGATTGATCAAATATATCCTATCAAGTCTAGCCATGACTTCACTATTTTATGTTTGGAGCACTCTGTGGTAGGTGAAAGGTTAGCTATGCCGAATGCGTTTCTGATTAAAAAACAAGCAAACGTGGTAAGCAGTATGTTCACAATGCACAGGTTAAGCAAAACATCGACTTCACATAAACCAAACTCAGACCACCTTCCTAGATAGTTTACTTCACTTCCCAGGGGTCTGAGTTAATTTGGAGCATTCATAAATACATGAAAACCCAAAAATAGACTGAGTGAAAACTTTAGCAATCATGCTCCTCAGCTTTTCCTAGTAGAGTAGTATAAGACAATAGCTTGAACAGGAATAACGTCCTGGCCAGGTATTTGCATTGCTGAGGGCCCACCTACTGCTCAAATATTAGGATAAAGTTTGAATACCAAACAGTAATTTTAACCATCAATGACTAACCATGTTAGCTTTTTAACAAGTAATTACAGCACATTCATAATTTAGAAATTAAATTCTTCCATGCTCAAATATTAGGATACAAGTTTGAATACCAAACAATAATTGTATCCATCAATGACTAACCATGTTAGCTTTTTAACAAGTAATTACAGCACATTCATAATTTAGAAATTTAATTCTTCCACCACAATGACGACAATGGTTGCTAATTTCTTGTCTGTTGTCATCCTCTAGCCACCACAGGATCTGCCCAATGGCCCTACATAGTGTGCAAGAAAAATACTTACCACGGGTGTGCATAGAACATGACATCCAAGTTAGCTGAAGTCTGTAAGTATATGTAAAGTAACAATAGAAAACATCTTACTCTCTTGAAGGGTAACCAAGATGTTCTGGACAATTGGTTAATCTTTTTTGGAATTGTGATTTTTTTCATTAATGCCAATGATCAATTTTTGTCCCAGCTCACTGCTCATTGAGCCAAAAACATCCCAAACCAACATAAGCTCACCCTAACTAGGGTGCTGCTCATCCAATGCTACGCTGCCCCTAGTGGGTAGCAATTTAAATCATAAGGCCCAGGCCTGCCCTCAGGCGAGTGCCTTTACTGGCTGAATCACTCACATTTAGCCAGTTCAATTAAACAATAAAACAGCTATCAAATTCAAAGAGAAAAATTTATTTTCTACAATATATACTACAATATATATGGTTATTTGCCAACCCCCAATAGTATTGTTGTGCATGTGTAGACAACCAATATGGGGACAGACTAGCCAGCCAGCTGCTTTGTCACCTAGTGCTAGTAGCATAGGCTGCAGAGCATGAGAAAATGGGTCTATTTCAGGAAGGGCAAAAGGGCCAAGGTTAGGAATATGTGCTGAATAGGAACTTGGTGGCTAAGACAGAGGATGACCACTACTCCCACATGCTTGACTAGTGCCCCCTACAGGAAGGTACGTTAATCGTAACACGATTTGAATTAACTGACACAGAGGAGCTTCTTGCCATTCCCACACAAGATCACATTCCAGCACAAAAGGGGTATTAATGAATGGTTGAAAATAGCTCCTTCAGTGTCACCTGGAAAGCTCGATTTAACTCTGACAAAGCTGCTTAGTCTTAGGTCTCCCTGCTGAGAGCAACTGACTGCCCTCTAAATCTCCTGGCATAAAATGGAGACAACAGTAATACATATATCCAGAAGAAACTTAATTTCCTTCAAGATGAGAAGAAAAGCCTCGATTTTTTTTATTCATGTACAAATTTTTAAATTAATTTTTAAATTTTACCACTTATTTTTGTGTTTGCCCACAGAACACTAAATCATAGAATAGTGTTAAGTTGTTTTGTCAGCATCATCTTAGCTATGTGGCAAATGATGGGTAATAAACCACAAAAGTACATGCGAAACAATTTTTTGCATAAAGTTTCGTAGAAAAACTGTAAAAACAAAATATTGACAATTTTAAGATGAGCTTGGCCACCTACTTTGTGATTCAACGCAGAAGACAGTTTGTTCATTAGAAGCCGTCTCTGGATACCTTAACAGGCCTTTGTGGGACAGTAAAGATGATTGTTGGTTGCGTTCCAACTTTTTCTGCTGCATTTTCACCCACATAGTCAGTTCTTCATAACATGTATACAAAATAGTTACTTATATAGCCATGTCATGCTTGCCAAGATACCCAACAGTTATTTTTACCACTCAATGAATCTTAATTATTTGCAAGCAATTCAATGCACTGTTTTCAAAGATCTGCATTTCTCCCAAATAATGACTTTGACAAAGACTTGCATTCATATAAGAGCTTTAAACTAAGGACTTTTATGTGCTTTAAAGTAACACATCATCCGCCATCAATTAATTGACTGACATTAACCAAGAAATTGTGGGAACGGTGTGCCTGTTAAAGCAATGTCGTACCATACCCAGATACAGCACACTACCAACCCAATGTCACACACTGTGCATCCTTACAGAAGTCATTATAATACACCTGGGCAAATGCATTGCCAATCATTTTGGGAGGTAAAAATATTTTGAGAGGACTTTTATTAGAGAGAGATCCCCACAACTGATGATCCTTAAATCTCTACAGGCAGATACAACACTATTAAGTAAAGTAACAGGAAGTCACACTTTTCTCTCAAGTTCAACAATAACATTTTTCCTTCAGCTATTTGTCACTCATTCGTTTTCAGATGTCTTCTTACACACGCACATGCACACACGCAAACCACACACAACGAAAAGGTATTCATGTGGGATAAGAAAAGAAAAGAAAGTCCTCAAAGTGATAAATGTTGCTAATGTCCACCTGAGTGAGGAAGATTACCATTAGACAGATACAGTTCTGAAAACAGATGCAACCTAAGCTTGTTGAGAAAGTTTTAACTTTTTAAACTAGTGTGGATAGTGGAGTCAACGATGTCATAGATAAAATATAATTTATTTAGCTCATTTATTTGTTTAGGGTAGATTTGTTACGGTAATGTATGGTAAATATATTTAAATTTTGCCATTTATAACATTCCACATTGTCTTTTATATCAAAACATATATTACAACTGAATCATGGATCACTGAGCAACTGCTGAAAACATTATTTGGGTCACAGCCAAAAAAGGATAAGAACCACTGATCTAATCCCTTCGTCTCATTGAACAACAATGTCCTACTTTAGGTTTCCACATGATAAATCTAAGTCGGGGTCAAGAAGCAGGGATTTACTTTGTCATACTTCTATGTAATACGAGCCACTGCTTAAACATGTATTTTATTTAAAATGTTTTATAACCAATTCATTGTGTGGACATGCAATGGCCTGATGTATGGGAATTTAAAACTGAACCACTGTTTAAACTCCAATTTGTTGCATGAACCCGAACAGGCGAAGAAAGGGGGCAAAAAAAAACATCTTCTTTAATGACAGTTTATCTGGCTTGCTATATCTAGGTTGGAGGAGTCCCAAATCCCTCTATTAATCCCACTAATCTGGACCTAACAGTCACTGGCACACAGACTGAATGGAAGGCTATGAGCCCTTCACAGGTGCAAAAATCACTTCTTCCTTGTCCCCCGCTCCAGTTATTCTCACATGTCGGACTTGTGGCCTACGGTATTAATCCTCTCATATTTTACTTTTTGTCAAATACCTAGCAATGAATCAAAAAATGACCAAAGCAGACTAGTGTTCCCTTTAATGTTAAACATGTACTCTTTTAAAAACATAATTATATTTGTTTCAAATTCCTTTTGCTAGTTTAAATGAAAACGGTATTTCAAATTATATAACTATACTTTCTACAAAACTGAGTAACGGAGCTAAAGCTTAATAGCACAACTTAATTCACATAACAGCACGACTTAATTCACAAAAAAGAAAATGGGATCCTTGGGATCAAGTTCCGGACAGGGTTTAGTATGTAAGCTCACATATTCTTAAAATAGTCTAATGCAACTGCAGCACTACTGCGAACCGTGTTATCCCAATAACCTGTATCATTTGATTAAATGATCTTACTTAGAGACAAAAAGGGACAATAAAGGAACAGAAAATACATTTTTAAAAACTCACCTGGTTCCAGTTTGATTATTTTTACAGCAGCCAACTCTCCTGTCTGTATGTTCCTGGCCTGAAACACATACAAGTAAACCAAGTATGAGTCAATGTCAATCTTAGCCATTTTCGACCGATGGACCAATTTAAGTCCTCCATATCCCCTAAATGCTGTAACCTTTTTACACAATACATAGCTCATCATCAATTCAATATGGATATGGGACAACATAGGAGATACTAATATCCATGATCACATTTTTACAGCAGTAAAAATAATTTGGGCTTCAATAAAAATATATAATAATCAGAATGACCAACGTTGATTCAGTCTGGAAGTAGGTCACAAGACCGCCAATCCTGCTGAAGACTACGCACCAGACTTAAGCCATAGGCATACAGCCTGGGTTAAATCAACCCCAAATCCCCAACAGACGTACATTTTTAAACTGAAAATACCATGGAGATCTCATATTCATATCTATTACAGGTCACAATGAATTGTCTAAAAGCAGAACTGTCCTGTGACCATATTCTTTTGGCCTGCTTTCACAATGAACATGATAAGCTGCTGAATGTCAAAAAAGAGTAATTTATATATATAATATTTTCTAGAGGCCCACAAAATTAAAACTTCTGTTAAAAATTTCAGAGGACGAAAATTAGAAATGATGAGGACAGAGTTAATTGCAGAAGTTCCAGAAGATCTAGAATGTGCTGAAGTTCTCCGGTCCATAGCACAAAAACCCTAACCAGTTGAGACAGGACTCTTGGCACCATGCTCAGACACAGGCAGGTGCACACATGCAAGACTACGTTCTGGTACACTTTCAGATGTTACATAAAGTAAACACAGCCCTCTGTTAGACTGTGCTTATTCACTTCTGTGAGGAAGCTCTCCTGCATTCCAGGAAGGAGATTAATAATTTCCAACAAACATCCTTAAATAGCCATTCCGCTTAAACCAAATAGTAAACTTCAGATTAAAAAAATTAAAAAAACTTAAATGAGTGCTCTTAAATGCAACTTGGTAATTGAGCAAACAGCACTCTCGTAATCTGATTCTATTAATAAAAATGTTTGGGCAGTTTCAAAAAGCAGATACAAGTCAAAGAGCACCTGCATTTGAGGAACTTGAGAACAGTCCTAATCTTTAAACTGTACTTACACAAAACATTATGAAACCAACACAACTGCAACTTGCCTGATGAAGAACAAAGTAAATAATACACATGAAAAAGGCTTGTAAACAAAAGCACATTATGACATGGGACCAAATCAAAACGTTGGCAACCTGATAACTGCCTTCAGTAAAATAGTTCTCTTAATTTTCTCATTCTACTCATTAAAAAAATGCTATTAAAAAAGTTTATATGTATAGTGCAATTAGTGGGCTATCAAAGTGTTGATTAGTGTGGCAATTCAGAATGATCCTGAAAGCAGATAGTATATAGTATAGCTGGCTTAATATTTAGCAATGTCTATGGCTAATATTCTGAGACAACCAAACCAAACTACTCTTCTGCTACTACACTGGGATAAGATTCCATAGCTAAGTGTTTATCAGCAATAGTAAAGACATTAAATTTATATAACACAACACTGTTTTGACTGTTGCAAAAAGTCGAGGAGAAACAACTTCAAAATCCCCACGGGAAAACAATGTGTGCCAATTCAAAACAGATGGTTCCACACAAAAACAGCTGTTGAGGTAGACAAGAACCTATTAAAACCTTCTATTACTTAAACTTTGAAAACTTGTGGTACTTTTCCTTTGACAAATGTGTCTCACTTTCAGGAATATAATCACATAGATTATATTTTGAGAGTAAGTTTCTTATAAGACTTATCAAAAACACGTTACTGGACTGCAAAGGCAAAAAAAAAGAAAAACCTTATGAATTCAATATAGTTCTAGACCCTAGTTCTAGTTCTAGAGAATGATTCAGTCATTCACTGCCGTTTCGATAATAGCATGATCATACATCATCTTGGCAATAACCCTGAACTTTCAGGGCTGCGGAAATGTACAATGCATTGAATTCTGCATGTGGGCCGTGTAGGCCTTGGAGATCTGCTTTCACTTCAATAAGCATGAAGACAGTTTGAGTTGACCAACTTATCATAACACTGACTTTAAGTCAATAAATGAGAACATGTCATCTACTACAGACTTCTTGACTAACATAACTTCTGTCATATCTGAAATCATAAAATCATAAAGTAGCAAGGGGGGTTTAAGTTGATGTTGGTTGATTAAGGCCATCCAGCAGGACCCACGTTACAGAAGTGAATTCCTGGAATCACAAACTCCAATACAACCAAATGTCAAGCTGAACACTCAAAGTTGAAGTCCATTTTATTGGCAATTCCTGAAAAGAAGAATTTTGAGCATCTCAATAAAGTTAAAATTTGCAAATGTACTACATATAAAAAAACCTCTAATTGTCTATCAACCTGCTGAGCTGAAATTTCATATTGCTTATAGAATTATAAAAACTATAATTTAAATTCATATGTATACAACAGCAAAAAATTTCATCAACACACTTAAGGTGGCCACCCTTCTTATCAGAAAGTTTCCCTTCAAAATTAGTTGGGCCTCTGTACAAAACATGTACCAAATTTGGTGAAAAATCGATCTCATAGTTCATGGGACGAGTTTTAAAGGTTATTTTTTGACTAGCTAAGCATCATTATGATAGTTTTTGATGTCAACCCAATTGTACTGTACGTCTAAATAAATGTGCCTCTTCATATCCAGTTAGTGATGATTAAACTGCTTGACATGTACTGTATTACCAGGATTTCCAGCTCTTGGACAGCAAATTAAAAACGTTGTGGCTATCTGACAGGTAATTATTTGGTTCAATAGTAAGATGCCAAAATTATCGGTATTAGGAATCTTGTTTTGTGTCTAAGACTAGCATAAATTTAGTTTCTATTCACATAAACAGGCAAAATGTACTACCATTTTTAAAATGCAATTACAATAATTTATGTATGATTGCCTGTAAAGTTTGTCAGTTTTGATTAAAAGGTTTCAATTCAGTTCCATAGAATCTTAATGTGCTAAGAGCTATCCTTGCTGTGCGCCTATATTAGTAGTCCCACCCTCATTGGTCTGGCTGTGCTCTTAGAGGCGGGAAAGGTGACTATATTACCTTCCCTTGCATCTCACCAGTTTTTTGCTTTTGTATGCTGCCAAAGTGTATTCTTATTCAGGTGAGATTGTCGTACAAACACTGAATTAATTTACTCAACCTCCATTTGTTTGTCAGCTAACAACCATATGCGGCATTTCTTGCGTGCCTCCACAACCCGCCCCATTGATAAGATGTGACCAATTGGAAAAGGGGTATGCAGTTGCTAAACATCTAGTCAGCTCTTCACTGTCTGCTTTATTCTGTATTATTCTATTACTACGTCATTCGATAATAATTTCCATGTTTTCCCTGCTTGGCACTGGGTTTTCTGGTTTTTTGATATCCTTTGGAAAATGCTATTTGTTCAGTGCTCTGTAAAAACGTGCGATAACAAATAAAAAATTATTATAATACTAAACGTTCAAAAGAATATTTAAATACCAATAGCTGCACCCCTTAGCTGTAATGCAAGTTCAGTGATCGTTTGGTTTCCTAACTATTAACTGTTTTAATTACTCAGTTAATAAACTGTGCATTAACAACTTCTTAGACAAAAGGCAGTGGATGTACTTTAGAGTCAGCATCTAGATCCAGAGTGATATCTGAACCATGTCATTGTCACTTGCTATACTGGGCAGTTTAAATTTTGATTATGCCCGGAACTTCATCAGGAAAGTAAAAAAACTGAGTACCGTACTTTCAACTCAATACAATGCACTGTTAACTAACACACTTAGAAAGCAAGGGAGCTGTATCCTGGAAAAGTCCACTGAAAGGAAATAATCACTACAAACAAAACTTTAGTGTCCTTTAGAAGTGGAAGTGTTGTGTCATTTAATGGAAAGAGAAAACGTAGGGCCTCCACGCTGCAACCTTTCAACATTTTGATTAAGTGTAGCAGCCCGCGGAGAAAGACAGAATGCTTTGAAAATAAAAAATAAAAACAGACTCAGTTTACCCAAATCCTCAGAACAGCATGTAACGGAATGAAATAATTTATGTTATCTAAAAAAAGAAAAAAACAAGGCTGGCCCTTACCTAAGCCCCTCAACTATTCAACATCATAGACACAGTAGTCCTACAGTGTTGGTACTGGCCATAAGTTTGATTCAGCACGTATGCTTTTTAAGTCATTAATTAAGTTATTTATTAGTGTGAATGACTCATCATAATATAGTAAGCCATTCCCCAAATAAAAAATTAGAGGAAGTTAGCCTGCAGGAAAGCGCTCGGTATAGAATATTGATTCAATCTAAATGTCAAAAAAATGTGAAACCTCCAATACCCTCTTTGCATAATTATTCACATGATTTTCAAAACAACATTATCGGCAAACTATGGCCTCTAAATCCAATTGATAAACTGTCACTTCGAAAATTTAAAACATTTCCCACTGGTTAAAAAAAAAAAAAATGCTAAAGACAGCTTAGTTTCACTATATACTTCTACTTCATATTCTTCAAGTAACTTCGTAATGTCCTCCGTTTATAATCACTTTATATAGTCGCTGAAACGTGTTTTCTAAACTCCAAGAAGCTTTACCTCACAACACATATCCGACTGTTAAGAATCAGCATGTTACAATTGCACTCATTCTATTAAAACTTACGTTGCTCACACCTTTCTGAACGAGAACGAATACAGAAAAGATCTTTTTAATTGAGAAATTTTAATTTTATAGAATACGTGAAGACTTATCAAAGCCTCAACCCTGTGGTTAGCAAATTTCGGAACTCTGACAACTTCACAAAATACAGACGGTCTTGCAACAACTTTGTTTGTTTGACTTTGCAATTATCCAATATTAAAACATGTCTTGAAGCCAGAGAGACGTGTTAATTTTTTTCCAGCAGCCAGGTGTATATGCAAGAAAATACTTAGCTGCCAAGTCAAAATTATTTCACCTCGATTGTACCTCGAAGTCACGTTCTTTTCATACTGAACGCTTTTGGGGGGGGTTGTTACTTTTTTACAATTAAGTTGAGCACATAACAATCATTATTCTATGTAGCTAAAATACGTTTCCATTTAAATCGAGTTCTAGGCATACAGCGTGCCAACAAATTAGATACCTTTTATATAGAACGCATGATGTGGCTGCACAGCTTGAGCTGGCGGCCAGACAGATAGCTGACTTGCTCACTGTTTTTCAACATAGCAGTCCAGAAAATACTGGTTTAAGGGGCTGTTTAACGCATAGCTGCGGGTTTAAGCAAAATAAATCCAATTTATCAGAAGCAACCAATATACATCATGCTGAATTTAATAATTCAAATAGCTAAATACCTTATATACGTCTCCATATGTGCCGCTCCCAACTCGCTGAATAAGCTCAAAATCATGCTGTGGGTTTCTCCTTTGAATTTCCCCGCTGGGCCGGGAAAGGACATCCATGTTGTTTAGTCTTTTACATCAACACAAATGCACAGTGGAAACAAGAGTCGTCTTCAATGTTAAGAATTTGTGTGATTTGTTTCTTGGTTGTTTTTAAAGCAGCAAAGCTTTAACTTCCAAATATGGCTTCTGGTCCATTTCCTGCTGCTGAGAAAGAAAAGAAAAGCGAGTGTGAATGAAAACACACCCCTGGCAGTACTAGCTAGCTAGTAACGGAAACTAACGGATAGTGGCATGTGAAAATTCTCCAATGTCAAGGAAGTCTTCTGGCGCTTCCTTGTCAATGAGTTCTTGGAGATCAACTTAAATTAACAAAAGTTAGTTTAAAATATAAACATACGATTAAAGTTTTAAGGCCACCTAGCTATATGGTTAAGTATTTCGTCTCCAAAACTCAAATTTTCTGGCGTATACTATCAACAAGTATATTTCCCTTTCCTCTTAACTTTAATAGCATCCATAATTTAACACACCAAATTGCCTGATAATTGAGACTGAAACGTTAGATTTATTTTTTGGTAAAGATACGCTAAGTTACCTAGAAAATGACTAATATTCAAGATCCAATACAGCTTGCTGCAGACTTTGTTCTCAGCATGCAAATGGAGCTGTGTAACATGCAGAGTACGAGCAGCTTAGCTAGGTTGAACAGAAATATACTGATGCCGTATAGTTAATGCCGGCAAAACGTTAGCTTGTTGGTTAATAACGTTATGTCTGTCTCAATTTAGCGAATTACGTACAAAGTCACCGCTTACGTGTCACCAAGTCCTTTTGAATAGGCTACTTTCGGTAATATTTCTAATTCTAATTTATAATCCAAATGTATTCATTTTCAGCGCGAGGAATATACTCTTGTGTAACCTAATTAATCGACAGAACTTGCTTCACCACTTTGCCCCTAAACGTTGACAGTCATGTCACTTCCTCCTGTTGACTTCACAACGGATGATTTTTTAAAAGCCAAAGCCAAATGAGTCAAGTCTCCAAAAACAAAGAAAAGCAAATATTATTAGCTAGGTTGTCGGTCGTTACAAAACGATGACCATACCAAAACAAGAAATTTAACTGGCAAGGTCTTCAACCGGAGGAGGTTTGCAGTGTCTTGTCAATGTTAGAACGCAGTGTTTTCAAGTGGCAGGCTGCATTCCATTTCAAGGAACGTAATGGTGTATTAATCGCAGCAGCAACACATTTAAAAACGGACACATACTACCACCTAGTGTAATTCAGACGAATACGCCAATTTAAAACGTCAGCCGATCAGTGAGAAAGAGTTGTTATTTTTCCTTTCAACTGTGTATTGCTTTTATTTGAATGCAGCCATACACAAAGAACCATGTACAAATAAAACACAAAGTAGATAAGAAGGTTGGGGGAGGTTTGTAATTCATTACGGGTAAAAGATACCAGATGGTACTACCTCAAGTTACAATATTTTCATCTATTTTCTTATGTTCCGAAAGGACTCCGAGTCACCACCCTAATACTGAAGGTTATCCGTACTATCTGGACATTATGAATAACCAGCAGACATAAATCACGATATGTCAATATCCACTTACAGCATCTCATATATTAACCATACATAATCCATAACCGTTTAACACGGACGACAAGGAAGAGAAAAGAGAGCCCAGTTTACCACAACCATGTCAGCAGAAACCGGACTGACCCTCCAACATTTTAGACAACATTCATGGTGTTATATAAGCCCTATGTAAAGTGTGAGGTGAGTATTCTATACCTCATATACCTTGAAATGCCACAAGATTTTTTGGTCACATTTAAAGCATGCTCCAAACCTATCTTGATCCTTCTTCTTCTTCTTCTTTTGCTTTTTATTAGTACAAGCAACAGCAGCTGTAGTTTTAGTAGTCGTAGTCGTAGTCGCCGTCGCAGTGTTTGTTCAGTCGAACTACACCCCCTGGCGGTACTTCACATACGTTGTGGTTCTGTCTGAGATGAGAATGAGGCTCCATCATCCTCCCTTTCCTAAGAGCATCTTTAGAGAAGATCGAAAAGGGGCACCTCCTACGTCTACATGTTCACTAACTAGAAGCTCATTTCTCCTAAGCAACACTCGCAAACGGAAGGCTGAAAAATAACTCATAACATGGCAACAAATCGGAAAGACAGGGATAGCTGGGGTGAGTGACTGTTTTATGAACACATTTGAATTGTTTTGGGGGTAGCGAATTCTTACATATACCTCTAAGATATTTTAGTGGTTTATGAGTGCGCGAGGTTCACCACGAAGCTTGTCAAGCTGTTCCTATAAATAAAGAGACAAGCGTAAAACACTGCCGTGCCTGTACGGTTTGCCGTTTTTTTTGCTTGATCTCGTCAATACAGCAATGTTTAATTCCTAAAAATGTTAATTTGCTAATCTATGGAAATGCTGGCCTGTACGAAGCTCCGCACAGCTTCTCTGACAATACACAGCCTAGCGTGAACAAACAATTTAGGCCAGTGTCAGGTTGCTGTGTTCTGCTATAAGATTTCTGTGTTACTATGATGTAAAGTATGTTGGCAATATAATATACAGAGGCATTCATGTCTTGTGGAGTTGGTATTCTTAATGAGTTAATATGATTTCAGATTGTTAGACCATATTGACCTTAATTGGGTTTAGAATTGTGGTCTGCAGCAAATGTTGGCATGTCACCCTTAAAATCTTAGTTCTGTCTCATTGTATGATCACTGATAAATACTAACATAATGACAATTCTAGATCGTACCATTATGATTAAAAATGCTTTGTTTGAAACTGAATACTGTATAATATTAGAATACGTATCAAAAAGACTGATTCCTAGGGATAACTTTTTAAAACGTTGTATTTACGATATTGAGCATTGACCTACATTTCATAGTCCCTGTGCCATTTTGTGGTTATCTTGAGGTTTGGGAAGCATTTTCAGGCAGTGACAGTGAACAGAGAGGAGGATGAACGGGCGAGACAGCTGACAGGCTATGGTTCTTGCTCTGTGACCAAGACAGTCCCAGGCTCGGATTAGGCTTGCTGGTAATACCCAGGGCCCAAGAAGCCTGGGAGCATTTATTTTTAAATAATTGACAATTCCCTGCCTGCTGCATTCATTTTAATGCTCCCCATTTTGCCATAGAATAGTAGGGTTTGAATTGTTTGGTTTTCAAATTAGCATTCCATTTGTGAACATGCTTATACTAGTCTTGGTGGCAAAAAATGGTGATAGATGAATTATTATCCCAAAAAATTGTGTGAAAGTTTGTCCAGTCAGAGAGCACTGGCTCTATGGAGGCTTGTCGGGTCATTCATGTTTTCAAAACCAAACATCATTTTCCTCTGGGCAACATGTCTGCCTGTGTTTAAAAAGAATCACATGCCAAATGAGCTTCCCGTTTAGGGCAGAACTTGTAATGTTTACAGTGCCAGTGTTTGCTGTTGTGGCAAGTGTTGACAACCATACCTGTAGACTCTGGTAGCTACAATTTCTCTGTTAACCCGTTTATAAAATTCCTGCACATTCTCTGTCTTATGAGTTATTAAATGTATTTTGACTATTTATCTATACTTAGGCAATTGGATAGAATTGAGCTACTGATTGATTTTTTTGTTGATTTAGCCATACCTGCCATCTAAAATAAGGAAAATATTTATTTAGATTTTTTACTTACCATCCTCAACAATGTTTGTCTTTTTGGAAGGATTCGTAGAAACTAATTTCCGACTAGTTTAATTTAGTGTTTAAACTAATCATGTACCCTCTCTGGCCTCAGTTAAATATTCCAGGACTTATACCTAATATTAGATTTAGATTCTTCAGGGAGCAATTTATAAATTGCAAGTATGAATTTCCTGTCACGTTTGGCTTTTTCTGGACTATGCTAGTATGTTGTGAAGGAAAGCTAATTATTCAGTTTTGTCCAATAGAGCCACCCTACCTAACATTTGAAAAGGCAGTATGGGCTACTGCTGGGAAGTGCGGCCTACACAGTGTTGGACCTGCAAATGAGAGAACACTTGGTTACATGTTCAGGCTCTTATCCTGAGTCATTGCTTGGAAAGTGCTCAGTCCCTGATGATTTGAATAGATGATTAGCATTTATTATTTCTGGGTTTAGCATGTGACTAAGTTGTGCAATGGTATGTCCTGATCTATGACTGTCGGATGCAGGAATTATTTCAATCTGTGACTTATAACCAGCCTTTTATCCTGCTGTGTTAAAGCTGTATTGATTAATAGCTGTTTAATTAATATAATAAAAAACAACACTGCTGCTCTGTTGTCCTAATATAGAATACATTTGTGTTTGTGTTGTATAGTGATACATATTATAATTAGAATAAAACCATAATTTGCCTAGTATAATGTCGTGGACAGCCTAAAATTATTTTGAACGATATTATTTTATTATATTTCACAAATGAGTGTACTGGATTCGTTTTTTCAAGTACTTTCTATTAAGGTGGTTCAAGTTCTACTCACAATATATGTGTTGTAATGCAGTAATCTGAGCTAGAAGGTCTATGGTCTGTTATTGGTTTGCAATGTTCTCTTAAAGTGCTGTTTTAAGTTGTTCTGCCACTCTGATTTCTGTAACACATGCACTGTAGTCTCACTTAGTGTATTACACAACATTACAGATGTCTACCATAGACATCATGTTTAAGGCTCTTTAAAGGTTTTACAGATGCTGCTTAAGGTCATGTCGGGCATTTCCATCCATGCCGGTTCAGCATGTTGTCTACGGACCTTAGAAATAAACCACGGTCGTTCTGTGTTCTGCCTGGCTACAGGTTCCTTTACTGACAAGGGTGCATATGACTGGAGCTCAGAGGAAGAGGAGCCAGATGGACGGGCACAACCAGTGCAGGTGCTGGTGGTCAAGGATGACCACTCCTTTGAGCTAGACGAGGCCGCCTTGAGCCGCATCCTACTGTCCGAGGAAGTGCGGGACCGAGAGGTGGTGGCCATCTCTGTGGCCGGAGCTTTCCGCAAGGGAAAGTCTTTCCTCATGGACTTCATGCTACGCTACATGTACAACCAGGTGAGATTGTCCCTAACTGTAGTAAAGCAGGGATAGCTAGAGTGGTCTGACTAACACATGGAAGACCTTACTTCTGTACAGGAACGACTTCTGACCAAGACTCACAAGTTGTTATTTAATTGTTTACCATTATGTCTTTGTCAATGTTTGACTGACACCAGTTTGCTTATTTTAGTATTTGAAGTAGGCAATCTTTTGCTGTGCACAACCGTCTTTAGACCGGCTTGTCTACGTGTGTAGGCCTCAGATGACTGGCTGGGGGACGCTGAGGAGCCGCTCACAGGCTTCTCCTGGAGGGGAGGCTCTGAGCGGGAGACCACGGGAATCCAGATCTGGAGCGAGGTGTTCTTGGTGGACAAGCCAGATGGACGGAAGGTGAACTCCAGAACCCCTCAAAATAGCGTGATCATTTAGTCATGTCAGGATTAAGCCCACTGTTCTTAACTCCTGCTACTAGAGGGCCACAGTGTGTTGGTTACTGTAATACCTGAGCACTCAAGGATTTGATTTCAATAATTATTGTCATAACTGAACAGATTTTTCCATTTCACCCAGTATTGAGATTATTAGCTATTTCAAGAAAACTGGAAAACCTGCCCACACAGCATCCCCCCAAGACCAGGAGCAAAGAGTAGTGATATAAGCTGAGACTGTGGTGTCTGTCTGTGGAGGACTTTGGCTGCGTCCCAATGCTGTTTTGTTACCTTCCTTCATCTCTTCCCAACCTTCTGGATGTAGATTCAACCACCATATTAAGCATCCCAATTGTCAATAAGATCCAGTGAAGGAATCTTCACTCTACAATTGCACTTGTTTGTGGAAGATACATCTATGCATCTTTCATACTTTTACCTCCGCCTCTCAATGGACTAACAGTGCATTTTATTGCATTTCCCTGTCAATGCAATAATGTAAATAGTAGTAAAAAAGTAATACTGTAAAAGTAAATTTTACAGACATTAAACACTTTTTTTGTTAGTTTTCACATATATTTAATTTAACATATTTCAATCTCTATGCTGTAAATGAGAATGTAACTAAAATAAATTGTCATGTATGGAATACCTAAAGCCAGCTTGAGCTATAATAACTAGCATATTATTACTTTGCATTTTTAAAGAATCTATTACTAGATTCTTACAAACATCCAGAAAGACTAGATAAATTCTTTCTTGAACTAAAGGTTTTATGTGTATATTGTAGTTGGCATATCTTTATTGTTTAATTTCTGTTTAGGCCACCTAGAATATTGTGTAAATGTATATCTACTTAAAACAAAACAGCATGACTAGTAGCCCGATATAGATCACAATAATGTGAAAACAGTTGTTTGTAATGCAGCTGACTTATCTGCTACCTCAGTAGTCTGTAAAATTATACTTTGGTTTCTTTATTTTTTAAATACGTCAGCTGCCCTTAAAAAATGACACGAGACTGAACAAGTATATCCCAATTCACAGTAATTTCCTCTCATCGTTTACTCAATGACCTTCTGATGTTTCAATGCAGATATCAGTAGGTATCGAAGTAAGGGCGTGAAGAGATGAGTAAAGAACTATTTGTCACACCGTCTTTGACTGCAGCTCATGTCCTTTGTAACTAGGTGGCAGTGCTGCTGATGGACACGCAGGGTACTTTTGACAGCCAGTCAACACTAAGGGACTCGGCCACCGTGTTCGCTCTTAGCACCATGATCAGTTCCATGCAGGTACTACTACTTCACCCTGTTTAACACTCACTCTCACTAACTGTCTCACACACATAAAAACTCACATACAAACATGTGCGCACATAAACTAGTTCACTCTCACTAACTCACACACACACACACACACACTCACTAAATCTCACACACACACACTCACTAACACACACACTCTCTCACTAACTCACACACACACACACACTCTCACTAACTCACACACACACACACACACACACACACACTCTCTCACTAACTCACACACACACACACACTCTCTCACTAACTCATACACACACACACACACACACACACACACACTCTCACTAACTCGCTCTCTCGCTCACACACACACACACACACACACACACGTATGGGAGAATTTAGGGCAAATTTTGCTTATACGCAAGCACACTGATGGTTATAAAAATCTGATTTTGATTTTCACATCTGATTAATGCGAGTTTACAATATAAGTTTGTGCCTCTCATGTGTGTCCCAGGTGTACAATATCTCTCAGAATGTGCAGGAGGATGATCTCCAGCACTTACAGGTACAGTGTATGTTTCTGTTGTGGCACCTGAGTAAGAACATATTTGTATGTATACATGTGTGGGAATCTTTTTAAAAACCAATTTCTGTTCCTTTTCTCTGAATATATTATGTTGTAGCTGTTCACGGAATATGGCAGACTAGCCATGGAGGAGACTTTCTTGAAACCTTTTCAGGTATTCCATTTTTTTATTTTTTATTCTTTCAGGTTGATATTCTTTGTATATGTTTCAAAAAATGTTACATATGCTAATGTTCTTTCAGTCAATGATATTCCTGGTTCGAGACTGGAGTTTTCCCTATGAATTTCCCTATGGACAGGAGGGAGGCATGAAGTTTTTGGAAAAGAGGCTTAAGGTCAGAGTTAATATAATAGGACAAAAGGACAAAAGGTTAAAAATCAAGTTAATGCAGAATACTGATGGAGGGCTGATCTATAAAATCTTTTTCTTTTGGAATAGATCTCAGAGAACCAGCATGAGGAACTTCAGAACGTTCGTAAGCACATCCACTCCTGCTTTACCAACATCTCCTGTTTCCTCATGCCTCACCCTGGCCTCAAGGTAGCCACCAACCCACACTTCGATGGCCGGATCAAAGGTACATTTCCATCATAGGACCAGCCCCATAACACAAGTAACATATAAAGAACATATTTCAGGAAAGGACTTCTTACATACTGCTACTACTTACACTAATTCTTAATGAAATTCAGACTTGAAATTAAGCATTGACAATTTATTGGCAATGTCTTTAAAGCATGACAACTGCACACAATTTATTTATTTATTTAAACAACGTGCAGACATTAAGTATAAATGTATTGTATCAACTACTCTGATTATGCATTTCTGATATTAGCTGAAAAAAATATTGTGCCAGTTCAGTGCACCTTGTCGGTCTAATGCTAACTGTCCTTTCCTCCACTTTTGGCGCAGAGATTGACCAGGAGTTCATCAAAAACCTGCAGGTGTTGGTCCCATGGCTACTCAGTCCACGGAACCTGGATATGAAAGAGATCAACGGCAACAACATCACCTGCCGCGGCCTTCTTGAGTACTTCAAGGTTAGCATGTCGCCTGGGGATGAAGGGCCTTTAATGTTGGCTTTTATATATCTTTGTGGATGGAGGAGTCTACGGAGAGACAGGATCTGATAATATCTAATGCTGTTACCTTTCATTATGCTTAAGTAATCTTCTGAAAAATTCCAAATACAATTCTATATTGCCTTAAAGTATCATTATTATAAATCGCACTAATCAGGTAATGGCATTTAAATGAGAATTTAAATGCTAAAAAATGTTTAATAGCTTGGCTCTTTTTGACATGAATGCTTCAGAATGAATTCTAATATTAGAACCTCAGTCATTTTTCTTTAACAACATAACGCTATCTCCGGCTTTTTCCAGGCGTACATTAAGATCTATCAAGGAGAAGAGCTGCCTCATCCAAAATCCATGCTGCAGGTAATGTCTTCTTTCTTTCTTTCAGCAACAATGCAAGGTAATGTAATATAAAAGTATTCCTGCCTTTTCTGTTGGTTGGTTACATAGAAATATTTCCTTCAGTTCTGTGTGATGATATTTGACATCTTACTGCGGATGTCCCGTCACACCTGCAATGTCACATCACATGCTTATCTGGCGGAGAAAACTACATGGACACTTCACTGCTTCATTGGATGCCACTATTTGTCCTCACAGCCTCATTAGTACATTTAAGAATCTTTCTTCCCCATCCTTTGTTCTCCAGGCCACTGCAGAAGCTAATAACCTGGCAGCAGTGGCAGCAGCTAGAGACTTGTACAACAAGAAGATGGAAGAGGTGAGTGGTAGGGCTCTGGCGGCACTCTGCTGAAATGTTACAGGTTAAAAACGAGACCTTTTCTTAAATGCATCAGCATGCGAGTCGCCCTTATTAGCAGGTGTGATATTTCAGGATGCTGAAGGAGACATGACAGGTGAAAAACCTCTGCAGAGGGTGTTTGGTGCAAGGTTGGTTAATTTAGATTTAAGTGCGCCAGTGCCCTGCTCTCCTCACCCAGTGTCTCCACATGCTCCTCCAGGTGTGCGGGGGGGACCGGCCGTTCCTGGCTCCCAGTGAGCTGCAGGCACGCCATGGGGAGATTCGCGAGGAGGCGCTGCAGGTGTTCCGGGGGGTTAAGAAGATGGGTGGCGAGGAATTCAGCCGCCGCTACCTGCAGCAGCTGGAGGCAGAGGTGGACGAGGTCTTCATCCAGTACATAAAGCACAACGACTCCAAGAATATCTTCCATGCCGCCCGCACCCCTGCCACCCTCTTTGTTGTCATCTTTATCATGTATGTAGTGGCTGGGGTGACAGGCTTTGTGGGTGTGGACATCATCGCCAGCGTGTGTAACATGATTCTGGGGCTGGCTCTCATCACGCTCTGCACCTGGGCCTATATCCGCTACTCTGGGGAGTATCGTGAGCTGGGTGCCGTCATCGACCAGGTGGCTGGAGCACTCTGGGACCAGGTAACAGTCCTTCTTTGGTTTCAAGGGGGCTGGGCAGCTGTAGTCAACCAGGATTTTTGGAGTTTATACTTTTCAATTAATATAATAATTTGACTCATATTTCAGATACAGGAATTAAATCCAGCCTTAAATAGAATAAAATCCCACCCCTGATTTAAAAAAACAAACAATTAGACCACAAGAGGGAGTCAAATTCATTAATCTCAGCACTTTCTCTCTGGTACTTGATAATATATTGATTAGATGATTTGTCAGATTCTAGTCTCTAATCATATATATATATATATACCCTTCTCAAGCATTTATTTATTATTTTTTGTAGTTTGCTGACCAGAACTGGCTACCATATTATACTGTAGTTTTCTTGGAAAAAGGAATACCAGATGCGTTTCCCATGGTAGGCAATGCAGGGTCCCTTTGCTGTGTGTGAATTGGTGATATCATACTGGCTCCTCCTAAGATGCTCTCTTCTGTTTTTCTTCTGCCCTCCCAAAGGGAAGCACAAATGAGGTAAGGAGGGAATGGGTGGCCATATCTGTACAGTACCATTGGGAGGGGAGCATGGTTGGTGAAATGGAATCTAAACACACCATAACATCTAGGTATCTTATTAACTCTTTAGAATGACATAGTAGAAATGATATGCTTCAACCCCGAGGCTACATCTACAGAACCTATGTATTTATTTTATGGAGAAAAGTAATTTCAGAATTTTTTTTGCGTTTTAACAAGCAGAAATGTTGGGTGCTCTAACAACTTGTATTGAGGATTTTATTATGCCAATTTTGACTTTTTAAAAAGTTCTAAAATATTTATAGATAAAGATGCTAACAGACGTCTTTCTCTCTTGATCCTGCATTGCTGTTTATTCTTGATAATTCTAGCACTGTCTTCAATTTTATATTAACTATATTTACATTATATTTAATAGACCACAAAGAACCTCCTGTTTCAGAAAAATTAGCCACTACTGACAAAACAATTGAGGAAGAATAAAAAGAACCAAACTGAGTTGCACTCCTTTTTTTTGTAAAATGTTCAGTCATTTTTTTTAAAATTGCCGTGGTTTATGTTATCTGACTTGGCTTTTAAAAGTTTGACTTACGTTTTGCAACAATCTTCTTTTTCACAGGCTCTCTACAAGCTGTACAGTGCTGCCGCCAATCACAGGCACCTATATCATCATGCCTTCCCCAGCCCCCAGGCTGATGCCCCTGAGGAACAGGAGAGGAAGAGGAACTGACAGTTCAAAGGCCTGGCCTGTGCATTGCTGGGGCTTCTGGGTCACAAAGTAGCATGACAGATGGGGGAGGGGCAGAGCTTCCTCACCCAATGAGCACTCTATTCTCTGATAAACTGGAACAGTCTGATGACGCATATACACTACTATATAATTAATGAGAACAGTGTGGAACTGTGGTGAAATCCCCTACTGCAGGGGTGCGGGCTTCACACAGTGGAAATCACGTAACATTGTTGTCATTTATTAACCTAATTTATGTAACTTTTAATTTCAGTCAAAACATTCTTATATACGCATTTAAGCAGCGGAATTGCAAAAATGCAGAGAGCATATTTTGGCAAACTGCTCTAACTGCTCTTAAAATGTAATGCAAAAAATATTTATAATAAGTTGATTTATCTCAATTGGTGTTTTCTTTGTATGGAATGTTTAATCAAGTTTAATGGAGTTAAGGGAATATATAAAACATTTAGGAGCGATTATCTGTGTTTAAAATTAGTACAAATATTTCAAAAGCAAAGTGAAACGTTTGACCACCACCACCACCATCATCATCACCCTAACTGAAACGCCTTGTGGGGCTTGCATTTATCCTGATATTATTGCAATCTAACATTTCTGAGTAGGCTCTGTGTGTAAAGCAAATTGAACACGCAACTGCTATTCCAATTCAAACAAAAATCACACCTCAATATCATAACAGTGGATCTCAGCTGAATGTACACTTTTTGGAGCTGTATTCTAACCTGCTTTATGCCTTCCCCTCCCTTGTGGAAAGTATTGGCATCTGGCATAAGGTGGCACTGGATGCAAACAGTGTCTGTGCTCATCCAAGGCCATCCAGATATAAATGCACATTCAGGTCAGATCATGAAGCTCAGAGGATTATTCAAATGTCATAATCTGTCATTTCAGAACAAGGAGCCTGATGTACACACCTTGATATGTCTGTTAGAAGGGTCAAACACAGTACAGCTGGTGAACTGCAAGTACAAAAACAGTGCACAATAAAGGTTGAAGGTGAAAGAAACTACAGTAGATTGTTTCTATTGTAAATGTACATAAAACACAAAATAACTATACAAGTTTAGAGTGCACTGTCCATGTTCAGCAGTTAAATACTCAAGTTTCAAAGCACATGCACAGTTCAGTGGATATTTAGAAACAGTTCTAGTACACATATTTATGGGGATCATGGGAGCTAATTCTCTGGTTTTCTGCCCTAGTAGCAGGGGAAAGAATTAGCTTCTGTACGGGACTTTATGGTATCCCTTGTTTCACGAACCAGATATTTACCTGAAGACATCTCTCCGTCTGAACTACTGCATGGTAAAAAAATTTAAAAACCCACATCAATAGAGCCAAGCTCTGTCCTCAACGGCTTCTACTTGTAAACCAGTGGCTTGCGATGTGAGAACGCTTACGTGTTTAAAATGTGTGGACTTGGTGCACTGTTCTATATGTAGAATGTAATATGTTGACATTTAAGGGAGTCCATCCAAATTCGTTTTTTGTAAAGTATATGTAATTTCATGCCGTTTAATCCAATCGTGAGATTTTTTTTTGCATCCTCCTATGATACATACTATATTGGTTTCAACACTGACCTGTCAGGTAGTAGTTCTTTGGTTTGAACCAAAGAGGTTTCAATTATAATATTTGACACCAATTTTAGTTGGAAGCAATGGGAAGAACACAGCAACATCATTTAAAACTTGTATCGTCTTCCATGTTCTGTAATGATACCATTCATGAGGCACTATTGACATTTTTATTAAATGGAGAAAAATAAAATCCTGTGACTTGAGATCTGTTTCAGTTGTGAAAAGGAATCCAAACTGGTTCTAGAATTTATCATTGCTAACTCTTTTATTGTCAATGGCCAGTAACTTACCAAATTGGCTTTTCAAAATATCCTCCCTCAGCATTGTCCCCGAGATATTCATAAAAAAATAAATCTTGATTTACTTTCAAACAGTGCTGATTGAGTCACTGATTTTGGACAGGGTTAAGTCTCTAAATCACAGGAGGAGCTAGCTCTAGAACAAAACCCATTACATAACTTACAAATTACTGAAAATTCCATTAAGATAAATGATCCTGAACTTAGCAAGTATCAGTACTTACCCACATGGTGAATGACCACTATTATGCTCTTTTCTAGCACCAACTTCCATGGAGCACATAACTGTTAGGATTTGGATTGCACCATAACATTACGTCACTATGCAGTCACAGCAATAATGTGAAACAGGTGCGGTCTGATCTGCAAGCAAGCATATGGTTAAGAAACAATTGCACATGCCAGCTTTGCCAATCACTGAGAAAGCACAAGGTGGTACTGAAATATTATCATCACTAAGCTTTTTGTGTTGGAAGGCAAGACCGTTTCACAGAATTAAGAATTGTAATGTAGTTTCCTTGTTGCTTACCTTCTGGGATTTATTGTATAATTCGAATACAGATTCTGAAATTTAACAGAATCACTACATTTAGATTTCAGTGTATGTATATATAATATATATAAATAAAATATTAATTTTAATTCAAATAAATTCCATAGCTTTTTTTACACCCAATTCATTTAAGAGAAGAATTATGAATATAAAATCAAATATATAGAATAACATGAATTACATCAATTGTGAATAGGTGTGAGGGCTGGGGCTAGGTTCTAAACAATTAAGAGAAACCCATGGTGACCAATTCCTCAGGGGTGACGGTGTATCGAGAAGCTGCTCAACCAACAAAGAAATCATTCCTACCTGATTCTAGTTTAACTCCTTGCTTAATTTTTTTAAACCCAAAACAAAGCCAAAGACTCAAGGGGTTCAAATCTTTAAACTTGACAGTATAATTTAAAACCAAAGATCCACATGCAAAGGGCAATAAAGAATACAATGCAATCAATGATAAATATTGCAGGGAATGGTAAGGCATCTTGTAATGCATGAGATATTAGTGTATAACAAAGGCATTTCCAGTATGTTATGGATACAAATTTATATACAGTATAATATAGATAATCATTACATATAATGCCAAGAGCCAGGAGCCGCTCATAACACAATGCATCAAATGTGATGCTTTTTGCCTATAAATTTACAGTCTTTAAAATAAAGACATATTCCATATTACAAATTAATTCTTATGCAAGACAATCATAGTACGAGAGATTGTCAGAAAAAGGCAACGTCAGCCATACAATCTGAAAAACTTATGCACACTACATTTAATCAATTCTTTGAAAAAACAGAAGCTTACTGCAGTTGGTTTACAAATGCAAATCAAAAGGCAAAAATAAAAGATTATAAAAAATAAAAAAATTAAGCACTTCATACATTAAAAACAGAGGAAAAAGCAAGCTTTCTAGATCACTCGCCATCGCCATCGAGAATCAGAAGCTCTTGTTTAACTGCACAACCTTGAGGATCACAGTCCCATTCACTGTCTAAAAGACGACACAGATTGAACCCTACTTCATACAGCCAATGTACCTCGGACGCCAAAATGCGTGCAACAGCTCGCTTCTGAGAACTGCTTGCAATGGTACACTGCAACAAGTCTGTCTTTCCCTCAAGTTATTATAGGACAGGGAGTTCTCCAGGCAAAGTCACTCAACCAATGTCAGTATGAACCCACATCACATGATGAGCAGATGTGCAACCAACATTTGGGGCACTAATTTGGATTGAGCAAAGGCACAGATGTATTTGGTACAAAGGCAAGTCCCCTGAAAAATTCAGCGGGGGGGTGGGGGTGGGGGGTTGTTCTTCCCGCACATGCTAGTAGGGGCTTTCCTGGGTCACATGTTGCCAGTGAAGTTGTTGTTGTGCTGCTGGGCGTACCACTGCTGCCGCTGTTTTCGAGTGTCCACCTCAGACAGCAGTGCCTGCCGGTAGGCCTCGTAGGACTTGACAATGCGCTCCAGCTCCTTCATGAACAGCAGCTTCAGCATGCCCTGGTACGTGTCCAGGTCTACCAGCTGGAACAGCTCCCACTTCAGGATGTGGTCATACCTGATAGCAGCCAACAGAGAACCACAGTCAGACAGCCCTTCCTTATCTGCATTTCCCTAGTTATCTTCATTAAGAGAACTCATCCAAATAATATACATCAGCAAAATAAAGTAAAACTATACTCAATTATTATTATTTTTTTTGATTTCCTTAATGAACAAACCACTGGTCTTTATGATAGCAGAGGCACAAAGAGGAGGGGATCTATTCCTATCAGCAAGGGGTCACATATTCCCAGCCCATAACAATAAGTTATTGTTGTGTTGCCACGCTCGCATGTACTAAACAAACTCGATAGTAATTTATTGTATATTGTATAGTAAAGAACAGCTTTTGATAATCCATAAAGTTAGTTAACACAAAGCTGGCAAGAAGCCAATTAGGAGAGATACTGTAACCAAATTACCAATAAGAAACTGTATGGCCGATCTACAAAAAAGACTGCGCAAGTCATTGGAAAATGATCCGCATACAAATCACATTTACATTGCTTCTATTCTGGACACATGCTGCTCTTGACAGAATTCTGTGTCTGTCAACGGTTGCTATAATTAAATCATTCCAGAATTACCCACGGAAGTACCGCAGCGAAAGCCCTTTCCACACTTCACATCCGGAAGGTAACAAGGGGCAGAGAGCAAACCCTTCATTCAAAGGCGGAAGAATGGCTATGGTGTCAGCCTACCTAAACACAGAACGTAACGCTGAATATCTGTGAGGAGACTCAATCCAAACTTATACTCAAGCATGCATGCTGGTAGAACACCCCTCTGTGCTACAGGAATTAGCCTGCCCCCGTTTACTCAGATTTTGCCACAGTCACTGGATAGGAGCGTTTACAAGCAAATACATGACAGTAATCTCATTTTGATGCAACAGGTTGCCCTGTAATTGTAGCCAGCCTTCTGTGATTACAGGACACTTGGAACTCACTTGAGAGGAGCCCTGGCATACACCTGCAGCCAGTCTGGGATCTCAGCCGTGTGGTAGGGGTTAGCTGGCACCAGGACTGGATGGTTTCGGTCTGTGGGGCGAGGCTGGTAAGTGACCGGAGGCGGGAGTGGCGGCGGCTGGTCGTAGCGAGGAACACTACAGTGGGGGATGAGAAAGCAGAGCAATGAGTGGGGTTCTACGCCAACAGGACATTTGTTTGAATACTAGCACCAGAAGCTTAAATTATGCCTTAGCTTCAATAATAATGAATAATAAATACATCCACAAATAATATATTACAAGACAATTAGCCATTTATGTTATACACCATTTAAAAAATAATTAAAACAAATAAAAAGAAAAAAAATTATTTAAATACATCTGTAATTCTACACCTAAAATTTCCAGGATAAAACTGCATTTTGACCCCTAAAATAAATTTTAAAAAGTGACTAATTGGGTTTACGGACAGAATAGTCCTATTTATTTTTAAAGTTGAAAAGACTAGCAAGGCAGACAAAAATATATGCACCTTGGAGCACAGGGGTGGTGGTACTGTGCCCTCTTGTTAATGTGGTCCACATAGTAGACCCCAAACTCAGCTGATTCCACCTTTTCCCAGCCAGGGGGCAGTCCCTCCCTCTCTAGTGGATGGCTCCAGTGTGTTGTGTTGGTGTTATGATCAATGTAGTATTTCCGCCCCCGAATGGTCCAATCCACAGTCCAGCCAGCCGGCAGAGGGAGGTCTTCCCCGGTCGGACTTGCAAGGTTCCCTAGAGACTTGGCTTGGATGCGGCCGATTCCTGAGGAGGAACCCAAACTTCACATGTTACAGGCCTATTTGTGTACTACACACCCAATTCCATTTGAAAATGAAATCATTAGCGTAATCCAGATCAGTTAGTGCAAGAACCATTCTGATTTCTGCTGAAACAATATGGGAAGCTCAATTAATTTACTCCAAAATATGCCTTTAGTCCATTATACAGAAGCAAAAGATAATACACAGTAGATTAACCTCAAAACCATCAATGGAGCTAATGATGTGTCATCTTTTTGTGTTTAAAATTCTTATCCCGCTGTTTTCAACAGAAAGAACCTGTCCTGCAGACAACTCAATTCTGAATTTTGAATAGGACAAAAGAATTAACCCCAGGCCATTCCCTCAAGGGACTTGACTTCTTGGCCCTTCCAGAAATTACTGGCAGTAACTCCTTAGGTCACTGAAGTTGAGAAGAGTCACGGTGATATCACGGCATTTAATTTGACACCCTGCTATCTGTTCTCCTTACTACATAAAACATAAAAAATCACATAATTAGCCAGGTATTCAGTTCAGTGCCAGCTCCTGACCTCAGGGCTGGGAACAGTTTGGGCAAGTACAGTTTGCCTGGCCGAGACCCAAGGTTGTATGACCAATGGGTGCAGCTTCTATTTATCCGTAAAAAAATGCTTGGTTTTTATAGTCAGATACACCAGTGAAGTTGGTGTGTCATTTGTTTAAAAGCTGCCATAATATAATGCATAAATAACACATGAGTAATCTGCAAACAGATGTACTAGGCTGAACAGGAGAATAATAAAATACCAAACTGGTGTGTCATATTGCAGGTGACTGGATTTAATAATCTTATAATTATTTATTTAATAATTTATTTTCAAGACGAGAAAGATATAGCCTGTATATTTTTTAAATCACGTTTTTTGAATATTGCACTAATATCATGGATTGCTTCTAGACAATTTTGGCATTAAATTCTATTCCATTTAATTTTCCCTAAAGCTGGCTTTATCTAAACTTAGTACTGATAAGTTATAAAATGCTGTAATGTTATGTTCTTCAGGTTTGAAGCGCACACAAATGGATATATAATTGTTCAGGCTCACTGAAATTCAATCACTAATTTTGTTAAATCAAATGTTCTCCAATTTCAGGTTGAGGAAAATTTAGGTTGTGCACAATGTACCACTTATGTCAATCAAATGAGCAGTCTACCATTAAAAAAGCTTTGTATCCCTGCTGTAATACAATCTCAATTAAATACATTTGCAGGTATACATATGAATACAGGACATGATGTTGTACAGTGTTTTCACCACAAGAGAGATCATCCATTCATCAAATCTAAGAAAGAACATTTAACACGTAAAATCTTTTATATACATAACATCAAAAAAGCTACGGACTAGTTAGGTAGCATGTTTTCTATATTGTACGCATGTGGAAAGCCTGATTCTATCCATCTACTCATCCATCAGGGAGGAGCATGGCATCTCAATCTGTATATGATTGAGGATGCGTCAGACTATCAAACAGGGCTTTAATAAAATAAAAAGAAGAGGCTGAACAGCAGTTGAGCACATTGGCAGACAGATTGTGATAAATTCTGCATGAGAACGATAGTCCTCCGCACCAGCTGGCGAATGCTGGACTGGAATGTCAGAGTGCTTCACACAAGCACGTCCTCCTCCTCCTCTCCAGGAAAAAAACAAATGAGCCTGCGAGCTAAATGTTGGCTCACGTATAGTTTCTTTGACTTGGGCCAACATAAGACGAGTGTAAGTGCATCTCTCTGAAGTGAGGTTTGCACTTATTAGCCATCCATTTATAAAAACAGAATGCCCTTCTTCCTCTTCCTATCACAATCTGTCTGCCCTGGCGGGAACTACGCATGAAAACCACAATGGCCATTAACACACGCGGAGAGTAATTATGATGCGATTTGCTAAAAAGCCAAAAAAATGTTAATTCATCAACTTCTCTAACGGCCTGCGCAAGTTTGTTATTTTCTCAACGCAAGCTTCAACACTGAACCATTTCTCCATTGTGGCCAGTACCGTTCCAATGTTAAATTGGAACAAAGCGGCCAATGTTAAACCCGGAATGGAACACTGCCATTCACCTTTCAACACAATGTACCTGAGCAACCTGGCTCTACACCACTGTAAAAACAGGAATCAAGACTTTTGGAATTCCTTCGAACTAATGAGAGAAAACAACAGCATGTAAAATTAAGTACAGAAATTAGTACTAAGACTGACTAGCAAGAACGCCTGAACAACAGAATGGACTGAAGATGACAGCAGCAGTTGTTTAAAGGAGGAATGCCCCACCACCAACAGCAGCACAGGGAGGTCCATATCAAAATTAACCCCCCGGTTAGGGCTGCTCTGCTGGCTCTGACACGAAAAAGATGACAAACGTGGTAGGATCGCTCTTCAAACACAACGCTGTGAACATGCTCTTTCATCTTATTTCCGAGTGCTGAAGGAATTCCCCATCTGAGGAAATATCAATGAATCTTTGTCTACAAACGGACCCTCGTGTTTAATGCAACATTTTTTCCTTACACTGTTTGTGGCATCGACCCCATGGGAACAAAATTTCACTTAGGTCTGTCTTCATAATAAAACCGCTTTAATATCTATTATTCATTTCGTACTCATAAACTGGGATTAATATCCTCCTCACAAATGTATTACTTTGATAGGCGTGTTAAATTTTTTAAAGAATAAAAATGATTTTTGTCAACATTACTATGCTAGTATGCTTATTTAATTCTGATAAAAAGAATATTGTATCCAAATTAGGGGAGAAAAGGGGAAAAAAATGAACTTGGTTGTCTGGAAGCCAATCATGCAACATTTTCGAGTGGCTTTTCTCTGGACGAAATAAACTGGAAATTATGGTGATAAGATAATGAAAACAACTTTATCGTATCATACTACTATTGAACTGCACTTTTTTGCTGACTGTCCAAGGAACCACCTGAAAGTGGAGAATTACATCCAGGATTTTATATCCACAAAGGTTTATTCATGTAAATATTTTCTCTGGTCTTCTGAATTGTTCTGCTACACTTTGAAATTAGGATTATTTTAAAACCAATTCCAATAGGGCCACATCCTCAGTTTGTCATAAAAATCATCAGTATCACAGCCTTGCGACGACAACCATACCCGTAGAGCCCATTACTACAGGACACACTGAACTCGATTCGATTGGCTGAAGAATTATGTAAGAGTAGCTTTGCATGGACAAAGCAGTAATTAGAAAGAAACAACGCTTTTGGAGTCTACATATAAAGCATACAGAGCTTCACCGATATGAACAAGGACCGTCAGCTGAAACAAGCAGAAGAACCAAAAGGGAAGCACATGGGTGCTGATGACAGCCTAATCGCCGTCTCTTGCGCTAAATTATCATTTAGCTATACAAGAAAGCATATTTTACAAACTACTCTTCATACCACAGCACATACTTACCTTAATTATATTATACTTGAGATATCTATAAGAACTTAACAACAGAATAAAGAGCATTTAAATCATTCTCAGCGAAAAAAACAAAAAACATTTTGTGACCATTTATGTACAGCTGAACTGCATGAATAACTGAGAAACCACACTTCAGCACATGATCTTATTCAGTACGCAACTGAAAAACCTCTGACGGCACTTCTGAGAGATGGGAAACCCCTTACCCCCAGGATGTCTGCTTTGGCCTTGGGAGGTCTGTGGCCCTCTTTGGAAGTTGTGGTCGCCATGTTCAAAGTATCTATAGTCCTCATGGAAGCGGTCTGGCATCTGCCTCCTGCGCCGCTGCTGGCCATCAAAGTAGGGGTCCTGGGGATAGTAGTAATGGGTGCCGCTGCCAGCGTCCCCGTTTTCAGCCATGGGGTTCACCTCAGTGAGGAAGGACTGAGAGGAGCCCCCGTAGTCGCGGGGAAGCTCCCCGAGGCTGCGTGGCAAGTATGGTGGTGCCGACATACGGTTGCTTTCGCGACGTGCGACCTCATGGGGTAGCCTCTGTACAGGACTGCGCAGGAAGCTTTTGCTCCGGGAGACCACAGGCTTGCTGGGGCCGATGGGGTACGGTGCAGGTCCTGGCTCCTGTAAGGGGATCTCTGTGCGCCTGGGTATTGTTGGGCCATGGCGAATGAACGACGGCATCAAATCTGGTGCAGTAAAAACAAGGATAGGAAGTATAGATAAGCAACAAAGAACAAAGGAAAAGCATATTCTGCTCAAACAGACAGTTTTTAAATGACCCCTTTTACTATTTTTTGAATACCATTTCAGTATATTTGAATAAACTTTTTTCAAAACAGTCAAAACAGGAAAGACAGCAAACCATAACATCCCACTAATTCTTTCCAGCAACTAACCAGAAAATTTTACACTTTACATTTGCAAAAAAGTATTTTTCACTTCATATCTATTTTACAACATTATATTTGGTCATTGAAGGTCCACATCCAAGAAAATGCCATTTATTGTGATAATTTGTCATTCTACCATTCGTCATCTGTCAGCCATATTTTAAGCAAGATAAGACAAAACAATGGACAACACTTATGAGCTTACCAACTGAGTTTAAATTAAGCTAAATTTAAATAGTTTCAAAAGCCAATAGCTATTCAGAAAAAAGCCCTGTGAAACTTCTAACGTGCATGAGATGCACCTGAAGAACCAAAGGGCAGTAGACATAAAATTATCATTTGCAAGAAACATCTGTATAGAATCTTAGGTTTACTTATTAGGGTGTTTTTAAATGTCTTTTAGTTGAGGTGTATTTGAAAGAAAACAGGGACCAATAAACTTATTGATGAATGGACAATAAAAACCAAAACAAATTTTTTTTTGCTAAAAGTTCTATAAAGCAGCTATGGGATTTTAAGCATTGGAACATAAATGGTTATAAAGGTATTTATGATTTCAGGTAATATAGAGAGGTTGCTCTTGTGTGAGCAGTTAATTATATTATATTGTTAAATATGCAAAGTAAGCGTACATTATACCTAAATGTCAAGATGTGAAATTATACCTAAATTGCGTCATAATGTTTACAAACCTTACATGAAACCGTTTCTAAGCATAACGTGGAGAAAAACCCATCCACAAACCCAGTGTGATCGAGTAAGACTGGGGTTAGGTACCTTAATATTTCAAAAAGCCCTTTAGTTTACAGACAGGGATTGGTTTAATTATTTATACTTTGTTATACAGACCGAAGGATCGTTCATGTGGTCTTTCTCCCAGATGTTAAATTCTTTATACAAGATGGGGAAAGAATAGCATACGTTTTTAGCATTAGACATTATTTTTGAAGTAACTTCCCAGTTAAAACAAATAAAGCATATAACATCCCTTCTCAACTAATTCTACATAAATTCACATAACTGTCCCAAGCAACATTAACACAGATGATATTACAAATTTCAGCTAGAAAACCCAGCATCACTCACTGAATAGCACCAACACTAAATACAATATCAATAAACTCAAGAAAATGATAACTTTGGGTTATAGTATTGTTACTACAATCAACAAACTTAATTCCTGTTGCACATGACAGTCCGTCAGAGGAGGCATCATCATAAAAGTAGTTTAATCAAACTTAATGCTACGCTAAATTCTGGCTACTGTGGTAGTTAGCCAGTTAACTTATTATGTGAACATATTTAGAGAGCTATACTATTTACTCGGATCACGGCTAACTACTAGTGTTAGCTTGCTAGGTAGCGACCTAATAATGCCAAACATACAGGGTTTCTAAATGACTGGCTAGGAAGTTAATGATGGATAAATCACAACCCAGAACTGCCATCCAAGCTAGCAAAGCAAGTACAGAAACAGGTAAATATATTAATTACAAAACAAAGTAACAAACTCTACGATAATATTGCAAGTTAAAAACGCAATAATGACTTACTTCTCAACAGTGGCGACGTCTCCTTCTTTACATATTTGCCATGTACCTCGGCTGGTTTTGACGCTTCGTTTTTACTTTTCTTTCTGGAAAGCATAACTCAAAGAGAGGCGACATCAATGCAGCAAAAGAAAATCAAATGTTCTCAAAAAAACTGGACGACTAGAGCACTTAATGTGGCGTTTATGGAAGGGGGGCATTTTTAGCTTTCACTCAGGCTCCTTTAGGACGCAAACTAATTTCCCAGGGTGTCACTACAAAAGGAGCTGGGTAAACTAATACCTAGCTAACTTGTTACTTTCTAGATAAATATTAACATTGATTAGCTAGTTATCGATAGTGCATTTAGCTGGCCAGAAAAATGCTACTTCTGTTGTGTTTTCCCGTACTAATCAATACCCACACCCAGTCCTGTTTTTCCGCTTGCCTGTTGCTCAGTGCCCTTTTCCCACTCAAGTCCATAAACTTCCTTGCCTCCCTGCTCATTCCAGACCGTGAAGGGTTCTGGGAAACGTGACGCATAAATTCTACCCAGAGGCGGATGGAGTTGATTGCACTGGATAGATTAGAGTGACAGTAGTCAAGTGTAACAATTTAATTCCACGAATTTTAGGATCAAACTATGCGTTTAAACCTGCAAAGCACTCATAATATCACGAATAATACCCAGAAATTGGTAACACTTCGTGGAAGGCTTCTAGTGTGCTCATCCTAGTGTGCGGTGGGTGATGCAATCGCTTATTTGTCTATACATTATTTGCTGTACAGAGGGTATTCAATTAATCCAGTTAAATAAACAAAATATTTATTGACAAATTATCATATTCATGTATGAACAATGGGTATTATATTCAGATTTTCGAATATAAGTGAGTACATCGGCTTAATTTTGCATTCATTACACAGTACCTTTTCTAGTAGTAGTTTTTCCCGTCTTCAAAACAGGACAAAAATGTTTATAGTGAAGCATAGGAGGTAGGTAGCGCCGCTTAGTGGCCGTATCACTGTCATAAATTCCGGCAGCGACCTGGTATTAGGAAATATCCCATGCGAATGAAAATAGACTTCCTTAGGTAAAGCACATAAGTTTGTATACTAAGTTAGTATATAGCTTAAGTAATTCATTTTATGTGGCCAGTTATAGAACGTCTTATTTCTGCCAAGGGGTAAACAGATGATTGAACTGCGTACTGAACACATTGCATGTTCCAGATGGAATTTTATAATAAAAAAACCTAGAAAATGATTCTCCGACCCTGGGTTTAAGTACACGTTGAACAAAACTTATACTGTCAAAAACAGACAGGAATGCCATTTCTGGCAAATCAGTAGTAATGTCTACACATGGAAGGAGGTCCTGACGAGTATGAAATTCTCTTCTAGTACTACCAAATCCCACTGGACAAAGAGAGCATTAGGTCAAAATGAAAAATCTTGATGCGTCTAACAGAGCAAGGATATTTTTAATCCGCTCAAGTGAACTGCCTCTGCCAAGTTTTATACTTAATCGATTACAATAAAAAATTGAAGGTTGGATGTATTATACAATTATTTGATTGTATAGGCCTATTATTTTTAATCGTTAAGTTTCCATAGCTTATGTTGATGGTGTTTTTCAAATAACCTTTAAAAAATACTTTATACAATTCCTAGTTTGCTACGGTTAGATTTTTGTTAAACAGATTGGAGATTATATCTGCAATATTATATTATTTCTAGATTTCCAAATAAAAAATTCCTGATGCAAATATAGTGTTATACACACTGTGAAACATTGAAAAAACAGAAAATAGTATGTTATTCATTAAAATGATATACGATATAATATTTAAAAAAAAAGGTCCAGCAAATTAAATGGAACACTATTATAGAATGTGTTTACGGTCTTGACTGGTTACTAAACCAGAGTGAAAAATAACATTATTCATATTTATAATTACAATGAATCACAACCGTCTGTAGCGTCAAGAGTCAAAGTTGAGCACCAATGATAAAACTGTGCAAGGCACAGTACAAAAACCTTTTTCTGATCTTATGCAGATATTCCACAACACAAAAACGTAAATAATGTACACAATTTGCCCAGGATTAAAGCTGGATCTGTCCAGCCAGAAAATAAGTGTTTTGTCACAGTGGTTTAAAGCCAAAGGCCTAGGCCTCTTATTATACCGCTTTTCTTCTGCCATGAGTTTTATGGTTCTTAATTCATTTCCATTTGCCCACGGCCCCATTGGTTCCAGATCTCAAGCAGGCTGACCAGTCCCCTTTCATATCTGGGACTGAGCAGGAACCAGCAGGAACCAGGGTGGTGGGTGGGATTAGAAATTGGCCATACTCAATATTGATCGGTCTCACACAACAATCTAACCAATGTCGCGTTACTAGAGAAAACAATAAACAGAAGGTAAATGGTGCTACCTTACGGTGTGTAAAGAGAAAGCAGTGCACAAACACACTTATTAGTACAGGCCGTCTTGACATACATGAGACTAAAATTACATAACTTATCTGGGCTCCTCTGTATAAAGGTTTGGGAAAAGAGTTTACTTACTCAAGAACATTATTCACCTGGCCTTATAGACCAGGACAAGGAGAACACAATTGGAAGAGCGCAGCCTGGGGTGGGTGGAAATCAGTAGGGCTTTTTCCCTACCCTTTGCTAACGAGTGTCTATTGTCTGTTTCCCCGGCACCTGCGGGCTGGCTATGCAGTGAAAAGACGCACTTTGCCTCCAAATAACGCTGAACCACTTAGGTTGTATAGATTTACCTTCCCCATGCAATGGCAGAATTTTTGGCAGAGATCCGTGATTAACACAACTGACCATTCCAAATTGGGAGAAAACACAAAAATTAGGGGACACCTAATTGCTCAACTAATGGTAACTGCACTCAGGTGACATCAATTGAAGGGCTTTAAAAAGGCTGCAAAAGAAGGTTTGGGAGACAACTGTTGGGTTATTTGTTTAAAGAGATATTCTTAAAGAGATGCTTTTTATTTATTTTTCAACCAACCTGGGCAGTGTGAGTTTTCCAGTTTCTTTTGTTCCATAAAATGCCAAATAAAAGGCATAAACCCCCCCCCCCCGTGTCTGTCTCCAGCTGCTCTCAGCCCAGGCACACCTCGCCCGCCACAATTACATTAGCATTTTTACTGAACAGCGCAAAGCACCTTTCTGAATGGCCACATAACCTGCGCAACAAAAATAGGTTCATTCATTCTGACAAAAGTTTATTTACTTCTGGCAGATGCAGAAGGCATACGATATTAATCACACTAAATTTTGTCCTCTGCTTTTGTCCAGTATTCCTGGTTCAGTGCAATAGCTTTTTGGGCACACGGCCTGAGCCAGCTGTCCAATTTTAGATGGAATGAAATATATTTAGAGTCTGATATTTCTTTGAACCATACTACTACGTGAGGCTAAAGTTTGTTTCTTGTTATACATTTAAAACATCTTAAAACAATTAAATCCAATACTGTCACTTACTTAAAACATTGATTAAACAGACAGGGAGTGCACATTTTAAAAGGATAATTTGTACATGTTTGTACCCTTTAGTGTTTTCACATACAGACAAAAACGCAGTATTGTAACATTACCAATGCTATATTGCGTTTAAAAAAAGCCATTTCAGAAAACCAGTGACATTTCTAAACCATATATAAAGTGCATTTCTGCATCTGGAATCGCCCCATTATAAAAACTTGACATGAATGAAAAAACTACCCAATATTCTTCACAATACAAATAAATTATCCTGCGTTTCCTTGCTACCTGTATATTCACTACATTAAGTGTAAAATGATCACATTAAAGACCCGTCCTGTTGACAATCCTTTTTTTTCCTCCGAAGTAAAACTGCAGCCTCAGAATTGTCTTGAAATGTGATCAGAAAGGCTGAAAATCCGTACTCAAAAATAAACACATATAAATTCTCTGAACAAAGTATGAATGTTGTCACTGGGGGGATTCATGTAATGAGTTTACATTTTAAAAAGCCTAGGAGTTAAACACAAGTCTGCTTTATAACAATGCGTAGAGCTATTGCGTTAAGATGTAAATCCTCAGAGGTTGTCAAGTCATGGATACAATGGTCCAAGAACCAGAGTTCGTCATTGGTTTCTGTAGATCATTTTTTATAATGTTGACAGCTGTTCCTTCCAGCTGCAAAAGGCTAAGTGTTTAAAAATCACCAGTCCCTCCTCGCCATCACCTCCCAAGGACACCGATTTTTTTGCAAGAAACAAAAAATGCAAATAAAATTACATACATTTGCCATTTCCTTTGGTGAAATTGACCGTTTTAGGGTACGCTTTGTATATCTCAGCGTCTGTGCTCCAACAGAGTGGGAAAAGGGGGTGGCAGTAAAGAAGGTCAGAGAGTTGAAACTTGCTATCCATTGGCAATGCTGGTGGGTATGGGGCAGCTTTGTGAGGCCAGTTCCCCTATGTTGTGATCATGCCTGTTCAATACAAACATTAGGAGCGGGTTAGGCGGTATGGCACCGCAGGTAAGGGTGAGGGGCTGAGGTCACGGACAATCTTGTTGAGGCTTGAGATCTTTTCTTCAAGCAGGTAGTTTTTTTTCTCTGCCACTTTCTGCCGCTGCTCTGTCATCTCCAGAGCCTTGAGCAGCTGGGAGTTCTCCACGTACAGGTCCTTGATCATCGTGTCAGCCTTGCTGTTTTTATGCATCTGTGTAAAGTAGGTCAGAGGGTGGTTAGATAAGGCTCAGGGGGACGAACAGATTCAATGTGTGGCCTATATGTGACCTACCTACCATCAATTTAATGAAATATAAAATTTAAAAAAAGCACAGCCCAAGGATTAAATTAAATATTTAAATTGCCAGAACTAACATAAAACCTTTAGTCATCAGCTGCAGATTAAATAGTGTGGAAAAGTAATGGGGTGCTAAGGACTTTTCCAACACTACCCGTAATCCCCCAGCTGAGGGTCATAAGGCCTTACCTGGTCCTTCAGCTGGGAGACCTTTTCCTGCAAAAGCAACTTGACGTTACGCAGTTTCAGCTCTACGTCCCGCATGCGCTCCTCCATCTTCATCAGTTTTCCTTCCCGCTCCTCCTGGGGTAAAAACAACGCAGAGAAATATCAAAGGGTAGCCAAAGGTCCGATGGCATAGCACTAAAACTCTCAGTAATGGACCAGCGTTATAAAGCAACCCAAGTTTGGCAACTCCTTTCAGATATTGCCAATGAATGCCTCCTCACATAAATTTTGATATGCTCAATACTAGTCTGTGTTTTACCATTAAAACACTACCTCCTATAAATCTCTTTAGGCACACTGAAGGGTTTTTCAGGCATCTATAACTTTCCCCACCTAAGCACTAAGAAATGGAGCCACAATGCTCAGCTCCTGGGTTTTATCAAAATACTATACCGTTGTGAAAAGCAAATTTTCAAATAAATGCAAATTGTTACCCACGCTGGCTCCAATTTCTGAATCAATTTTTGTAAAGCCTCTTGTATACAGTGCTCATAGGTTTACTGAAAAATATATATTTTTAAAAATAGATCAATAGCTTTTTTAAAGTCCCCCCCCCCCAACACATTTAAGAATTGTCGTGAGTAGATATGCCATCACCATTAAAAACCCAGATTTAAAAAAACTGAGACAAACTGCTATGAAATTTAAAAAAAAATGTTTATTTACGCTTTCAAAAAATGTTTCCAAAAAATACAAATAAAATATTTAATTCCAATTTATTGATCATGAGGCTTAAAATCTACAAAATTTATATTAATAAATAAAATGCAACTAGTTCAAGCAAATAAATAAATAAATAATAAAACTACACATGTACAAAAGTAGTAGAACAACCATGTTTAAAAAAAAATAAAAAAAAATAACCCAGGTCAACTCTACTTCGATTAGTGGTTGATTAATTATCAATGTAATGAACAAAATATATAAATATGCAAAACACTGAATAACTTGATGCATATACATAAATTACATTGGATTCTTAAGTGCAATGCTGAGATTCAAGGGTTCACCACAGTTTTATATTGATTTGTGTATGTTGGCAAGTGCAGTTTCCTTTCAGAAACACAAAAGTGCCAAACCTATACCCCAAGATGAAGGGAGAAATGCGAGTTGGAGTACTGTCCCCAATACTGAAAAAAGTGAACCAAGTCCAAAAAAAACCTAAGTAAGAGCTCAATTTTCATATGTTCACTCCATACGCTTGGTGGGGTGGGGGTGCTCTTTATATGCATGTCATACATGTGAGAAGTCCAACTTCTTTAAATGATACAACAGTCCAGTTCAGTAGTGCACTTAACAGGCGAGTTGACCTGAGAAACATTCTTCCATTCCAGCATTTACTCCGATTACATTTCAAGGCTCAGCCTCAAATAATTCAGTATTTACTGCCAAATATATACCAGAAGCAGAAAAATAAAAAAAATCAACACAAATGGAATGCATTCAACATGGTACCGGTATGTTAAAATAGTATTTAGGCTGTTACCACCCACAGATGCAAAGCCCGCTCTCTATCAAGCATTTACCGCCGAGTGAATGCTGCGCTTCGAGACTCTCACTGAATACCATATATTTTTCAATCAAAAGCAACAGTAAATGTTAAGAATTCAGAATTTTTGGTATTTCAAGATTCAGTTTAAAATATCATGTTACAGAGGTAGTGGTCTAAAAGCAAGTTAAACATTATTTAATTACAGAACCTATCCCTATGGACATCAAAAGTTGATAAACACTTAAAGTTTAATACTGTTATACATGAAAGTACTTGCATCACACTTTGATCACTGCCTTGTGTTACTCACAGGCAAAATGACCCCTTGTGATCAAAGGGCAAAAAGCCAATTGAAGATATTCACTTGGAACCAGGGAACTCAAGACATTGATTTACAATTCAGAGTTCCACCAAGACATGGATCGTCTGTATATGATAAGCTTGTAAAAAAGGTATTTTTAAAATTGTATCTCCCTGGCATTGCTACAGTAGTTAACTATTGTCCTGTCCTGCAGTTTTACATCGCCGAAGCAGATGCATAATTGCACAACCTGCACTAATAAGCCAGTGCCTGGGAACAGCGGAGAGGGGTTTAGCTTTTAGAATAGAGTGGGACACAGGGACAAAGGGGGCGTGAAGCTGCAGAGACATCACAGCCCGCCAATCCTCCGGTAGGTGTCTGCGTGTGCTGCCCGTTGCTCCGGTACCGCGCCCTGGAGAGAGAAGGCAGGTACACTTCACCCAGGCACAATCATCCATCAGCCAGCCGCCACACTGCACACCATCACCAGAACCTCCTGCAAGAGACCCCATCGCTGTATGTGCACAGATGCACTTGATCTATTGCAGTAAAATTCATAAGAATTTAACACACCAAGTGTTTCAAAAAGGCTTTGTGGAGGGAAAGAAAGTGAGTCTGACAGTCCTCCTGCATCTCCCATCACCACAGAACTACAATAAAGCACATCTTAATTGGAAAATCCAACCACCACAGATGGAAGGGAAAGCAGAAACTGCAACTCAATTAAAAGGATGTAATAAGCAATTAGTCGCCCCAAAATGTGATCTCCAAGAACACATTGTGTGGGTAGTTTATCTGTTACACTACTATAGTATGAAAGTGCAAACACTCAAGATGTCACACTGATCTATACCCAACCTCTTCAGGGTACAACTGATGCATGTCATACTAATAAAGTCCCCAAAAAATGGACATGAGACTACATGCAATACAAGAAAAATTTGTGATTTACAAGAGAAATAGCATGGAATAACAATAGGGATTCTGATTCCATGTCCACATCCCTACACATGCTGACCACTGGAAGAGTTTACACTTTCAAAAGGAACAACCAAATATACTATTCATAGCAATACCAAATAAAAAACCAAATGCTATAAATGGCTACTACACATCTCAGTGTTGCTGTACCATTACACACATAAGTGGTGGAAGAATGAATAACCAAAAATGCAACCAGTTGAATAAGAAATGCATTTTGGCCACGAGAAGAGAACTCCATAGTGTGAAAATCTAACTGCTGCGATTGCATATGCAAATGACGGATTACTATTTATTGAAAGAGCTAGGAACAGATTTTGGTCATATTTTAGCTAGCGAGCTGAAAACTAAAGCATGAAAAATATACTCTGAAACAAACCTTTTCTTTGGGGCTAGTCAAGTCAACCCAATTGTTGCATGCCAATAATTTGCTAAAGCAAACAGTAAGGAACAGCAAGCTAGTTGTGTTAGTATTAGTATTAGTTGAATACAGTGAAAAGAAAAAAGGATTACACAGAAAAAGGATTACAGGTGTGAACCAAATTTGTTTATAAAAAAACAGCAAAAAAAGAAACCCATACTGCCCTGCCACAATGAAACGCACTGGTGAGACCGTTACCAGCAGTTGTTTCAGTCCAAACGGAGGATAAAAGTGAAATTTATCCCCAAAGATATTGGAAGCAATACAACATTGTGATTAATTAACCATTAATAAGAGTTTAGAAATAGCATCGCAGGTATAACATAAGTCAGCTTGGGCTTTTTAATAAAATAAAGAGAAGAAAGCAGCTTGAATCAGGGTGGTATCCTTGTCTGATTTATAAAGGATAGGTTTATGCATTATTTATACCAACAAATTGCCATTCAAATCAGACTGACCTATTCCCCACTATTCCTCAAGCTTTTAGGCACGATGATTTCCCGCTATTGCCTTCATTAGAAGGATCGAGAGAAAGAGGAAAAAGACAAACACCCCTAAAACCAGAGTAGAGTCTGGACCAGAAACTGGACCAGAAAGACAGTAAAAAAATATCAGCAATAATGGATGATTGATAATAACAAAGTGGTGCAACTTTCTGGTTACTCATGACCCATGGTGTGTTGGAGATGTTAAGTCACTCTCTTACATGCAGGTTGATCTCCTGGCCACGGACCGCTAACTCGTCCCCCCGGTGCTGTCCACGCCATTCCCCTGGCAACCTCAGCTGAGCATGAGGCATCATTCCCTCTAGCTGAGCATGCAGAGCCTATGCAGAGAGAAGAAAAAGGTTAAGAAGGATGTAGTGAGGGAAGTGAGGTTAGAGTAAGAAATGGTCAGATTGAGGGATCATAAATGTGTGGTATGTTGGGATGAGACACCACTGACCTCCAACAGCTGAGCCTCCAGATGTGTTAGCCGTGACTTCAGCCCCTCATTCTCCTGGCGCAGACTCTCCAGTTTCTGCTGACTTTCGCTGGTTTCACTTGCCTATAGGAAACACACCAAAGTCAGAAACTGCACGCAAAACACAGCAGATCGTTCACATAACCCACACACTACAGAATGCAGAGACAACATGGGACACTGCACTGCCCTTGTCACTGGAATGTGAAGGTACCTTTCTATTGGTGGTGAGCATCTCCTTCTGCAGAGAGTCCAACTCGCACTTAAGACTGGCATTCTCCTGCTCCACAGCCCTGACCAGGCTGGATTGACCCTGCTGCCTCAGCTGCTTTAGAGACAGGATTGTAGCCTCCAGCTGGCGAATCTGCCAACCAAACAAAGGTCCACACATTTTTCTAGCACTAGTTCGAGGTAAATCTCCACATTGCATATGTGACAGCTATTTTACACTAGAATATTTTTTTTAATTACATGTATATATAGGCCTGCTCAGCTTTAGGCAGTTCTGATAAAGAGGCACCCTTTAAGCTAAATTTTATTTGTGCGTTTGTGCTTTCTCACCTTTTCCCGTGACTGAAGGAGGCCACCTTTGGCAATCTGAACCTCTCTCTGCAACCGCTCATTCTCCTGCCTTAGCAACTGCTGCTCTTGTTCCACTAGCCGGGCCAGCTCATCCCAGTAAAGCTTCTTGTGCTGGTTTTGGTAGCCACTTGAGTGCAATGCCATCTCCAGAACCTGGTTCTGATTAACAGAGCACCAATCATACTCAGTAGACAGTGATGTTCACCTTAGTTCAGAATGTCCAAGTCAACCTTAGTGCAGAATGTGTGAAATCGATAGTATACCTTATCATTGGCATTCTGGAGTTGTTTATGGAGTAACATCACTTCTTGTTTGAGAGCCTCCTTTTCCTGTTGAGTGACTCGCATATCTGACTTGAGACGTGCACTCTGTAGGTTGACAGTCTGCAGGACTTCGTCCATAGTCTGCACCTGTCAAACAAAGAGAAAAATCATAGTAACATTGTGTATTGAAGCCAATACATTAAATACTCTCTCAATATATCAGTGTGGAGAGCACTGGGTGAGAAACCACAAACATGCAAGTTTGCGTACTTCCGAACATGACTAGAATCAAATCTGTTCATTAAGGAAAGGAAAGGAATATTTAGCCAAGAATTTAATCAATTTTTACCTTCTCTTGGGCTGCAGACAGCTGGGCATGGAGGCCCTGTGTCTGCTTGTCTAATGTTTTTCGCTCTTGCAGGAGGAGAGAGAGCTGGCACTCCACCGCTCCCAACCTGGCCAACTGTCAATGAACAAACGCATTTTCATATTGTTATTGGTACTACCACTACAGTGTTATCAAAGAACTATTCTGCCAGAGAACATAAAAATTATATAAAATAATGCGAACATTTATTGATTCATTTCAGAAATATGCGGGCATCCACTTGTACCTTCTCCACACAGTGACCAAGTTCTTCATTCAGAGTCTCATTCTCTTTCTGCAACTGGTCTGCTCTGGACACAGCGTTGGCTAGGTCTACATTGAGGTCCCTGCTGCTACAGATCTATGAGAACAGAGTAGAGTTCCAACATAAATATATTTATGTACATATTGACAGAGTCAATCAATTAGCATTAGCACCGTGAAGAAGTGCTCGACAGAGTCGTGGTTACCTTACCATGCTGCCGTCTTGTGCTGGATCTATGGTGAAAATGACCTCTTCTAGCCCTGCATGCAGGTGGCTGCCTGCCTCCCTCTTCTCACGATGCCTCAGAATCTCAATCATTCGTTGGTTCAGATCCTGCATGTCAGCAGCATTCTGGGCATTCTTGTGCGACAGGAACCCATTCTCATCCTCTAGCTGCTGTCCTTGGAGACGCAATTCTGACACCTGGACAGGGAAGAGAAGGGCAGTTCGCAATGCATCATCAATCTCAGTCATATCCCGCAAAAATCTCACTGTGGTTATAGAAAGTCACCACCCATTTTCAAAATGTTCACCTCTTGTTTAGCAGCCTGAAATAAAAACACATAAAATTTGACTTTTTGGCCAGAAACGATAAGTTCTGGGGGAAAACCAATACATCTTGCCACTCAAAGAACACCAGGCCAACAGTAAAGCGGTGGCCTCATCCTGTAGTGGGGGTGTTTCTCTTCAGCAGGGACAGGAGCACTTGTCAGGATTATATATATATATATATATATATATATATATATA
>JAOVYW010000022.1:2569295-2593700 GCA_025775045.1 Hiodon tergisus
AAAACCCCCCCCCCCCCCCCCCAACTCCAATACTAGTCCCTTTAACAAATCAAATGAACCTGGTCTACGGCAGAGACTGACACTATTTGCAGTCTTCTATATATTAAATAAAAAAATGTTATATATATATATATCTTGCAGTTTTGTTCTATTACATAAACTACATAACCTTCATCTCAGGGTTTTGATTTTAAGGATCAGTTAGTCATTTAAAGCATGCAACAGTCAACAGCCAAGAATCTGGCCTCACAGGTGGGTGCTTAAATCGAGGAACTCTTTAGAACTACTTTAGATTTGTATTTCAGTCTAAATTTCAGACTCTCTTCCTCTTTCTTGAGACAGAACCCATGACACAGATGTCATAGCTTGTATTATCCCTTCCAAGATTCTCAGAGCGTGATCAATATTTCAAGAAAGTATTTTATCTATGCAATGTGCAGATCAGCTCTTGTAAATTTTTAGATTTATATGACCAGGATTCCTCACTCCCTGTTACTAAAATACCCAAATTCAAATGCATAATAAGAATTTTTTAAATGTCAAATGTTTGCCGTAAAACAATAAAAAATAACAAAACTAGGTTTTGTTCAAAAATACAATTCACAAGGTAAAATTTATGACCATACAATAATTTTATTGAAGATATACTCAACTACAATTATTACAAAAAAAGAAAGAATATTAAAGGTATTTGTGATCCATAAGGTGCAGACCGCAAACCTCTGCAGCATGGTTACAGTATGAATGAATGATTTAATGTCCCTTAAAAACTGCTGCAGGATGGCCCATAATTCCCCATTAAATCAATACATAATTCCCCATTAAATCAATACATAATTCCTTTTTGCGGGGAGCAACATATTTTGTAACCACCAGTTTCCAAGTTCACCTTCTGAGAACTGATGTCTTGTCTCAAATCAGATTTAGCTTCAGAACAACTTGCTGCTGATATGAGTGCATTTTGCTTCTTAGGTAATTTTTCACATCCAAGGCATTTTAAAACAAAATTAAGGTTACAATACTCACAATTGAGAAAAGAGACTTGCTGATGTACCAACCCTTCCTCTGCAATGTAATGGCCTAAAAAGAGGGTCTGGAGAGGGTTTCCCCCCCCGCATTTTTTAAACATGCGTTAATAAATATTAAACTGGTCAAATTTTACACCAAAAAAATTATATATAAAAAAAAAAAAAAAATTGGGATGACTTGGCATGAAATACAAGTCATGCAATTCCAATTATTCGCAGAACATTACATTTAATTAACCAAAGTAATATGTTAAGGCCATAGGACATCATTGAACATACAATACATACATTTAGTTCCAAATTACCTCCTCCTGCAATATATTTAACAGATGATAACCTGCAGGCAAATTCTCTTTCAGATCACCTTTTTATTTAATTTTTAAATACAATTGAAAATATCAGCAATTGAAACAGCAGCAAGGCCAGAATATCTAAACGTAATTGTATCATATATATTGTATCATATATATATTTTTTTTTTCTTGAAATGAGGTAAAGCATGGTGCCCAAGTGCAATGCTTATTTGTGCTACATGTACAAAAAAAGCAAACAAAAACTAAACAATTATCCGCCAGCAGGAACCAGTTAAAGTTTGCAGCATATAAAAGAGGACTACTTTAAATCTAATACCAGACATTGATAAATCATGGGTATTTGTCCAACAAGGTCCTTTTCCTTTTATCACTGAAAAAGATTTAATAAGTGTGTCTGCGTGGCACCAAAAAGTGATTTCACATTCTTTAAAAAAAATCCTGACAAAACATAAGAATAAAAAATATTTTTCTAGCCGTGAGATTTGGAAATTGAAATATTAAAAGAAAAAGGTGTTCTGGATGAAGGTAAAGTTTAAAGATGCATGACTGTAAATTTGAGGTTTGAGAAACTCATTCCTGATGTTCCAATCACACACTAACCTTAATTAAGAAGATTTTATCAGTTGTTACTGAGTGGAAAAACTGACCCCATCCGCCCACCCCCAGCCAAAAAATAAAATAAATAAATCCCAATACTTAAGTATTAAATACTTGTTTTAAATATACCAGACTCTATGTAATGATGAACAATGCAACAAGGGTCGCTCAACTCAGGCTTGGGTATGATGTAACCAGATGGCACCATGACTTTCTGTTATTTATAACACAGAGCACACCTGAATCCCATCTCAACAATATCTGAATATTTTCCATCAATGGCATATCATTTGATATCCTGAGGCTACATGTACGTTTCCTAAATTTTATTGGGGGTTTCCATTCTTACTTATATATATTTTCCCCAGACTTGCAATGAGATTTTGGAATTTTAAACCAAGGAAATAACACAGTATATGTCATGATCACCATATCTAATGAAATTGCATGGCAACTGGATCCGTACAACAAACAAACCCAAAAAAAAAAAAAAAAAATCAATTGGCTCCCTACAGCAATCTTGTTTTGCTGAAATACGGAAATACAATATTTTGTTAATTATGATTTCATGTAAGACAAAAAGGCACTGTAGTTTTCTACTGTCAAAAATGCCAAATCACTGCATTAATTATTTAGTTGGGAATGTTGATTTAGTGCAAAGTGTAACATATCAAACTATAATCATCACGGTAAAAAAAAAAAAAAAAAAAAAAAAACTACAGTATTCTGCGTCACTGTCAAATGTTGTATTGCAGTCTTGTCCAGAAACAGCATGCATGGTTTATGGAGACGTTTCATTGGGACATAATGTAAGTCAAGCTGTCAATGATCAGAGTGCAGTGTCTGTTGAGGTAGCAGCACCCTAGAACAGCATGACTTTTCATACCTGCCAAGAACACAGCACTATCTGGCCCCCATGGTTACACCAGGCATAATGTGCTCACTGATTAAAAATGCCCACTGAAAAAGCTTTTTATTTTGGGCTTGCCTTCAACTTGTCAAAGTCAATAATGTGGCTTTAAAAAGCCAAAGATTACAAATTACATTTGTTTATAAGACAACAAAGGGGATTATATATAATTAGGAGAAACAAAGGATATGTTTGTTTTAATATCTTTAGTATTTTTTAAACCATTTTTTATCAACAAGGATGAAGAATTAAGTGATGTGGTGCACAATCTGTTTACCTCAAGAAGCGTTAAGCGACCCTTTTAGACCCCCCCACCTCAAGCAAACCAAACACGCACCTGCCTTGGGTTTATGTGCAGGGAATACCTCTCTCAGCTCAGCCCCAAACTTCAAGCATAAATCAACAGGGAAATTTAAAATAATTGCAGCTAACCTCTACAGCTGAACTGCTGACAGTCAACCCAACAGACTTAAAGGTAAAATGAAGAGGTATTATAGTTACAGTGCAAAAAGATGAGAAGTTCAAGCTTAATACAAAATATAGCACCAAAAAAAAAAAAAAACTTTTTTAAGATGCATGCAAATAACTGAGGTATTCAAGTGAAGAGAGCCTATCGATACTAAATAAATAATTTTAAAAAAGATATTAAGCTAAACATAAGCTGTGTCACAAATTAGCTTAAATTAAAACAAAGGCTGGTTTTTATATCCTTAAATCAGAGGTCTCCAAAATGTACTTTACATCTGCAACCCTATAGCATTGCAATGGAGATAACTTTGGTAAGTGAAGAATGAATGAAATCTGAACTCCACTAAGAATAATGTTGTATCTTAAAGAGTGTAAAGGTGCATGGTTATTACAGAACTATCCAATTCTTAGAAAATCTGCAGCATAATTCCCTGGTGATATGTTTTCTATTATTGTTATTTTATCAAAACTAAAACAGACCAGTCAATGGAGACATTTAATGCTCTTATGGCCATCCTTAAAATGTAATTGTTCTTGGTATCAAAAGACATTTACTTAAACTTACATCTTAAATTCTAATAAACAATCTCTATGTGTAGCTCTATGAAGCAGTTATAATGCATCCTCTTATCTTCTGATATACAGCTACACACACATGTATCTGAGTGTGGTACAGACTGTTTTGATTAAAGTGAGTGGGAATGTTGAACTCCTACCAATTTTACAGGTGTAAAACAGAGGAAAAAAAAAAAAAAGTCTTGCAGATTATGTGCATTTATGATTTGGTGTGTTTCAAAATGTTCCTTGCTCAAATAAACTAATATATAATATAGTATTACACATTAGGTCATATGAAAAATGTTCACCATTCACATAATCTAAATGAAATCTTAACAAACCAAACTTTAAAAAAAAAATAAGTGCAATAATGATTAAGCATCCATCCATCTTAAGACCGAAGACGTCAGAAGGAGGACAACACTGGCTTTTGCACCATGAATGGAGAAGGAAATTAACAGCTTATCCATCTTAGCATTTCAAACCCTATCAAACTGGCACTAGTGCAAAGACTGAGGAATTTAGCGTTTTATTATTCAAATTATACCTTTGTTTTAACTATATACAATCTGAATCTACTCACAAGTCTCTTTACCCGCTAACATGAAGTTGAGCTTAATAAAAAAAATTTTTTTTTAAATGTAACCCTTATTTTAAACCTGACCCTTCTTTCTCTTAATACTTGTCAATGTTAATAAAGCACTCTTGTGATTAAACGAAGCAGGAAACAAAACCAGAAAGGATTGTGTTTGCGCAAGAAAAAGAAAAGAAAAAAAAGAGTTAACTTTGTCTTTACAAAGGTTAACCAAATGTTTTTTTCTTTATTTGAACAAATTATTTTTTTTTCCTTAAACTTTGATATTTCCTAACGTGAAGACACGGTTATCTTACGCATCTTCTCTGTTGCAGGCTGTAGTTGAGCTCAGTTGTTTGGAACCTGAGGTTGATTGGCTTTGAGACTGCGGAGTGCCCGCCGTGCAGCGGCAGACTTGGCGATTCTGTAGCTGCGGCCCACTCCTTTAAACTTGCCCTTGCCCACCACCTCCACCGTCACCCTCACTTTGCCATCGTATGTCCTCTCCGCCGGGCTACGGGATTCAGACACATGCATCCCCATTACAATTCAATGTCCTAGCTGGCTGCCTGCTGGAACTGTGCGCACACAGCACCTTAATGGTGCAACAGGGACAACTCCGACTAGCTTTCAAACCATTACTCCAGATTCCAGGGCCATGCAAACACAGAGTAAAGGCGTGTGATCTAAATGACTTCAGGACTACCATCTGTATTAATCACTTGTGACTGCAAGTGACTGCAAGTCACACAGGTTTTCTGTTCGCTCCATTTATAGAAACTTGGGGCAAGCAGTTGCCAAATATGTACACTAAATGAATGTAGAATCTACGCAAACATTTTAAACAATTTGTATGTTTTCTGTATAGACACACACCGGATTCTAAACAATATAGGAATATTTTCCAATTCCGTGAGTAAATTTGCCACAATTTTTGATATTGGAGAGATTCTTTCGTATTTGTTTATACCACAACTCAATGAAAAATGATGAATCGTTCTACACATCATATTCAAGCCAGCAGTTGTACACACGGAACCCACCTGAACTTGGCTGTCTCTGGCTCCATTTCAAGCAGTTCGCGTACAGGGGAACGTGGGACGTTGGCCGAGAATTTTTCTGAGGGGGAAAAGAAAAGAAAACCACTTTTCAATTTGAAAATTTGATGAGGGCAAATAATTAACATTATAAAATGATATAACCTAATGCCTTTCCTGCAAGGACTATTGAACAATCAGACAAAAACTAAATGTGAAATCATTTTCCCATCTTACCTATAAGAGGCCTCATCATTGGATAATACACTTGCCAAACTGTTTCCAATGACATTCTGCTATCCATGTAAATTGCACCAGCAAGTGATTCAAAGATGTCTCCCATGGCTTTAGGAACCTCTATGTCTTCCTCTTTTTCCTCATCTTCTTCTGATCGGCGAAGCTGATAGCAAGAAAAGTAAATCCAAATTGCAGTTAGTATCAGATAGCACATGACCACATTCCCTTCAGTGAAATTTTCCATGAACAAATCCTCCTAAATTTTAAAGTAGCGACCTTTACGTCTTTTTAAAGAAATAACCGTTTACAATTGTACATTTTTGTAAGAGCTTCAATTTTGTTCAGTTTAATTTAAATGCATCACTCATTGTCCTGAGTATCCATTTAACCATCATCCTATACAAATGGTCAGTGCTTAAAAATAGATTTCATAATTGCCAGCTGGGACTTATAATCCATAACCTTGGATGAAATAACTAATCTCTGAACATGTTCCCTGATCAACAATGACAAAAAAAACGTGAATCCAACTCCGACTGCTGCAGAGAGCCAGGACTTAGAGAGCACGCACCTCGGAATCCATTCCTTGCATTTCATTCTTTTCCAACTGAAATTGCACAAAGTCGTCAATCACATGGAACAGTTCGGGCGAAACTGCTTTGAAGTACTTGTGGTAGTCATACTTGACAGCCAGAGAAGCAAATATGGTGTTGTTGACAAGCGCAGATCGTAGGTCTGTTAGCACACCAGGTGAGTGCTGTCGGGGGTCTTCGTAAAGGTGCTTTGTAATGAGGTAGTCTAAAATTGCATCACCAAGGAACTCCAACCGCTGGTAACAATCTGCCATGAGATATTAAGTTTAGCACATCTAAAGCATGTGATTACATTAATTTAAGGCCAATCGTTCTACTCCTTACGTTTTCCACTCAACAGGGTAAAAATCGCAACTCCCCTGGCAGTGGCTGCAGAGGGCATAGGTCCGTGAGGAGCAGTAAGGCCAGTTAACAAGGAAATAACAATATGATAAAAATCCTGTAGCGTAGATTAGGGTTAACAACCAAGAGTAGGGGTACTGAAAGGCGTAGACCATGGAGGTATCGAAGTATGACTGCATCGCACACCAACTGCTAAGAAGCTTACCAAATAAGGAACATCTCAATTTTTAGAAACATTTTTTAGGATATCTCCATTGTAGCCCAGGTATTCTAGCCTTACTTCCAGAGGCACCTCTGCTGGTACAGAATAACGTTGTAAGAGAGTGGGAGTTCTCGTGTATAGAGGTTCTCTGGTACAATACACACTTTATTGATACTGTAAGGTATCTGTAAGAGTTTTACCTGTGATGGTGTTGTAATGGTATGAAGCATGAGTGAAAGCCTGCAGAAGGTAGGCCTTATTCTGAAACGTGTAGTTGATTTTTTCCTCAAAGTTCTCAAACCCGGAGATAAGGTGGCTTAGGGTGTCCTCAGCGTCCGGGTGGTCAAACATGCAGCGGGGCGGAATCTTGAGCCAACCGTACTGTGGGTCCTCCGAGTGCTCTCCCCTGCCCTCAGCTGACAGAGTAGTGCTGTCCAAGTGGCAGCTTTTCACCACAGGCAGCACCTTCAGGCCCAGCGAGCAGAGGAACATCTGGGCCGCTCTCTCACCACAGCTGGTGAGGTAGCAGCCTAGCAGGGCCTCCACGCAATCGGCGATGCTCTTGTCAGCGATGCACTGCTCTGTGTGAAGGTCGTAAGAAATTGACTGCTTGCCCGTATCTGTTCCGCAGTTTTCCTCCGAGGGATTCCAGAAGCCCACCACAAAGTCGTCCTCCTCACCCGCTTTGCTGGGGTCCAGGTAGCACATTGCATCCCAGGAACTGTAGTCAAACTCCTCAGCATCGGAGAGGAAATGTTTGTTGGGGAGATTTGGCTTCTTGGGGGCCTTCCACTCATAGATTGGCTCAGCTGAGGGGAAACTATTCAGGGAGATCTTCTTGCCAAATGCTCCAGAGCCAATAAGCATGTTGTCAATGAACTTGATGTGCTCCTGGTAGTACTCCAGATCATCCTCAACATTGACTTCGTCCTTTGGCTCTTTCCACATAAGATCCTCATCCTCCTCACCATCATCTCCATACTCTTCGTCCTCATCATAATCATCCTCAGCTCTTCCATTTGCCAGGAGATCATCCTTTGTCTAAAAAAAACAAGAACAAGTAGTTACATCAAAACGTAAACCAAATACTTTTTCTTTTATACACATAACACCACCATTCAATAATTCCAGCAGGGCATAATTCTGAACACTGAATCTTTTTACATTTTTATTTGTTTTAATACAATAGACAGGATGCTCTTTTATTGTATTCTAGGGAATACAAAGCAGGAAAGTTAATGCGTGTTTTAATTTTACAAGGTGTCAGAAACCTTTAACGAGATACTGAAACAGACGCATCAGGCATCGACAATCATACCGTGCTCAGTCGCATAGGTTACTCATTCTAAATTTCAATCCAACTGCAAATGAATGTATCAATGCCTGCTTTATACAGCAAAACAAGGCCACAGAACCACTGTCTGCAGGAGGTGTACTTAATCAATTGGCCACTCAGTGTATACCAGAGGTTCTGAAAATGGGCTTTGTGACGTAAAGAGATCTGGGGAAAAAAATCCGTATTCAGACAATTATAGTTTTTTTAACCCCAATTTTTCAAATATTTTAAATGATTTGATTAATATGATGAGTAATTAATTGAATACCTACTTTTCAAGGCTTCCAAGGGATATAGTTTCACACAGGGCTTACAAAAAAAGATTTCTGCACGTGAATTTGAGAAAAAACACGGCTAATAAAAAAAGTCAACATGGGATGAACTCCCTCAAGTGGTAATGACTGGAACTGGACAAGCATACCTCTTCAGAATCACATTTTTCCGTGCCGCTTTTGTCCTGGTTCACTACGTATCCTGGGGGAAGCCAGTTCACAGGAGGATCAAATATGGAGACAACCATTCGGCTTGGTAGCCCCTTCTTCTTTCCCAAACGATACAAGTTACAGTTGCTGACCTGAAAATGGGGATCGCTGCTTGTTAACATTACATACCTAAATGTATACACAAAGCACACACAAACACATCTGACATTTGTATCTACGAATATCATAACATGCTGATTCTCCCCAAAATAATAAATCCGTACCTAACAAATTCATAAGCATTTTTATTTTTAAAGCAGATATTTTATTTTTAGTCCTGGCTTGTACATCATTATTTATAAGTGCAATACTGTTAGTTAGGAAGCTAGCGTTAACATTTTGTCAAAATGAGTGGAGAATAAGAAAACGTTCTGGGGAGACATTTGTTGCACATTGTTGCAGTTAAACAACTGATCATGAATTTTAACAAAGGTAAAACCTTTTGTTAACATTTAACAAAGGGTTTTCCAGCTTATTTTATATGTTTTTTTTTCACTTTATACCAATACAAAACAAAAAAAAGCACAAATCAGTATTAATTTTTTTATATATATATATATATGCAACAAATTTAACTTTAAAAAAAGATTTTTCATCAATCAATCAATAATTCCACACTGATAAATTACTTAGCGAATACATAACTTAACTATTATTCAAATAATAGATACAATTGGAAACAAAGATTGAGAGATAGAACAGAAGAAATAAACGAACTGCATCAAGATACGTCTGATAGTAGTTTTGTTTTTAGTTCCCAAAATCCTCACCTTCTTACTCCTCATATAAGAGAGTCGTCCCTCGTGGGCGTCCGGATACGTACAGAAAAGGTAGGTGGTAATGGCATGCTTGAGAAAGGAGTCGCCGAGCATTTCCAGCCTCTCTAAATTAAACCCGTCGCTGGCGTTGGAGAGGGTCAAGGCCTGCAGGATGAGACCGGGATTCGGACCCAAAGTTTTAGGGGAGTCGACACTGTCAACGTGGTTGCTGCCTTCAGATACATCTGAAACAACTGACAAAGGTGCGGTCGAGCTGGCTGTCACCTCAATCACCTGGCAACAGCCTGAGGTAGATATTTTCACGTTTCCATCAACATGCGGGTTACTCCCTGGAGTACATTCAATGCTCGGATTGGGCTGGTTCTCCAGGCTCTGAGAGAGCTGCATGGCAACTGAGGTAGTGCTTTGTATAGATATTTCACTGGTAGGCGAGTTGAGCAGAGAGCATTGGCATTTGTCAAGTCCACCAAGGTTGCTGGTGTCATCCACTGTGCCGTTAGTGAGGTTCCCCACACAGAAACAATTTATCTTCTGATCACACAGCGTGGGACCAGCCGCAGGGGATGAGTTGGTCTCTGGCTTTTCATTGAATGTTTTACAGTTCACAGATGCAAGGGAGCCTCCTTCTGACGAGGCACCTTCCAGACAAGAACCTTGATGGGCAGCATTGTCAGGGGCTACAGTTGTGCTGTGATTACAGTAATCATCGTTGTCTTCCAAGCAGGAGCTGGGACTTGATACAAAAGCCTTGCCGTCGATGGATTTCTTCCATCCAAAATCCAAATTTGGGTACCTGACGTCCAGGGAGGGGCCAAAAAATAATAAATAATTTTTCCTTGCAAAACTTAAAACTGATTAATCTGAACAATTATTAACATGATTTAGGCAATACGATAAAGGCAATACCCACCAATGGACTGGAGTGGCACATCTGTAAAAACGTACCTGAAGTTTGTAGGCAGAGACTGGACACCCACACCGGCGTCGCTGGCTGTCTGTGCCCGAAGCTCCTCTGCTGTCAGGAGGCAGTGGAGTCGATAGAGGATGCTGGGAAGGCAGACTGCTTTTCTCCACAAGGAGGCAGGGATTGGATGGATGGCGCACAGCTCAGGAACCAAAATCTACAGTGAATAAACACTAAAATAAGGGACAAAACTGGCATTTGAAATGGCTTTCATAGAGTAACGCCTTTTAGGATAGTCACCACACCAACGGATTTAATCGCCTCCCTTTCCATGGGCATGATGCAAAGTTTCGTTCGTTTTTTCAGCCACAAAAATGTGTGCCTTATGCCTCATTTCATTGAGCAACTGATCAAGCAGGTTATGAATAACAGATTCCACCGAAACACTGCGTTTTAAATAAGGTAGGATTTTCTAGTGAGAAATAGTTCTCAACAACGCGAAGGAATATATAAAAAGACAGTTTATCATATCGACATTTCACCGTGTCCTTCAGATATTCTTGTTAGAAGTTTATCAAAAAAAACACGGCTGAAGGAAGCCAATCAATTTACAGTAATTGCACATAATATTCAAATTAAAATTTTGCCTGGAATATCAGCGCAAACTTTTAATATTTGTCGAAGGGTAAAAATAAAATAGGAAAATATAATTCTCCACAATATATACTGACCATGTGGTAAAAGTCCAGAGCAGCAATGTCAGCAGAGCCCTGATTTTTACCTGCTTGTTTTGCAGGCTCTCCCACTTAGCTTTCCTCTTCTCTGCACTGCTGAGGGGTAGAGCTTTGCCTTTCTGGTTTAGGTGTCGTGGTGTTAGAAGATTTAGTCTGGAGAGAGACAGAAGCAAATCAGCATATCAAATCAATTTAAATTAGAATAGTGGGTTGAAAGTGGAGTGTTAACAGGGTCTCTTCCATCCAATAACAGCGCACCTTGAGGAGGTGTGGTCCACGTCCAGCAGGGGCTGGTTTAGGTTTGACAGGTCTAGGTTGTACTTGGTTTTGTAGTACTCGGCAAATGTCTCATATTCTGGAGAGGGGAATTTACTGAGCGGCGTAAGATCGGTGTAGACATCTGCTACATAGAAACGGTGAGGCTGGTCAAAATTGCGATACCTGAGAAACACACAAAAGGATTTTGCATGGAAGTTAAACTTATTTGTGATATATACACGCATACATACACACATACATATACATATATACATATACATACATATACACATACATATACATACACACGTATATGTGAAAAGGTACACAGACCTTTGAAACAATAAGGTCAATACAAAATTTACCTTGGAATGATGACTGCATCCTGGTAGTCCTCCAACTTGAATGTGAACGGTTTCTGCTTCGTGTACTGAGTGTTAGGAATGCCTATACGAGCTTCAGATCTTTCAATATCTTCCATAAATTTAAAGTCCAAGTCCAAAGTGTTGGTATCGTCAACTGAAAAACAGTAATAAGTGTTGCATGTTAATTTAATCAATAATTTAACTCTAGAGCTCTCAAGCCAATCAGACTGCTGAATCAAGTTGAAGAAGCAGGCCAGGCACTCACCAACGTTGAGAGGTAGAACACAGTAGGCGGAGTCGGCTTGGGTGGGTTTGAACTCCAGTGCAGGCTTCTCCAGACGGAGGATGTGTGAGAAAATGTATTGGTGCAGGCGTGTGATCAGCTCCAGCTGCTGGGCGCTCAGCGTGAACCCTGACCTCTGTAGCTCAATGGAGATGGTGACCTCGCCAGAGCGGGTGTACACTGGAAAGTGTGGAATCTGCAGAGATGATGGCACTGTTACATACCAGTAAATACACACTGGTGTTCAGCACCAGAACGTTATCTGGGAGAGTGAAGGTTCTTAAATACACCACGATGAGTTGGGGTTTAGTCAAGAAGAAGGGTTGGAGCGTGGCAAATGTCTTGACTAATTGCAAAAAATAACCAGATAGTTGGGGGCTTAGTCATCATAAGGAGTGGGATTTTTAGCTTTTTTTTCACAATGGCAATGCCTATAAAACTTGGTAGATCACAAAACCTTCACAACAATACTGACATCAAAAGAGTACACTTGTAAATGAGGTAGGTACCCGAGGTATTGGTTTTGCGGTCAATATTCCAAAGCATCTTGTTGTGTCTTCTGGAGGGTAGAGCTTCCTCCGACGAAAGTTGAGTTCATCAGGTAGAGGGGTCGTGAGTACCATCCCAATCACATACAAGTAGTAAGACTGCTCTGGCACAGGATAACTGTCTCTTAGACACTCTGGAATCTGGATTACATACAAGACCAACATGATTTCAAATACTAAATTCCAGTAACACGTCAAAAAGTTTTGTTTTTGTTTTAAGGTGAGGACAGTACTTACCGCTTTCGGGTAGCACTGTCTGCGCTTGGTTGATCCCGGCCTGCCTGGTACATTAGTTTCCTCCTCATCGTGTAAATCCAGCTCCTCCTCATATTTCACTGTCTCTTTTCCTACCGGCATCAAGTGGTCATCCAGTTCACCTGATGGCAAAGATGACTATGCTCAGAACGGCTTAAAGATGGTAGATACTATGAGGAATATTAATAAAAAAGGATACATGTTCTTCATAAAGGTAGCACAACAGAAGTCACACTATTAGTTGTTTAAAGGTTAAATTAAATTATTACCTATTTTGTGTAGTTTTTCACAGCAAAGCAATGCAACTGCTTTCTCTGCTAGTCTTGCACAGTTCATTACAGGTCCCTGAATTAAAACGAACAAAATGCATTATTAGACATTAATATGTATGGTTAACTTCGCTAAAAATGAATTAAGAGTAACTACCATCTTAAAAATGGGGTGAACTACAAATGCTAACATATTTAAAAGATGTTAAAGAAAGCTTAAAGATGTTAAAATGTCAAATTGAGCATTCACTGCTTCCACAGCTAGCTCACCAGACAGAAGTACTCACAGCGACAGGAACTCTGAGGGGGGAATTGATGGGAAGATAAAGGGTAGATCTGTAGCTTCCACCAGAAAGCTCCACTGTCTTGCATTTGGGTGCCAGGTGGGTGAAAGGGTCGCTAGGTAGTCTTGCACAGTATCTGAAATGAAAGGGATGTTGCCACTTGTTAAAACATACCTTACCTAACTTTACACAGCTATACCCCCAGTGCCTTCTTGGGTAGGTGATGGGAAGGCACAAGCAAAAATTAGTACTAAATAAATCATTTCATTAAACGTAGGATTGTAAGAGAAAATTACTAGTTCAGTTTTAGCCTAAATGTAAAATGATAATATAAAATAAAACTTTAGTTAGTTAGTTGATCAGGATAGCAATTACAAAGCGTTGTAACATATTTCCATCATTATAATTGGAATATTCTTAGAAAGTAAATGTTACGCACTGAACACAAACTATAAGAAAGCAATAGAGCATCTCCCATGTCTAACAGAAATAAGTGGTCACACAGCAATTCATACAAAACTCAAGATTTCACATCGAAAGTATCAACTGATACTGATATTATGTTAAGCTTTTGTTAATTACCTGTTGACATGCCCAATTGCTGTGTTTATAGTGACTCTAGGGCCTCCGTCTTCAGAGCGCAGCACATATGGAGGCAAAAGATTGTCATCGTCCAACACAAGCTCCACCTCAAACTCACTGCACTCTGCCGACTTGGAGCATTTATTCCTCAGGATCTATTAACAGAAAACAGGAAAATAAAACCACTTTCTGTATCTACATCATAAATCCTCACCAACTGAAGTGTTCACCACCCATGCACTTTACCTTCTCAATAGCCTTGTACGTTTTCAGGTCTTCCTCAAAAGCTTTTGTTCGCTCTGTGTCTGCAAGCATGATGTAATTGGAGACCGGGGCTCTGGCTCTTCCTTTTGACTGAACGTAAGACCGGTACTCAGTTGGCAAGTCAAACCGGACAACCAAATTGCACTTCGGAATATCAACTCCCTCTTCCACAATACTGGTTGCAATGAGCAAATTGGTCTCGTGAGCACGGAATTTTCGAAGGACCTAGGAAAGAAAAAGAGCAAAAAAGCGAGGCATTTTGGCAACGATGCGTGCGAGCTGAAATGCTTGGCAGACGGCAGCAAACCCCGCTCACCTCCTCCTGTTTTCGGAATTCCACCTCCATTTGTTTGTTGCGAGGCTGGTTCTTGCCAATGCTATGCCCAGTTATGAAATTGCTGCTGATGTAAGCAAGTTCTGGGTCCTGCTTCCCGGCTTCTTTAATTAGCCTAAGATGGAGGAAAATTATGGAATGCATGCATCCTTTGGTAGACGTCTTATTAGATATATTGCCTCAAGCGGTGAAATCAGTGTGAACAAAAGTACTGAATTGCAATCTTACCGGTTCAAGACAACTGCTGTGTAGCGCCTCTCAACAAAAATTATACCACAAAGTATGTTGGTGAAAGGGGAGGGAAAATTAGTCTCAGGCTTCTCCTTCACTTCAATCTCCTCGTCTTCATCCTCATCTTCAGAGTCACTCCATGAGACATAGTTATCTTGGTTGCGGTTGTTGTACCACTCCACACTCTCAAACTGCTGCCGCTCGAAGGGCTTGTACTCCTGGAGGATCTCCAGTAACTTGATTACTTTGGGTGTGACAAACTTGAGGTCCAGGGAGGCAGGCGAGAAGTGCTCCTCGCAGAGTGCGTGCACTTTTCTCAGGATAGTGTCGGTAAACAATAGAAATTTGCGGTTCAAGTCCTCTTGCTCATGTTTGATATACTTCTGCAGCTCCCTCACCATGATTCCAGCCACCTTGTCTGCACACCAGGGGCCCAGCACCGTTAACACAGCTTGGCAATCACTCAGCACCTGTGAGGGCGGAAACAGTGGGCAGGCATGAAAACAGGCTGAAAAAGAGTCAAGAGCACCGATAAATCGATTAATAATCAACTGTGCTATAAGTGCCATATCATAAAATACATAGTCATTATCACAGGCAAGGCAAATTTACTAAAGATCAGGAGTATCGACATGGCATCCCCACAGTTAGTGAACCTGTTTTGAGATGAATGTTGGATCTCTGTCCTCTCGATGTGCAGATATGTTACAGTCATTGAGAAAATGAAGTGCTTCATCCAACTCATTCAGGAGTCGCTCAGAAAGCCCACTCTTATCCATGTAGGGTCCGCAGTCCAACACCACTTCCCGAGGCTGAGAGGCATATCTGAGGGGGGAAAATTATGATAGCTGTTTAGTGTCATCCTAACTATGGAAGGTTACATTAAAATAATTAGATTTAGTTGGTTTAACTTAAATCAAAAATGTCTTTTAAAAGACTGATAGTAGTACCTATCCAAGACAACAAGATCAGTAGCAGTTTCTGCGTTGCTTTTCAAGATCCTCTCCAGATTCTGAATCTTCTCCTCCAGCTCTAATGGGTCACATTTGCCATTTAAAATGGAAGCAGTGAGACCCAAGATTCGAGGACTGCATGAACTCTCTTCACATACCTGCAAGTTTAATATCAGGCAACAGCACTCATTATCTAATGTATTGTCCCTCTCTGAAACAGTTTACATTTCGCACATTACACGAACGCAGCTTACACCAGAATACAAATTCATTATACCAGCCAGAATGAGCAAGAAACTAGGGTTTCTTGTGACTCACGGTATCATATCACTTTAAGATGGCAAGAAATGGAAATAAATAAAATTATATCTATGTCTTCACGTTGAAAAACTACTCGTGAATTCAGACAAATCAATCAAATTCCTTCACATAAAGTGGCCGATTAACACCAAAACTTTGACAGCTAGATATGGTCTCAATTTTAGTTAAAGACTGTAATTTTACCTTCATTATTTCCCTATAGGGATGGTCAGTGATCGCAAGGTGACACTCATCAAAAACCAGCAGGTTGATTTTTAACAGTGGCAAGACTCCATTCTTCAGAACATGTAGAAAGATGTGGCATGTCATAACAAGCACCTGTAGAGTTGATAGAAATGATAGTTGTAATTATTTTATAACGATATCTGAATTACAAAACAATTTAAATATTTTTTAAGGTCTATTTCAACTTTCTACCCATTTGAACTCACTTGGTTTTGGATCATTTCCTGGTTCCACTTCTCTGCTGTCCATGGTAAGGTCTTCTCAATGCTGGTGTACTCTCCGACCTGAAGATCTGAATGTGTTCGCACAGCGGCTGCTTGCTGGATTACAGACGATGCTTCAGAATGGAGAAATTCATATGAGAAATACTGGAACAGCAGTGCTAAACTGAATCCACGATAGGGAGTAAACAAAAAGACCAAAACCAAGTGCCAGGTACTAGACTCTAAAGTTGCCCAGAGGTGAGATCACGTTACACCTAGCATAAGCTTGAGTTAGACGCAAGGAATGGAGTAACATGGCCCCAGAGGAATCTCTGCATTCAATCAGCAGGTGTGAAAATATCAATGTAGCTAATGGAACGGAAGAGCAGAGCTGGACTAGGGCTCATATCCAGGCGTCTCCTGACTTACTCTCGTCCTCCCCAGTTAAAGTTTACTATACTGTTGGCCAAACGGCAATTAAAATTCTGGTATTATCAGTTTTCAAAAAAGAACTTGCAAGCTGAGATATTGTTTCTAAATAGGGTGTTGGATTTATAGATGCAACCTCAAAAATACAATTCATCATAGCGTGTCACAGACCAGAAACTTTGCTACATAATACAAAATTGACGGAACTCCACCCATTTGTTATTAAAATTGGACCTCCATGACAAGAAGAGAACACAAGAAAATATCCTTCGTAAGCACATAAAAACTTTTTAAAATAATGACTAAAGCACTGTAGAAAACCAAAGGTACCAGTTTGTTTACCTGTATTTACCAATAAAATGGTCCTTTTCCCACTTGCTTTAAAGTCTCCTCGGATTTGATGGGAGAGCTCTTTTGTAAGAAGTACTGCAATAAAGGTCTTCCCTGAGCCAGTATTTAAGCAGACAATAGTATTGTGTTCAAGAGCTGCTTCAAGAAGTTCAACCTGTTAAATAATACTTCTGTTAAATTGAATGTCAAATACACAGAAGTGATAGATGAATACTGATCAATGAAAACAGCAGATGTTGCAGCAAGTAGCAGAGAAGCGTCAAGCAGCAAAAGGCAAAAGATTTGTTATCATGTGACCAATGGGAGATATGTTCAAATACATCGTGCATTATGCATACGTAACAAGTTTTGTGTTGATATTCCAAACGGTTGTCATTTTAACCTAATTTGCATACTACACGCAAACACAGCAAATCGATTGGTCTACTAATGCCATGTTTTTTGATAACTTTTTAAGAGCATCATCCAAAGACAGCATTAGTGCAAGTTGGATGTCTAATCTGATATCCTACATATACTGGTGTTGGAAGAGATGGGTTTTATTGCTGTATTCATTCTATTTATTCCCGTGTTATTTGCCAAGTTAGCTTAAAAAAAAAAAAAAAGTATATTCAAATCTTCACCTGATATTTCCTTGGGGTATAAATGTTGTCATGGATAGCCTCTTGTTGCCATGGTAGACCAAGGAAGGGTCCCATGGATGAGGAAGCAGGGGTCACAAGCTGTAATCCTGCCATGTTTAATAATCGTAATGCAGGAATTTCCACTCTTCCAGTGTTTATCATTTCATCGTGTTCTTCTGAAGCTTACTGCTGGGGGAAAACCAACATCACAATGTCATGATCAACAAGCTTAGCATGCTCATAGGGCTACTTGAAAATGTTCATTTGACAGTTATTACTCAATATGGGAGATTTAACTCTGATAACTGCTGATAATTTGAGTTGTTTAACTAGGGCAGCTAAAGTGCCCCAGGCTCACCGAGACACCTGCAAGGAGGCATAAAAATGCATCTTTAAGTAACCTGCCTCTGGGGAGTTGAAGGAGTCGAATCATTCGAGGGAGAGGTTGGATGGGCTACAGGTTCCATATTTAAAGGTTCCAGAATTTTTTCTGATATTCATTAGCAATACAAATACATTGGATTTAAATGCCTGTTATGTGGAAGCATTCCGGAATTGAGATTGAACTGGCATTAAAATGACAAAAAATGAGATTACGATACAAGTGATTTTTTATAAAATAATTTTTTTTTGGTTCTTTTATGCTGATAGTGTGTGGGATTTGTTTACTCACGTTCTGGATTCTAGAAACTTTGCTACGAGACCAAGTATTACTGATCCTGAGCTTCATGTTCAGCTGTATCAATTAGTGCATGTGGCTCCTCAGCACATGTGACCCAACTCTCCTAAAATAGACAGTTTAAAAAAATAAATAATAATAAAATGATCATTTTATTAAGTCTCATAAACTTTGTCACGTAAGGGAACACAACTGGTTGAAGGGATAAGGTATTTACATAACTCCTTTGTTTGAATTCCTTTGTCGGAATATTAGGAAGCACGATTAGGTTAGCTGTTCAGCCACCTAAACAAAGCAGCGATCTTCGCATAATAATATTGCACTCACATATTCCTACCTCAAAACTTATGGTCAGTATATTTACACAAGAACGAATGTTCAGCTTCGTGGTTATCAAAATATTACAATAACAGTTGGACAAATCTTGTATTAAATACAGGAATACACAGACACCAGTTAAATTTGGTGGAGGTGGCTTCATTTTAATATGACCTCTCACCTCGTTTCAGCTTTTTTTTTTTTTTACAAATCTGGAGAAAGTCTTCATGGATTTACTTTATATAGATGCCTACTGGAATTCTGCAGGAGCCAGGTAAGTTTGGGGACCATGGCTTACATGTTAAGGTCACCTTTGACACCATTTAAACTTTTTCTTGTTAATGGTCACGAGAACAACTGTGTAGGGTTTGTGTGAAATTTAGTAAACAGATGTTTGGTGATACACAGTGAGATGTTTTGATGATTGTCTGATTTGAGTTTGACTGTTGAACTTTTATTATACCATATTAAATACTAGCAATTTCAGTTACACTGGCAAGTGGAGCTCTAGCAAGAGAGATCTTTAGTTGCAGCAATACTTAATTAGCATTTCAATGATTGAGCATTGCATCAGCAGCTGACAGTCTGAAGGAACACCAGGCAGCTTAACTTCTCTCCCAGCCACACAACTTCCACCACCCTTCTAAATAATAGCAGTACAAGGTTACTTTTGCGGTCAATGTGACATATCTACACATGTTCAGGCCAAGGGTTTATTGATCCCACATGCACACACACACACACATCATAAATGATTAACACAAACAGAACCACCTAGCAGATGGATTGGGGAAACAAGCAACAGAATGCTTTATCGGAATACACAAAAGCACAATTATTTTTCAGGATTATGCATGCATACATCATCTATTAGACTGACATTTAAAAGAAAACCTTACATTTTAGTGAAAACAGTATTCTAAACCGGTATTTAACCATGACCCAAACGAAAACACTGACAGTAACTGAGTCTCCATTCAATATTCTACTGTAGTGGAACACCGTTCTCTTCAGCTATTCACAAGCACTCCAAAGCTGGTAACAATTTGTGCAAATGTTAAAGCTAATCTATTCTAGAACAAATTAAATGACTACCAATACTGTTTGGTAGTAGTACCCAATTGGAAGCAATTTTACAAACATTTAAGCTTGGTTACGGAGTACAGTTGAAATCTGTAAATTAGAGGTCTTCTGTGGAAAACACTTGGCAAGGTATTATGGATGTTTATCTTCTATGATTAAAACACTACTACCAATAATTTGGGTGAAACTTTCTGCAAAATATCTAAAAGGAAATCATTGGTAAAAATTACATTGAACCTATTGTTTGTTATCCAACATGATGATTTCTCATGCCAGAATCAGAACATGCACAGCAGCAGAGGCTGTAGTAGCTAGCTGCACGAAAGAGTTTCACGGATAGATAGATAGATACAGTGCCTACAAAAAGTATTCACCCAATGATCCCAAGCATACAGCCAAAGCTACAGTACACAAGAATGGTTTCGAAAAAACAATGTTAATGTCCTGGAGTGGCCGAGTCAGAGTCCAGACCTCAACCCAATAGAGAATCTGTGGATGGACTCGAAAAAGGCTGTGCACCAACAATCCCCACGCGACCTGACAGAGCTTGAGCAGTTTTGCAAAGAAGAATGGCAGGGTTCAGATGTGCAGTTGATGGGTCTCTATCAAGGCTGGAAATGCTGCATCTACTAAATACTGACTTGGAGGGGGTGAATACTTATGCAACCAATTATTGTGTTTAATATTAGTTCTAAAATTAGACTGATTGGTAGAAATATATTTTGACTATGACATGGAAGTCTTTTACAGCTGATCGGTGTAAAAAGTCACTATGATTCAATATTTAAAACAAATAACATATAAAAAAGATCCAAATTGGGTGAATACCTTATAGGCAATGTAGATATGTACTTTATTCATCCCAATGGGAAACTGCGGAAATATTATACCGTCCTTAAGCACATGCGCACACGGCCAAACTTGGGTAGCATTACGAAAGTTAGGTAAACCATAAAAAAACCTATTTGTTGTGACTATAGTATCGTTAGTAAATTACAAAATAAAACATTAAGTTTATTATCACACATCGGAGAGAAAGCCATCTTGTACTGTTCTTGTCAGATACAAGACGCTTTCATTGCTTGTCGGTGAATACAGCTGACATATGGGGTACAAACAGGCTCACATACAAACTTAAATTTATACTGCATTTCCAACGTTCGACTTTCGGAGCTGGCCGTTTTGTACACGGGCGATTCTTAGGTACAATGCACCGATGTAGTCTTTGACAAAAGATACACGCACAAAGTTTAGCCAACTCTAACAATGTAGTTTTGCAATATCGTCTTGGAAGTACCAACTTTTGCAAAACATAAAGCCTCAACCACATTCCCTTCTTTAAATACTTTAAACTTATCTCCGACTATGTTTCAATTACATAATTTACACCCTCGTTCTTTGCGATTTGAAAAGCTAACGTACAGTCACTTGAAATACAGAAGCATTTTGATTTTCCTTGCAAAATCTTTCCATTCATTCATGTGGAAAAAGGCTTAGCTAGTCCGATACTTTCATAACAGCAAAATACCTTCGTGGCGTTATCGGTTATCGATTCGTTATCCATATTCGTAAATACAGCTTACGCTTCAAGTCGATGAATACCACCATCAACAATTGCCAAAAACTGCCCAAAGATGAGTAAAAAAAAAAAAATCTCAAAGACAAATAACTAGGCCCCATTGCGACCTTGGCCTTAACGAAATAGGTCTAGTTTCAATAATGCATAAAGTAACAGCTGCAGAGCAGCTTGTTACTAGTAACACACTGTAAGTTTCTCGTCATTGTCCGTTTAAAATATGTACGACAAACACACTTTCTTATGAATGCCCACAAGCAACAAATAGTAAGTTAATTTAAACGAATTCAGCGATAACATGCACGTTAGCAACCTAGCCTGAGTTGTTGGAACCAGAAACATTCTCGACATTAAACCGCTTCGTCTTAAGTATTTCTATTCCACACTCTATAGAAACGAATGATAAATAAGCACGTTGGTCCTATAAATATTAAAGAAACTTACGAAATTAAGTATTTGAATTTTATGTTTTAAAAAAAATCACTCTCGCTAAATAGCTTATACTATTGTTACTGCAAAACACGCTTAATCATGATCACCCTCCTTCATTCGGCAGCTGTTTAACATTAGCTCCTCGAAACGGAAGGCATTCCAATTAGTTCATCAGAGTTATCTTACCTAATAAATACTATTTAATTGACGAACTTTAGAGTAAAATATTTCTAAATCCGCCTGATAGCCTTCTTATCCATTCCCCCAGTTCTTGTCAGACTAATCCACGACACTTCCTCTCACCTGCCAGGACCTTAGCAAGATATGGTAAAATGCGTACTTTACGTAAGATTACTAGTTCTTTCGTTTGAAAACCACGTGTAGTCTCTGAGACTTGCGTATTAGAAATCCTAAATACAAAAGTCTAGCAATGTAAAACGTAATTTAAACGAAGTTTTCAATTGGTCATTTTGATGGGGTTAAAGTTCACTGGAAACGTTTAAATTATAGTCTACTGTCTTCCCTGCACTCTTGATCCCAAATGACCGAATAAAGACATGCTAGAATTCTGGAAAACCTGCACACATTACTACCAACATGGCCATTGTTTATTTTATTTTTAATTTGAGGTTTGAAATGTAACTCGAATGCCTAACACAGTGCATTGTACAGTTTGAGCGGCTACTTTATAAATATAAATATACCACTATATTATTTTGTAGTCTGTTTTTATTATGCAGTTATAGCAATAACTAAAATGCATTTAATGGTTGCGTTTTGGAGCCAGAGTAGAGGAGTACGCTTATCAGCTGGAATCTTTGGAGAGGATACAGCCTGTAAGGGTTAGGGTTAGGGTGTGCTTTCTGGAAATCTTTATACAATCTTAAAATAAAGCAAATTTAGTTGTTCTGATCGTGACACTTAATATTTTATGTAGTATGACATGAATCGTGAATCGCAAGATGTGAAGTATACCTAAAACAATACCTGGGCTGATATTGGCTGGATGAAAATAAATTACAATTAGCACATTGTTTTTCGTCTTACCTGCTTACATAGCTTTTAAATGTGACAATGTTATTTTATTTTTATAATATACACCTTTACCTGGCTAAGTACATCTATGAATATTAATTGTCTTACAAAATCTAAAAGATGTAAACATTCAAGTTTTTGGAAGAAGCTAAAATAGCTACCTAACAATATAAGCAAAGTCTACCGGAATTATATCACTTCTCTGGCGTAATCATTTTAAACTTTGAGGATTGAAACCAATTTTTAAATGGTCTCTATGTTTTTTTGGAAAAGTATCTTCATATCTAAATCTGTTCTAGAAATGTGATAAGGCACTTGAAGTTTATAACAACATTGTTATCTGTGCCAATAATCTATATAATATTACATCCTAACCATAACCCTAACCCTTTATTCCAGAATACCACATTTTTGCTCACTTTGGTTCAGGTTTGGTGACTGAGAAGGCAATGGCATATGAATAGTATCACACTCAATCAAACCAGTGGGAGACTCTGTGGATAGAGCCATTTTCACTGCATTAAATTTTTACACAATTAGAGCATTTGTAAACCAGCTGAAAACCGTAGGTTTACAAAGGGTTAAACCATTTTCAAACTTTATGTTTACATTAAGTTTAAACAGATTTTTAGCTTGTTTAGTCATGTTTAAACCATGCATGTAAACTACACACAAAAAAACAATAGGTTTACAAAAGGATTGCAGGTGTTTGGGGAAACTTCTTGTAAAATGTAAGTTTGCATAATGTTTACAAGAAATGTATGTAGAGTAAACCTATTTTAACTTTTAAAAATAAAAATGTTAGTGTTATTTTCCTATATTTAGAAGGTTTTATGGAAAACATGTATAAATGTCTAAACATTTTAAAGTTTGTTGGCAAAGCCAAGAGACATTCCCTTCAAAGAGTGACCCTTCAGAAAAAACGACAAATTTTAAGCCATTTAGCCTGTTAATCTTATTTGATCAAAATGTGCCCAATTTCAAGTATGACTAACACCCCACCACCACAAAAGAGGGTATCTTACTAAATCTTTGTCATTGTGCTTAAATTATTAGATTTGATTCATACTTGACCCCTATATTCCACAACACAAAATAAACAAAAACAATAATCTCGACGCAGGGATTTTCCTGGATTTTGGTTGATTTGCCACAGAAGCCAAAATGCCTCTATTCTTCCGGGTGAGCATTTAATAAGCAGAGCGTTCTGTCGCTGCGTCCCGAAGAGAAAGTTATAACTTACTGAACCGTGTGTTTGGAAAAGGTGCTTTAAAACCAGTGGAAAAGAAAGAAAACACAAATGGTTTATTGAAAGACTACTGTGGCAACCCTGGGGCTTACGGATGGCAGATGCGGCAGAAGCCGCTCCCCCCTCAAGCACGGAGGCAGGCTCTTGAGCGACAGTACGT
>JAOVYW010000022.1:2593800-2610620 GCA_025775045.1 Hiodon tergisus
GGTATGCGGACAGTACAGATAGTTCTGCTACAATGCTATAATTGCTTTTCTGAAGATCGAGGAACTTAAAGGGTCATAGCAAAAAAATTATGCATTAAAGACCCCAACTCGATGAGACATTTTTACTTCAACTGTTTGAGAAATGCTGTAAAAAGGAAAACTAAGAAATACTAATTTACAAAGCTGATATTATGAAGGTGCCAACTTACAAGCCACTGGCCAAATGTTCATATCTGATAGTTCCAGATGTGATGTCAAAGGGTGTTCAAAGAGTAGCGTCTGTGCAGTTACACATAATATCCATTATAGTAGTACTCCTGATACGTCTCAATAGTATTTCACATACCACAAACTTGTGTTCTAGAACATTATGCACAGTACAATACAAGGAAAGAATGAATTAAAAATGTGGAACTCTGTACCTTACTGGGCTGACCGAAGACTGTGTTATTGGCGCAGCGCTGGTTGACCACATCACGGATCAGGTGCTTCTGGCCGTTGTAGGTGGTCAGTATGCTGATCTTCTCCGCAGGGTATCCCAGCAGGCGCATGTACATGAAGAGTGCCACTGCATACTCTGCCTCCGCCAGGTTCTGAGGTCAAGCAGGACAGAGAGGGTTATAGGCCTTGGGTTCTTCCCATTACACAACTGTAATTTGCACAAATGTAGAGTGCAACTGCTCCCCAGTGTCACAACCTGGATGCATTTCTGCTACACATAACATTATTTCACAAAATTATGACAAATCCATAAAGTAGCAGAAATTCACACTTGGAAATGACGGATTAATGTGCGCCACACCAGGTCTGGTTGTTTTATCTTGAAGTGATCACGCAAATGGCAATGTCAAATATTGTTTCGACCAATCTAATGAGCACTTTAAGTAATGGATGAATAGAAGAACAAATAATGCTTCATTAGCAAAACAAATTTGTATTCTGGTGAATTATTTAAAAACAAATTGCATTTCAGTACTCAGCTACTGTATCTGAATGCAGAGAAAAGGGGATCCACATTACAGAGCACTTTTGTCCCATTACTGTTGAACTACAATGACCGGTTATGGAAATGTCACTTTAGGTAAATATTTCTTGATAACGTGGCACGGTAGGAAATACTGAATTTGACAAGTCTCACTAATGCTAGGGCTGTAAGGTAGAGAAACTTGTTTCCACTATAATGCTAATAATCCCAATTACCAACAGCACTGCAGCAAGAAAAGTGAATGGCTGCCGTATATTGGGCACAGAATAAAATCAGTCCCACAACCCCACATTTCCATCTGCTCTTCGGTAGTCATTTGTGGTAGGACCTCACACATAGACAATGTCAATATTTCTATAGACAATATCAAAAGAAGCAATAATGGAATGTTAGTTATGGGGAGATGCACAAGTACCATTGGTCCATATAGCCAATTATGCGGCACTAAAAAGTCAGTCAGCAAATAACATTATCTGGATTCAAACCTGTGGAATCCAGACAGCAGGATTCAGTCTACGCTCAGCCAAGTGCCTTTACTGACTGATACACTTTGGAGCCTAGCGTAACAATTTTAAATTAGACATTAATTAATCCATCTGCGAGTTAACCAATTGCTATAACTCTATAAGGTCTTAAGGCAAGACTTTTTCCTCAGACACTAAAAGAATGAGAACAGGGGCTTGTGTTTCCAACAGCCTCTGAATGTTCTTAAAATAAGGCTAGGCCACAATAAAAGTAAAATCACAATGAGTATTAAAGAAAAATAACTCTCCCTTAGCTAAAAAAAAAAAAAAGAGAAAAAAAATTGTTTTTGCTTTTTGGAGGTTCTTTTTTGCAACCTACAAATATTTTTTAAACAAGCAAAGCCCTAGGATTAAAATTAAAATGCTAAATGTATGTCTCCAAAATACTGCACTTTTAAATAGTGTAACAATCAGTGCTATAAATATCTGACTACAACGTGTGCACGCATGAGAACCATTTAGATTTAAGAAATAAATAAATAAGAAAAACATACTGAACACCAGTGATTACTGGCTCCTCAAACTTATTTTAGCCATTAAGCCAATCTGTATAAGACTGCTCCTCCCCCCAGTATGCAACACAGAAGATCTAGTGAAATGGTTTAGAATTCTCTACCCTCTAAATGTCCTGAAAAACACCAACACATGTATTATTCAAACATTTTCAATTAAATTCATGTAAAGCTTCTCATTAGTGTCTTGAGCAATAATTTATAGACACAATTCCTGTTTAAAAGCCATATACAGTGTCACATAAAAACAATAAATGTATTTGTTTCCAGGTCTGATTACCTGCATGAATATAAATAAGAAACTACCACTTCAGCAGAAAACCATTTTCTTCCAATAGCTACCCCCTTGCACTGCATTTTACATAATGCTAAGGTTAGAACTTCCAGGAAATGAAAAGAAGCAAAAGTTAACTCAATGCCCAACTAGCTAAAAATGCATTTGTCACAGGGATTATCAAGGTCGATGCTATAACGTGGACATTCCGAAATTGCATGGTTGACATTCCGCTCAAAAATAAAATAATGCCGTTCATTGCTTAAGCCAAACAGGACACAACTGAAGTGAACTCGTGGTAACCATAGAGATGCTATTGCTTCAAACCATCCATTCAATTTAAATGCAACATCCATGAGTTGGAATGTGGCTTGGAATGCTAGGCTATACGAGAAACGAAAAACTAAATGTTCCCATTTCAATCAACTATAAACAACGCTGATCTCTTCTCATTTCATTGCCACAAAAAAAATATAATTTTTAAAATGAAGGAGCGGGTAAACATCAATGCAAATCGGTCTGGAGATCACAATGGTCTACCAAGGGGACTTATTTTATATTCACTTTTCACAGACTGGGAATCATGCTTTGAATTATCATTATCATACTGGAACAACAGTTTTGGATCAAGCTGGAGCTTTTTAGAAAGAGGGATCCAGGTTTTTCCAGTACCAATATATCCCTTTCTCTCGTTTCTAAATTGAACTTCCAGAACAGAATACTTAAACAAGGTCAAATGTGAATGACATTCGCAGCATCTTTTTGGCGCCAAACATTCCATTCACAATCAAGTCGCTAAAGCAAGGTTTCGGGTTCTTCCGACTAAAAACATGGCCACAAATCTCATTAGGGAGCAGCTTGGGGAGTATTCAATAACTCTCTGTGCCGTGGCTTCAGAAGATGATGATTCTTTAATATTCCACCGTGAACATCTGACTCATTCAAGCAAACTCAATACAAATTTAAATTATTTCAGAATATGGTTTTAAAAAATAGGTGTCACGATGGATGCTACATTATAGCAGTGGGCTAAGTTCATAACCATCACTTGATTTGTAGGTCAAATTCCCAGTGAATGCAATCTTTCCTAACAGTTATATTCAAGGACTTGGAAAATTATAATTACAAGAAATTATAAAAATGTAATCATTATAATCCTCTGGGAGTAGTTTCTGCAATAATAAATTGTAGATATGTGAACGTATTACGTATGCATGCAGAGCAACTGTGTTTCTACCTGGATATGACCCGAGGCTGGGAAAGTACCTGGTAGAAGTATGGATTAGGCTCCGACTCTCCCACGCCGTTGAAGTCCTCCACATTGATGAGCTGGAAGTCGAAGGTCAAGCCGGGGTTGGGAGCACGGAACTCGGGCTGAAGCTGAACGTGGGGGAGGTTGCCCAGTTTCTTGTAACGCCAGTTGTACAGGTTACACAGACTGAGGGAGCAATGCAGGCATTTCAGTACACAAAAGGCAGGCACAGGATGCGTTTTGGGGGGGGAGTAAGAAAAGAACGCGCCCCTCACCTGGCCCGTGCCCTGCCTTGTGCATCCAGGTCCACTGTGGGGACTCCGAGACGCACAAAGCGGGTGAAGAGGGACTGCTCCATGTTGGAGTACTTCTGGAAGGCCATGTTCTTGATAACAGGGGGGAGCTGGTGATGGTCACCGATCATGATCCAGCGCTTGAGCCTACTAAAGCCATCTTCTGGGTTCTACAGAGAGGACAGAAACACAGTTAGCCCCGAATAGAGGGATTTGCAGTCTAAATTTTGTAAATATATACAGTTTATACACATAACTGGTTACTTTCTAAGCGACAGGAGAGCTCAGGCTTGCGGCATTGCCTTGTTAAATAATTCAAAAAGCTTTAAGGTACTTTTGTTCTGAGGGAGAATTCAAAACAAAAAAACTGCTGTTCTTCAGGACATGTAAAACACTGCACTAAAACAAACCTGAAAGTGCTATTTGACATTCTATATGCAGTGCCTTTGTGATCTCTTCCTTCCTCCTCCTCACAGTGTAACGCATCTCACAGTGTAATGCAGTGACAGTTCTCCCAGCCGCTGACAGCGATGGGATACTGCAATCTGGTGAGCACTGACATTTACTAGCATGCTTGTTCGTAGCCAACAAGCCCTGGATAATTGCTGTATGCATCCTAATGCACAGACGGGGCATTAGAGCAAACATTTCAGACAGCCCACATAAGACCATGATTGCCATGCCTATTTTGTTCCCAACTGTAGTCCTTTTGGTGAACTCGGGATGAAGTCTAACTGAGCACTCAAAATAAGACTATTAATCTCATTTCCAGGAACCATAAAATGTGTCAAAACCAGGGGTAGGTAAACCTGGTACTTGGTACCTCGCCTCTTAATTGGAGTCAGTATTTGGTTCCATCTCTGGTCTAAACCTTGAAAACAACCAGTTTCAGCTATACCAGTGCTTAACACGTATGTATTTATGCAAAAATTTGACCGCAGAAAATATGTTTCAATTGCAACATCAACCCTGAAGAGCAAACTCGTCTCAGTGCTACTAGCAGTGGTGAAGAAATGTGCAGGCGTGACTTGCCTGAAGTAAGAGTGGGATGAAGGTCTCAATCTCCAAGATCTGAGCAGCTTCCTCCATCAAGATGTTATCATACTGAAGCAAGAAACAAATATATCACAAGTAAGCTTCATCAACCCGGCACGACTAGCATGAAGATATGACCCAATAAAGGCTTGATTTAAGCTCTAAACATGACAATAAGACGACGATACTGACAAGAATGCACCCTTGCACTCACCTTAAAGCCCAGCTCAACAAGGTCGTGGCGCTTTAGGGCAGCGTGAGTGCACGTCATGGCAATGATCTTGGCCTCCTTCACCAGTAGGTACTTGGAACGGTCCAGACCACTGCGAAGCAGCTCGAACGCTCGGAACTCCTAAGCAACAGAGGGGAGTTTCTTAACGTGAAAACTTGACTGAACGTGCTTTCTCTGGGAGCTAACCAACTTACTAAATTACTAAATACTCTACTTACTACTATTAGCTACTATTATTAAACATATTTTCATGGGTACACAGACAATTGCATACAGTAGGTTAAATTTTGTTTATTCAAGCAGCTTACTTTTATTTCAATAATCACATGTCAAGAAGCACAAGACATGCAATAACAGCTTGATTGCCATTTTAAAATACAATTCAGGCTTTCCCATTAACTCCGCCTCCTCAGGTTTCTAGGACAGACACCTGCTGACAGGAAAACTGTCGCCATTTTTCAAACAATTGCTTTTATTCTTGGTTTAAAAAAAAGGTGTTTAATGCAGTGGAGTACCTGACCGGTCATTAAAAGCTGTTCTGTATACATTAAATCCCAGTTTAGCATGCACTTTTGTGCAGATTTCCTTTCATTCTGTCCCTGAATTAAAAATGTAAATCTGGCTTTTCTCAAGCCAAGGCGAATCAAGAGCACTACAGTATCATACCGCTATTAAATCCAAACAGCCAATGCAGTGGGAGTGTATATTTGATGCGTTACTATTGTAATGACAGCATTAACTGGTAAAAACACCACAAGCCTATTTTTATTCTCCACTCTTAAAGTTACAGGTAAAATTCAGGACAATAGTCCTGAAAGTATAACGGGGTCATTTCAGAAATCGCATTTAGTCTCCCGAACAGCCAACCTACGGTCTGTAACAGATCAGCTGTTATGGTTAAACTATCTGGGAGGAATACTACAGTACCAATAGGTCTATCAAAAATCTTGCACGCCACGCAAAATAAATCAAACATTCAGATATTGTCTCAAATTTTTTACTGCATTCCAAGGCCTTCAGATTAAGTTAAAAAATGTAAAAAAAAAAAAAACGGGTCTCGGCCAGTGGGCTCAGAGAATGAGTGGAATCCAGGGTATGTTGGGTGACTGCCAAGCTGGTTATCTGGAATCAGCATGCGAGTTGTGGTTGTTGGAGTGGGGGATGACTGGCAGATGACCCGTCACCAGTCATCATGAAACCCACCCAACACACAGACATAAACACACTTCTATTGAGAGGACATACAAATAACTGAAGAACAAACTCCTCTAAATCTATTAACCCCAATGACGCATAACAACCAGCAGCCGTTAGCATTGCTACTATAAGGGTTTGGAGTCATGCATTTTACGCAAGTTCTACAAATCTTCCCACAAGCCGGACAATGTGCACTGACCGTTTGCTGCCGACCCAAATGCTGAATTGGCGACACATTTACCTCTAACTGGGTGAAGATCTTTTTGATGTGACGGAAGCAGCCCTCGGCAATATCCATGTTCTCTTCGTATGTGTGGCCCTTGAACACTGGTTGGGGTGCATTGGAGAAGTACTTGTGGAAGGGAAAGTGCAAGGCCACGTCCTCTACATTCACCTGCCGACCAGGTTTGAGCCTCACTTTGCTCATGTACTCCTCCCAGCGAGACATCACCTAGGGTAGAAAACCAATGCCATCACTGAGGCTCCCTGCTAGGACTACTGTATAACCAGTCACATCGTAATTAAATGCCCTGCTTTGACAAGGGCTACCCTGTTGTGTATTTTTTATTTATATGTAGACATGTACAACAGCATTTTAACAACAATTTACAGTCACTTCCCTGCATGAGAAAACGAAAGAGTATTACCATACTATGAAAGTAATTAAAACTCAATCAATTAAAAAAAAAAACTTAGATGTGAACTTTAAGGTGGTGTCTTACAAGGACGGAAACATTAAATAAATTGTATCAAAATGTACAGAAAGGTTTACATTCAAGATGCAAAGATTTGGAGGAAATCTGACATGTACCCGTCAACCCTGGCTGACAGGATTTGTTAGACCAAGCCTTCACCCCCTGCTTTTAATCTCTACTAGCTGCCAAGTAAAATTCCTTTTCAAAATGCGTGTAGTAAAAATAGAATCAAAAACTGTCCTTTGAAGGTGAAACGGCCAAGGAATAATTATTCCTAGTTGCTCTATATCAAGAAAAAGAGCACATTTGAAACAAGAGCGTGTTTTCTTACCTGGTACAGGTAGAAATGCCCGGCCGTCTCGCAGGTATAAGACACATCCCCTGGCACGTCCAGGCTCTCCTGCAGCCTGCCCACCTCCCTCAGCAGCTCCAGCCTCCGGGCCAGCACGTAGTTCACCCTCCCGTACCTGCGGAAACAGTGCCAAACATCACGATGAGTTGGGTTATGCTGAGCCCTGCCCAGGTACCACAAGTCAAGGTGAGGCAACGAGAAGAGATCCCCGGCCATCCCAATGAAGATAACGCCGTGCACAAGCATGTAGACCGTTCATCAGCACAGTGCACACCGAATACCGGGGCACGGAGAGGTTTTAAACCCACTGTGTTATCTGCTGGTGACCCTGTACTGTAACAGGTATAGTCTGGACAGAATATCCCATGGAAGCCCAAGACATACGACAGCTTTGACCAGTTCAGGACTAGCTGGCACAATACCAGACCCCTGGCTCGAACAGTAGACTGATTTCTGCTGGACGCATGCATGTCAACAGACCCTTTGATCAGAGGATGTGCTGACCTGTCTTGAAAGGAAAGGAAAAAAATCCAACAACTGCCTTACGAGTGGGCCATAAGCAGTACCGAAACTAATGAAAGCTCATCTCAAATTTGCTTTCTGTTTCTTCAACACACAACTAGGCTCCAGGCAAATGGTAAAATGTGCTAATTATAATCGATTTCAGAACACCTTTGTTTTCTTAACAGAGACAAAGTTGGTAGCTGTAACAATACAAATGGGAGAGTAACAGGTGGCACCAGGCCATGCAATGTCACAGACCCAGGAGAAAAAATGACTTGAAGTAGAACTATTCATAGATTACATTAAGCTACTTAGATTAATCATGTACAGAATTATACGCACGCGTCAAAACTGAGAGCTGGGGCCTTGTTTGGAATAACAAATGACCACACAATTGGCAGTTCTCTAATCAGGGAGCGAAGAAGCTAAACCTTTAGGTTTATAAAAAATAAAATAAAAATTTATTTGCGTTTATGCCATGTATCATTTGATCTCATTGTAATAGTCCATTCTTTTTTTGTGCCTTTTTAAAAAGGACTACAATTACACAAAAAAAGCATCTGAAGGCATAACCCTTATATGGTAGAAAAATTACTTTCTGGAGGCATTTGGGGATAGAAGCAGTGCTCAGTTGATTTTTCCCCTGCTTTTCTTGACGAGGACCAAATCCAATTTTCACCCATGGGGTATCACCCTGCTAACGGCTCACTAGGGGAGCAGCACAATGTGCAGATCAGGAAAGCAGCAGCTGATGGGCGGAACACACACTAACAGGTCAAAGGGCAACACGAATGCCAGAAGACAACTCGTCCCAAACCGCTTCTCTCTTTCGCCCATCTGTCCATGCAAATGAGCTCCAAATTAGTTTCAAAGATCTAGCACCTGTCAAGGGCTAACGCAGCATCATAACGAAAAACAAACAATATTCAAACAGCCATATTAAATAAAATACTGTTAATCTTAGGAATTTTATAGAGCTTTATATTTCTAATGATACTTAATTTACAAATATACATGTAAAATGTATTTATGTAACCTCTGGTATTATATGAATATTGTGTATTCCATGTTTTTACAAGGCATTTGGCACAATATATTAGTTATTTTTTGTCGATTTCCCTGAATAGAGGCTTTTTTCCCCCTGGCAAACCTTCAAAAAAAACCTATTGATTTTATAATGAAGATAAATGTGGCAGGGGTTCAGGCCAGCTGTAGTGTTTGTTTTCAGTGGTTTTATTTTCATCAGAGGGGGGTGTGTGGATGGGACAGGAAATATGTGCCCCCCACACTCACCTGCTGAAGTCCTTCTCAGTCTCCAGCTCCTCTTCACCATGGCCGAGGCGAAGGAGGTGGCGCTCGTCAATGTCCAGCGCCATGATTTTCTCAAACAGTTGGTTGAGAGCCTGTAGAACAGGAGATACAAGCTCATAAAAGTTCTGTTGACCACCAGGGGTGCTTTACAGACGATAACAAAGATTATAAAGAAACAGGCTCTACAACTATAGCTATTCATTTTGAAAATTTCAAGAAATTAACCTTTTCAGGGACATCTAAATCATGAAACTTACACAAAAAAACTACCAGCTGCGAATTAACCATATTTGAGAAAATAACTATGAAACACAGACTCTAATCCAATGCAGCAGGGATTTTTTGGTAGCCATTAACTTAGTTTCCCCAGACTGAAAATAATGAAATACACAGCCAAAGCAACAAGCTGCAGCAACTGCCTTTTCCCCGCACCTGGTTGGAATGTGTTACTATGAGGGTCCTCTGCTCCGGGAAGTTGTGATAGAGATTGGAGATGACCTGCACAGCCACATCTGTTTTCCCGGTACCTGGAGGCCCAACAACCTTGGAGGAGGAGGAGGAGGAAGGTTAGGTAACTGCCCTTCTTCAGCACATACTGCATCTGACAAGACTGCTCTGTGCTGTCAGAACCTCTTCCACAGCTAGAATTTTGAGTTTGCTGTGACTGGATTTTTTTCAATAAAACAGAGGGACTTGGGGGTGGAGATGTGGTAGCTGTAGTGAGAGCACACCTCCATAAGAATTAACAAGGAAAAGGGGTTGGGGGCAAAGGAGTCCATTCATAAATTCTCAGTTAAAACCAGATTGATTAAATCGTTAAAATGGTTGTATGCAAACCGAACACGGCACAATATAGGTAATGAGTTATATTGTATGCTCATAAAATGTGTAAAAAAAGGACTTAGAAAAAAATACACCTGCATTAACATGCTACTTTTTAAAGTTGATATGAATCTGTATTGTGGTCTCCCCTTGCTTTCTGTTGTACTGGGTTTATAAAAATGAGGTAACATGCATGTAAAACCATTTGTCACTCATCACCATGGGGAAAGCAAAAGAAGAAAAAAAGAAACAGTTGTTGACCTTCAAGTCATTAGATGTTACAAAAAAACTAAAAGACACCACTTCCCACTTTTAGGTCAATAATTAAGAAACTCAAATCTGAAAAACGGTAAACCTTCCTGGTACCGGACATGTGCATCTTGTCCCCGTACACTGAGGCAGATGGTCTGGGTGGCAAAGAACTCCAAGAGCTACAGTTGGTGATCTACATAACTTGGTTACATCCTGGGGCAACAAAGTGCCCACCACTTCCATGCCAATAGGCTTTTGGTGGGGTTGCTGGGGGGGGGGGGGGGTAATCACTTACAAAAAAGGCGTCTTGAGTCAAACAGGAATGGGTGTAATGTACAGACCAGACAAAAATTGAGTGGTTTTGTGTCGGAAAACACTTATGTTGAAACGAACCTCACACATAGTGAAATATGGAGTTGTTTGGCATTTGCTTGTCCTAATGTTTAAAAAAAAAAAAAAATTTAAAAAAAATTTGGAATCGAACTCTAGCAGGTATCAAGACAATTCAGACAAAAAACTGGTACCATCTCCCAGGAAGCTGAACCTCTGCCGCAAATGGACCTTCCAGCAAGACAATGAACCCAAGAATCCCTCAAAATCAACCAAGAAATGGGTAACTGACCATAAAATGACTGTTTCAAAACAATCTCAGTCTCCAGACTTGGACTGGATCAAACATTTGTGGATTGTGTTGAGAAAAATCCACAAACACCGATTGAAGGATTCTGGTACAGAGGAATCAAAGATCCTCCGCCTCCAATATGTTCACCGTTCTCATAAAACACTTTAGAAGATGAGAGCAGTAGCTTTTGCCTTGGGAGGAGTGTGCGCAAATACTGAAAACAGGGCTGTAAATACTGCATTGAGACACTAATGCATTTTGGAAATAAATGTATAATTTATTGGTCGATTCTATTTAATCACTACTGAGGTAGAATATTTTCCACATGATTAAAAATCGACATCAGTGGTAATCATGTTGGAGGGTAGAGAACATAACATTTATATAATTTGTTCTCTGAGATTTTACCAGTAATACTGCAGTGGCCAGAAAAAGGTTAATGACATTTCTGGCAGGTTTAGATTCACCAACCTACACTGCATGCCTGCATGGCAGGAAGTACTTGTTTTTAGTGAGTATGATAAAACACACTTATTTAGTAACGCAACCATTAAACCTTAAGTAAGGGATTCATTTTCATTAAAGAGAACACATCCTGTTCACATTTTGTCAAAATATCAACTGCAGAGAATTTTCCCACATTTGCTATGCTAGTTCTGCAAAGAGAAAACATAGCACAATATTAAATCCAAACTTCTGCTTACCATTGTAAGCCCAGGCTGCATGCCTGCTCGGATTGCTTCAATCTGCGTAGGGGTGAACTGGATTGTATTCCTGTTGACATTAGGAAGAAAACATGCATGGTGTCACTACAGGAAAAAAGTGTGTATTTTTACAGTGACATCATCATAGAGAAATGGATTCTAAAGCAGAGGAATTCAATCCTGGTACTGGAGTCCTTCTGTGCATACTGTTGTTTCTACCAACTAAGCTCTTCTCATTCAGGATCGATTGAGCAGTTAATTGAATTTGTGGTCTGAATTTGACATCGTTTAACAGTAACCGGCTGTAAAAGTTTGGAACAAAATTGTTGCTCGATATGCATGCAGCATATCCTTCGGGGCATAGAACTAGCATAGATTACAATTATCCAAAAAAATAAAAAATAAGACACCCCAGTGCCGAGTTTCTTAAGTGGCTTCCACACAAATGCATCACGGGTCACTGTGGGTTTACAGAGGCACACCAAGGTATGTTGGAAGCAAAATTAAAGGGCAGCATGTTTGTAGCATGTTAAAAGCTAGCCAGGCAAGGTATGTTATGAGCCAGAGCAGAGGGCAGTGCGTTTATTGGAAATAAAAGGTAGAAACCTTGTGGACATTGTAGAGGGAAATGAAATCTGACTGCAGGTAATGAGGGCAAAGCTCTGACCTCAGCCTTATGCCAGGCTCCCAGGGGAACAAAGCTACAGCTGAAAGCAGCATGAAAAACCCTAAAAGGTTTAAAGAGGGTACAATTCTGACCCTTCGATGTGAAGAATGACCTCTCCTCACCGTTTGGGCTGGTTGTAGGGGTACGGACCCCTGTTGGGCATGACATGGGGCTCCACCACCAGGGTCAGATCTTCCTCAGTCATCATCACTTCATCTGCTTTCCGTTTCTTCCCTTTCACATTCTTCACTGGAAACTTAATCCTGGACGAGAAAGAACAAGAGTCAATCAATATGCTGCATGAAAACGTATGCTAAAAGGTTTTTATTTGGACAGAAATGAATGCTACATTTTTACACACCCGAGATAAGACTAGGTAAAAAACGGTGCATATAAACATTGCTTTTTAAACATTTACTTTGCTTTCGTTTTAGCTGCCTATGAAGCCAGAGCAACCTGTAATATGGGAATGGGGGCTTAAAAAGTAATAAAATGTTAAAAATGGGTGATATACCAGGAGACGGGGAGCTCTGTTATTGAACAGACGACATTGTGGTAAAGAATTTATATTCGCTAGAGCACAGCATTTATTTTCAGTACTAGTACAAGTGGTAAAGCCACTCCATGCGTTTATCCTGTATTAATTGATGACAGTGTGAAAACCAGAGTGAGTAGAAAATTCAATAGAAGATAATGGTTTGCCATTACACACCAGTAGTATTTCACAACACGTTATTCAATTTCAGATTTGGGAGTTTTTGCATTTGGACAACAAACTTACCGTTATCATTAAAACCCATCTTGCAGGCCGTACATTAACAACTAAAGACATTGACATTTATCTATAGGATATTTGAACACTGTCAGAAATTATAATAAATGTTTAATCTTCATATGTTGTTTCTTGGCACTATGTTGCATTTAGCTCCATTATTTGAATAACTGAAAAAAATAGTTTGACCACTTGAATATTTAAAAATTGCAGCAGTAATGGCAAGCCACCATTTAGCAAACAAAATCTTCAATACTTGATTACACACTTAAGATATCTGATACGTCTAGGAATATAAATATACAAAAATACTGAAGTTAAATTTGACAACTTATTTAATCAGTTATCACATTGTTTGAAGTTTGTGTAAGCCACATAAAAACCTGTGATGTAGTTAAGAAAACTAATAAAGAGAAATTAAATGGGTGAAGAATTCCTGCTAAAAGTATAAATAAATCCAATATTTTATGAACACAGATAATGTATTACTGTGTATCAATATAATAAATCAGCACCTGACAATCATACTTCAATCTAAATGAGATTGACTGACCTGAAGGGGGGTATCTGGAGGGCAGGGTTCTCTTCAGTGACCTTCACAGTATAACCAGGGAAACAGGCCTTCAGGTGATCTATGGACAGGAAGGTGTCGTTGAAGTCCAGCGTGGAGATCTGATTGGGCATCTTGGAGTAATGGGCACTGCCTGGGTCCCCATACCCCAGGATGATGTCGTGCAGCCAGTCGGGCACGACACAATCAGTGTTCATCAGGTTCCGGATGGTCTCGAGGACTGCCTATGGATTGAGATTACCATCTTACATACACTCAACCTCCACAGAAACACTGAATTTACACGGTATATAGGAAAATCATCGGAGATCCCTTTGTTGTTTAATTGATTCCCACTTTGTCCAGTGCAGTCTCATTGGTTAAGGAAAAACTTGAAAAGTAGTGAACAAACAAAATACATTTGTTCACCGTAATAATATTGTTCTCAAATGAAATAATTTTCACACCTTGGGAAAATGCTAATTTTAAAAGCTTGGGGAGTGAATTACAAACCCAGCATAAAGGGCAGTATACCATTGAAGGGTAAACCTGAGTCCAGATAAAAGCCAGCACAACCAGAGTTGTGGAGACACAGGAAGAGATCTTCCGAGTGGGCTCTTTGCTGTCGGACAGGATGAGGATCAATGACTTCTCCCAATTTATTTTTAGGCCACACACAGGCCAGGCGGAGGTCTCCTGTTGATGGAGCAGTGTGCCTGCCCTACTGTATGCAGCTACAGCAAGGGGGGGGGATGGGGGGTGGGACCTAATCCTGCTGTCACCCAGGGCAGACAGAGTGTTTGCTCTGCAGCTGGGGGGATGGGATCTAATCCCGCTGTCATCCAAGTTGGACAGAGTGTTCGCTCTGCTGTGCAGAGCTACAGTAGATGGGGGATGGGATCTAATCCCTCAGTCAACCAGCTTGGACAGCGTCGTGGACTGCAGTAGGAAAGACCTTTTGTTCGGTCAGCTCAGTCAGCTCAAGTACAACTGGACTGAGACTCAATTGCCAAGTTAGATACAGAGAAAAAAAACATTATCTCCCTGTTTAGCATGTCATGCATTTATCAAACTATAATGACCGGTCAAGTTTAATGACCTAATAATTCTACATAAAGAAAAATATCGGAAATTTAGATTATGAACAGGGTCTTTACTGTAGATTCTGTCAGTCAGCTACTTATCGCTCTATGGCAAAGCGGTGACGTTTTTAGGACCTTGTCAAACCAGAGTTTAGTTCGATCTCATCGCAACCGACACAAGGTCACCATGGCCATTGGGAGAAAAATGGAAGCCACCGCTTGTTTGATCACAGGGCCTGCTCTGGGTCACTGACGGCAGAGATGGAGTGATCGATCACAGAGCTCCTAAAAGAATCACCGGTCTCCTGAGGCAGCCTCTTGGGGAAGGGATTAAAGGATATTCTTCCCACTGACCTTGAAATTGTTTTCCTTGGGCTTCCTCCTCATGATGATGTTGAATGTTTCATAAGGGTCTTCCACCCCATTCTGGATGCTGCTGGTCATGTCCTGCTGGTACTGATTGGCATCCAGCCACACTCGAATGGTTCTAGTGTCGCCTTTCAGCTTTGGTTTTGGCTCAGGACCTGATCGGGAATACAATTTTTACCTTTTAATGATAGAGGCTAATCATTAAGGTAACTGCATTGGTCACTAACTTTAAACCTTTGTGTCAACCATTACACCCCAAATAACTCTTGGTCCAAAAGTATAATCACAAATGATCATTTTCATAAAAATTCAGGACAGAACAGCTTTCACCAGCATATTCCAGACTCATATTACACATATGCTCCGTGCAACAGGGGCAAATAAAGCTTAATGCCAGCAGCAACAATAAAATAGAATGAATAAATCAGTGTGTTTATTCAGGCACACAGATATTTTCCCCCATATTGTTTTTTCAAGGAAAAAACTTGTATACCCAATCAGTCACATTTTCAGGTGGGGAAAAAAGGTTTCATTTTCCAAAATGACCATAAAAAACAAATTAACAGGTCAGATATCCTGTTTGTGGCATCCTGTAGGTTAATCATCTCTGGAGCGTCACTGGGGGTACCCGCAGTGCACAGCAATGAGCTATGGGTCCTCTTCTCATAACCAAATGATACAAACAGAATGTCTAAGTTTTTAACACAAGGAGGTCAGCCTTGGATTAGTCATCTTTGCACTGTCACTCCATAAACTGATTCATGCGTACAGCATCACATCCTGCTAAACCCAACTGCCCAATTCCCATTTTTAATCATTTTAGACTTACTAAGTGTTACTTTAACAAAAATACTACATGTAATTATTTTATAATACCATGATCACACTAATAATTTAAAAGGTAACTAAAGGTTAGAATATCAATTTATTTGTTAAAAATAGACACATTTGTAGAATAATGTAGTTCCTGATTAGTAGTGACCGATTAGTCAGCACATTAAGATCCACCTTTGAAAACGGTACCACATTAGATCTTGTGCGTTGATCTGGATGTCATGTCAGCTAGAAAAAAGTTAGTACATCTTTACAGCAGTATATGTACCAAAATTCAGGCTCGAGAAGCGGCCCTCTTTGGATTTGCGACGGCGACCTTGTGTTTTAAACATCAACTTGTATACAGTCGCATGCAATAAGCTTATATAGTATGGAAGAGTATGATTCGACTCATCAACAAGCTTCTTTCAGGCACACCCCCAAATGTTCATTATGGCAACGCCATTCCATTTGAAATGACCCCAACAGCGATTTCAGGACCATGCCCCAGAGCGGGGTTGCCTACCTTCCTCGATGACGCGGCCCTTCTCATCCAGCATGCCCTGCACCTCGCAGCCCCTCACGTACACCAGGCCTGTCTGCTCTACGAAGGGCTGACGGCGGTCAAAGCGGGTGCCGTAGAGCAGGTTGGGACGCACCGTGACCAGAAAGCAAACGTCGTGCTTCCGCAGCCCTGGGAAATGTCAGGGGGTTTTATTTTATTTTTTATAAACGGCCCAAAAGCACCTTGTCAGCACTCGCTGATCTTTAAAACAAGGAGCTCTAATTATACAGGCAGTGTTCAGAGAGAATCACACTACAATCCAGAGCCTCAAAGACACCGAGAAGGAGAACAGTGAATAATGTGAGGAAAAGGGCACTGAAGAGTCCGGTGATACTACTAATATTCTGGCCTTCCAATTCTACTATAGATAATGAACAAACAACTTCTCTATGATTAAAACTAACAGGTAAATCCTTAAAAAATACTTTCCCAAATA
>JAOVYW010000022.1:2618751-2672583 GCA_025775045.1 Hiodon tergisus
GGGGGCCGGGGCTTGTGGCTCCTTTACGTGTTTTGCTCTGTATCAAGCAATTTGGGATCGGTGGAGTAGGTGGCAAAATTCAGTATTTTTTGTTGTTTTTAGTGTAGTTTATAATTTAGTGTAGTCTTTACATATCTGGCGTTGAGGTACTTTTACATTGGTGAGATTAGTAAAAAATGTCAATAATTTTATTACGGTTTATTATGGTGTTCTAAGTTGGTTGGGGGCGTGCAGATTCCCCTCTGTCGTCGTGGGTGCGTTAGTCTGGCTCTGTGCTTCCTGGCGGTGACGCTCTGTCCCCCTTCTGCGTCTGCAGTGGACGACGGCGCGGCGGAGAAGGAGACCCTGCCCGAGTTCGGGGAAGGCCGGGACACGGGGGGGCTGGTGCCGGGGAAGTCGCTGGTGTTCGGGGCCCTGGAGCTGTGCCTGTGCGTCCTGGTGCGCAAGCTGCCCCGACTCAGCCCCAGGCTGGCCGGCGGCCCTGCGGCGCCAGGAGGCCGGCCCCAGCCCATGCGTCAGAGCGACTTCCGCTCGCTGTCTGTGGCGCTGGCCATCCTGTCCGACCTCCCGTCCACGTGCTCCCCGGAAGGTGAGTCTGAGTTACTCGTTACGGTTTTTTTCATTAGTGTCGCTGTCGTTGGGCTATCCTGGTTCAGTTCCTTTATCCTCGTCTGGAAGAGTAATGACCGATTTTTTTTTTTGTTGGTGTTCCTGGGTTACTTTTGCTGGCCTGCGTGTGAGTTTCTTGCGTTGGGCCCCTGGCCTGGCCTTTCCCCACAGGCAGCGTGTCCGTCTTGCCCACCGTGCTGTACCTGCTGCTGGGCGTCCTGCGGGAGTGTGTGGAGCAGCCTCCGGGCTCCCTGCCCGCCCGGGTGGCCTCCTCGGTGCTGCAGGCCCTGCGCACGGTGCTGGCGTCCCCCATGGCCCGCGTGGAGAAGAGTCACGGCGCCTGGACCCACCTGCTGCGCTGCGCTCTCCACACCCTTTTGGACTGCTGGGATACTGGTACTAGAACACTCCGAACAAAATGAGTGTCGATCTAAAGGTCTATAGTGCCTTTGTTACCAGATAGACGCTCAAACGACGACAAACTTTAATCCTGAAATATTTTTTAAACTCAAGCTGCAGAAAACCCAGTTTATTTTTCTTTGCACTATGGTGGAAGAACCCTGAAGGGCTGGTGTGACGTGTGTGTGTGTGTGTGTGTGTGTGTGTGTGTGTGTGTGTGTCCCTCCCCCCTTCCCAGAGGAAATTGGGTCAGGCGAGATGGAGGTCACCCTGCTGACGGCCCTAACCATCTTCCTGTTGTCAGCGGGCCCTGAGGTGGTCACCCTGCAGCCCCTGCTGACGCGTTGCGTGGCCAGATTCAGAGCCTGTCTGGAGTCCAAGGACCCTGTGGTGAGCCCCCCACCCCCCAACAGTCTGCTCTCGCGTCAGGGAGCGGAGGTTCTCTCAGATCCAGAAAGCGCAGGGCTACTCCCTCAGCAGTTATAACAACAAATGATGTGTATGCAATGAGTCAACACTTATTTTTTTAACACAATCTGATCATGGCTGTACAGAAATCAACAGGAACAATAGTGATTCTGCGAATTGTGTGTGAAGCAGAAAAGGGTACTTTGAGTTCTTTTGTTCGACAATATGAAGTATAGTATTGTAAAACCAGTCATGATAAGTTGCCTCACTGTCAATTGCGATAGTTGGCTTGTGCGTCAGACAGAAAAACTAAATCCGTTTATAAATCCGCTAATAATCCCGTCTCTGTGTCGGCATCCAGCGTGACTTGTTTAACGCCTGTGTCACACTGGGCGGGTTCTTCCACTTTACCCAGGTCCTGGGCCAGACCTACCAGTTGCTCCTCACGGTGTTCCAGAGCCCCGCGGCGGAAGTGTCGGTGCCCTTCATCCGGGCGCTGGGCGGGCCGCTGGTGGGTCACCTACAGGGCGTTGAGAAGAGGAGGCCCCAGAGCGCCGAGGAGCTGCAGGCTGTACAGGACGGCGTCAGAGCACTGGAGTCCCTGGTGTTCGCCGCCGAGGAGGAACACCGTGAGTATAAAGGGCGCTAGTACGTCCGGCGCTGTGCGTATTGCTGTGGGATCCCGTTGTAACGATTTTCAGTGCGACGACTTTGGTGTCCTGTGTCTCCTCTTCAGGTCCGCAGCTGGTGGGCATCCTGCTCCCCATCCTCATTTCCTTTCTGCTGGACGAGAACGCGCTCTCCTCTGCCTCGCCGCCCGCCCGCGCCCTGCACGAGTCGGCCCTGAGGGACCTGATGCGCGTGGGTCCCCAGCACTCCTCCGTCTTCAAGGACCTCATGGCCTCGTCCCCGTCCATGAGGGCGCGGCTGGAGGCCGCCGTCAAGGGCAACCAGGAGAGCGTGAAGGCCAAGTCGGTCGCTAGCCAGCCCAGCAGCAAGAACTCTCCCAGCATCCAGCTTAAGACCAACTTCCTGTGAGCCGCACATCAGAAAAAGTGGCCTTTGGAGTTAGGGTCGAGTACCCTCGAACAAACTGCAGGATTACAACCGTTTCACTGTCTGAGCAGTAACACTAAAGAGCAAAAGAATGTTTAACTTTCATAATCCTAATAAATGGGTCAAAAATGACCTATCCTTGCTTGTGTTTTTTTTATTGCTTGGTTAGCAATAAAAAAAATTTGGTTGTCATTCGCATCAAACCTGTGAGGGGCTTTCATGTATGTGGGCCTGGAGACTCCCACTTAGCTTTGATTATTTCAAGCTGAGACCCTCCACCGAAGTGCAGAGGTCGGGGGGCTCTGGGACCATAGGGTCCTTACTCAGACCCTCCCCTCAACTAGTCAGGTCCTGAAACACAGGCAATGTCTATAAGGGCAAACGCACAATAAGAGTCAATGATCAAAGTCTATTTTTCATGACGAGATGAAAACGTTCAACCCCTAAATGAAGTGGTAAAAGAGAACCTGTCTGTTTACGTTGTCAGACCCGTGATGATCTAATGTTTCCCTGGCTGGTGTTAACAAGTGATGGAAATGTTGCATGCAGAATGAACGGCAATCTGTCTCCTACGCTTCACGATTCACTTTATCTCAGATTTTTCCCAGAAATGGCCCTTGCAATTGCCGCCCTAGTTTAGTCATGGTTACAAGAAAACTTCTTGCTTCCTAAATTTTTTTTTTTTTTTAATTGCAGCGCAGTTTTATTGTTATTTTGTGCATTAGGAGTTCTATGATGTTAATAAGCATGTAATCCACTTTAAACATTGCTACTCCCCCCCCCAAGTCCCTTTTTAGTTTTTAGTTACTTTGAGAATTGTGGTCTTAAATTCTGATCAGTGTTTTTCAAAATGAGCAAAAATTAATTGTTGCCAGCAGATGGTATTGTAAGAATTATATTCTAATGGGAACGATGTATTATGGATATAGTCCGTTTTAAATGATGTCATTATCTAACCGAATGGTAACAAGGTGAGTTTTTTTGCCCTTAGTGTTATTTTGGTAGAAAAGCATGTTTAAGAGGAGGCCATCATAATGTTCTGTTGACCACCTTTTGTTTTTCAGCTCTTAAGCACTTTGATTGCTGTGAGATTGTGAAAATATGACAGTATTTGTAAACTGAACATGTATTTTGTACAGAACACTGTAAATTGTACAGATTAACAGTTGGAGCTAAATTTTAACACATTTTGTTATCTAATGTATGTGAAAAAATAAAGCAATTTTTTTTTCCAGTGCTGGAGTTTCCTGTGCTTGCACTGATAATGCCTATGTAATTAAGCCGAGTCACAGCGTGTGTAATTAGTTACTGTTACTCAGAGGTGTGTTGGGTGCGATTTCCATTGTTTTTACATTAAATATCTATTTTGTGAATAGTTCCAACAGATGCAGACGAGTTCAATGTATGTTAGAATCACAGAACATATACTTTTCAAGCCCACCTGTTCTGCGACACCAGCCTGGTTCAAAACGATGCCTAATTTGATGTGACCTGATGCATTAGAAATAGAAACCCAAACGCATCTCACAGCTTTGCTAAAATCGGAGACATCCATTAAATATAGTATGTTAGGCACTGCAATGGGTAAATCGTCTCATACAGTTTGCACTGTTACAATCGGTCTACGTAAGCACCAAGTAGACATCGTAAAGATGCAATAAGCGGGAAGTATAGTGGATGGGGGCTTGTATTTATGGCCGTCGTAAAGGTAGAAATCGCAGGAAGGACATGCGTGCGTTGCACTTCAAGAAGTTAATTTATCCCAATTATTCACCCAGTCCTATGAATGAGTAAAATTATGGTATAGGAAATTCAGTGTAATTGGCTAAAAAACGAAATGCTAAGAACACATATTTCTGCAGCGTATAAATTCGGACAAATAATAATTGGCTTTAATACGGGATGCTCCAACAAGTTAATTAACTAATTAAATGCCAATGAACGTAAGTATTACAGAACACAGTCAGTAAGGTATAAATCCCCAATGAATAGACGGGCTATCTTGAAAGAACAGTTTTTACTCTGTGGTCCTTGCTAGCGTTTTGTAAGAGTTGGGCTATTTAATCGGTTATTGAAATTAATGAACAGCAGCCTTAAATATGGTGCTACCGTTGACGAATGTATTAAAATGAACTTCTCATTAAAAATAGTTTCAAGATGAACATGTTCATTTTGTAAATCATGAGAATAATCAGAACTTTAAAAATAAGAACGAAAAATTAACTTTTATTATAAGATGCTATTATATGGCTAAATCTATCCTGGAGTGAACCATTATCATGCCAATTCTATTTTCTAGTTTATATTAAAGAGAGACAGCTAGATATATCACCAACAATTAAATAAATCTGGTGTGGATAGCATCAAGCGGTGTCTTCCGTAACAAAAGCTAACATCCTCATATTTCTCGGTGTAATTTTCTCTAAAAGCTAGTTGGCACACAAAAAAAATCACGCACGACGAAGTACTTTTGTTGAACACTTTAAATGCACTACCATGGGTTTTTGGCGCCCCCTAACATATGCGCAGTGTAGTTCGTATGAGAATACAGTAGGGACGCTGTGTGGTCCTTAGCCTCGTGATGCAGACGACGGGGAACGGCAGATCAGTTCCCCTCGACAGCTCTCCATTTCGCCTGGAACAATTCGTCGTGTTCTTGTTCACTTTGACCTTTACGCGAATTAGTGAAGGGCAATGAAGTAGTATTTATTTTCCGTTAGGTTATTGTTTAATTTGCGTTTTATCCGCCTGTACATATATTGTTTTTCTTCTCTTCATCTGCCAAAAGACGGTGAGTGTGTCTGGGAAGGTTCAGAGACAACGCAGGTTTCCTGCGTCGTACTGCTGATAGAACTGTTGAGGCCTTCGGCTGTCCTGTAACTTTAGCCGCGCGGTTTAGATGCAGGTATCGGGCCATTTTTAGAGGCAGCATCATGATACCCATTTTAAGTGGTTGTATTAATTCGTGTAACCGACCACTATTATTACTATCAAGAATATTATTTTACAATTGTCCAAATAATGCGGCCGTTACTGGGGTAGCAGACATTACGTTTGCTAAATAACATGGCTAGCTAATCGTCAGCAATATAGCTGTCCGCGGTAGACGTTTAGTTTTTTCGGACGATTATGTAGTTGAGATAATACTCAGAAATTCATTTTGTTGTTTATAATCGGTTAAAATGTGAATAAAGTCGAGTCAAAACTACCCAGTTGGCTTAAAAAGTATGGCAGCCAGCTAAAACTGTAACAAACTAATGAGTTATTATATATGTTTTTGTCAGTAGTCTTGTTCCCACGAAGTAATTGTATTTCTTTTAAAATATACGCGTATGTTAACCTTTTGTTTTCGCGTCCATGGCCACGCTCACAAGTACGTAGGCTACCAACTAATTATCTAGCCTGCTAGTTTACAAACAGGACGTCCATGTTTGAATACTGTAATTTAGTTTTTTCTTGCGTAATGAAACGGTACACATCAGGGGTCATCGAGGTGTATGTCCATTTAAGTGGATAGCGATATTTGGCAATTCTTTTGTTTTGAAAATATAAGTTGCCCATGTTGTGGTATGATAGTCGGTTATTTGTGTTGGGGGGAGGAATTCGAGTTGTATGTTAACCAAAGTAAATATTAGGTTGCGTACCCCACCCCCCCAAAAAAGTTACTTGTTTACGCGAATCTACCTGTGATATGCGATACAGTTGCGGTTATGGTATTGCAATATAACCGAAATCGTTTTGCTAGCAATTTACAAAACTCTATAATAACGTTTAACCTGAGCGAACTGAAACGCCTTTCAGCTTCCCTTTGTGTGTGCATGTTAATCCATAGTGGCATTACGGTCATAATGGTGGCATTGCTTTAATTGCAAAACGCGATTTTCAGGCGTAACTGCTCCCTCGTTTTCGTTAGGAAACGTTTTTCATCGGGACTTGAGAACATCCAATTAAATAGTAGGTTGTTGCTTTACAAAACAAGCAGTCACCAGTGAGGATGAATATCGTCGTGCCAGTCTGCCTTTAATCATGGGGATTGGCCTTGTCAGCCGAGACTGGAAATTGTTTGGAGTGATACTTAGACTAGCAAACGCACGATCCGTCCAGTTTCATTATCCTAGTGGTCTTTGTAAATATGACAGGTGAACGAGTACAGACTTATGATTGGAAATTAGCTGGTTAAAAGATGAGTTATAGATGGACCTGTTCGATGTTTCACTTGTATGGATTGTAGGCGCTTTTACTAGATGGTAGTATAGGTTTATGTTTTACTGCGAATGTTTCCTGAATTTTGCTTTAGTGGTTTGTTGACCTCTTTAAACAGAACTTGGCTGATGTGACTGTCTAGCTAGGTAAGGATCAGGACTCTATAGGCAATGTGATGCAGTTAAATAAACAAATGTTTCTAATGTAAGCTCTTGTTCAAAATTGCCTGATTTAGCTCAAAATGTGAGATTTTAGTATGTGTACTCTTACCGTTTCTGTTAAATATGTCTGTCCAAAATAAACAATGTCTTCATTTTTAATCTTATACTAAGTAAGTTTAGGGGACCACTCCAATGCCAATATTACAGTGCTTTCTCATTCTACATAAGGAAAGACAGAGTGATGTTAAATGTTTTCGATCTTGATGCTGCAGCGACTTGATAGTTTTAGTATTTGTAAATTGCTCTTGTTAGATCTCCAGTATTGGTTAAGCACATAATGTCAAACTGAAAGTAGGGTTTTTGTAGTTCATTTTTCAATTTTTCTTCATTGCTTTTAAAATGTTAGGTGGAATGGTAGTTTGTTTGCTTATCTGGCACCTATTATGTAACTCGGTTTGCTATTCTAGCTAGTGAAATGGCTTGACTTGTTGATGAAGATGTGCAGATTTACCACATTAAATATAATTGATGCTAGCTGTTGCTATATTTGACATTTGACATTCACTGTGTAGCAAAACCAAATGAAGCCTCTCTTCAATTAAATAGTGATGTTAAACCAGCCACATCCAGCCCTTTGAAATAACCTTTTCTTGTAATAGTGCAGCAAGCTGAAATCCATCTTATTCTGTATGTCTTGGAGGGGACATTTACCATGGGACCCCCCACCCTTGCCCATTCTGCTCTAAAATTGCTGCCTTCTGCAGTATTTTCTGTGCTCTGTTATTCCTTTGTTTTCTGAAAAAGGACGAAAAATAATCTGAAACTTTCCAAACGTCTCCATGGCGTTTTTCTCATCGTTTTAGGGAACTTTAAACGTATGCCAGCATTTAATTTTGATGTCTTGCTAAAAATCATCGATTTATCTTACGAGTGGCTTAGTCCGTACAGACGCTCACCCGAGCTCAGATTTTAGCCCTCTGAGCTGGAGTTTGCCGATTCACATTTTTAGCCGACTGTATCCAGGTGGGCAGTGCAGAAACGGCGTAGTCCGGCCCGTGTTGGAGTGGGTTAAATCAGCTGGGCTTCTGTTCGTTTTTCACTAACAAGTGTCTCATACCAGCTGAACCTCTTGTGCGGTCTGTGTATCCTGCAATGTCGTAAAGAGACGAGTGGCTCAAAGGGGACTAGGATTGGAGTAGATTAGTTGTCGTTCCTCACCCTACCGGTGGGTGTCTGGGGGATTTTAAGCAACAAGCCGAGATGTAATAACAGTTATAACAATTCCAAATTAAGGGGAGAAATGCAAAAAATAATATCAATTTATATGTATAAGGCAGTATTTGAAACCGGTATTAACTTGGAGCCCTAATCATAAGGACTTAGGGAATGACCTGGCAGTACCTGGTAATGTTTATTGTATCTGCAAGCTGGGGGAGTACCGTGATTTTCTGAGAAATATAGTCGAAGGTACCATTTCTGAGAACTGCTGGATGTCGCAATGGTGCAGTATTTATTTATGGATACTCACCCTGAAAGCTGAACTGTTGCTTCCAACCTTCCTGGGCAGAGCCTTTCTCTTCCTGTCAATCACCCGTCCCTCTCCTGCCCCTGAATCAGAAGTCAAAAACGGGCCACCCGTAAATGCATGAAATCGGCTTGGTGGTGATTGTTTTGAGCTTAGAAAGAAATCCTGCCCTCTTAATTTTAGCTGCTGTTAAAGGGGTTTTAATGATCATCTCGAGCATTAAAATCTCAATAAGGCGTTTTTTTTGTCATCTGTGAGTGCTGCGTATGCAGAGCGCCCAGTGACACGTGTTCGTTTGAAATGCATGTTTATGCATTTTTGAACATCAGCCCTGTGATACTTGTTTAGCAGTCTCATTGTTTACGTTGCCGTTACTGTTGGCAAGACAAAATGGACTGGTTACTGGGAACCAGGCAGAATTAAAGCGGCATATCTGGAGGTCGAAGTGTAGAAATGCCTCCTGGAAATGAATAATTAATCTGATTGGAAGAGGATCTGGTTATTAGCCTCTAATAGGATACTGGCTGTTTTGCGAGCCCGTTTGTGACTCTCCAGGCCCTGAGGAGGAGAGTTGGGACTGCTGTTTCAGATTAGGCAGTGGTCCTAATCAACTTAGACCATGGGCATTTTTTCTCTCTACTAATATTTGAGTTTGCACTGTCCGAACATGTTATGGTTGTAGTTTTCGCTGCTGGAGGGCCAACGTGGGAGTCGGGCGTTTCTTTTTATTTATGAAATGTCAAACCTAGAGCCATTAAATGTTTTTCATTTAAGGTCAGATCGGATGTCTATAAGTAAAGATTTTCCGAGATGCACATTCACTTTGAGATATAAATTAAACTGGTTTTAAAGATAAGTGTTCTTTTTTAGAAATAAGTGATAAGTGATAACGGGGTTATAAACTTAAAACTAACTTCAATATACATTTATTTTTAAGAGGGTCTAATTCAAATCTTCCATTTTATTGTGTTAACATTTTAGTACAGAATGTTCTGCCAGTTGTCAAAGTGATCTTGTGCAAGTAAGCTGTGTCTGTTTGGCATCAACGCTGCAAATGTGTTTGTGTTGACCCACCTATGAAGTTCTAAGCCCTCCGTTTAACCTGTTCCGTCACTTTCCCCTCTCCGCAGGTGAAGACTACATGAAAGTGAAGGAGGGCCAGTGACTGTTGTGTGGCGCTTTATTTCTCTCTCCGCCCCTCTCCCCGGTGAATGCGTCCCCAGCTCGAGCTGTGATTGGGCCAGGGCCAGATTGGGAGCATGGCGGACGTGGACCCCGACACCCTCCTGGAGTGGCTCCAGATGGGACAGGGGGACGAGCGGGACATGCAACTCATTGCGCTGGAGCAACTCTGCATGCTGCTGCTCATGTCTGACAATGTGGACCGCTGCTTCGAAACGTGAGTGTGCCTCTCGGTCTTCCTCTCCCTGTGCGCCTCTCGCCTCCCTGGGTTGCGGACAGGACAGGACCTTCTTGAGTCGTCCTCCCGAGGAAGGACTGTCCAATAAGTCCTCTACCAATCTGAAGTTATCTATCCTGACGTTGTTCTGGCCTCTGGCATCATTTCTCAGAGGCCTTGTTGAAAATTCCTAAAGTGCAAGTGTTAGTGAACTTAGTGTGCGAGACGCTTGTCGATCGCTGGAATATCAGCACTTGCTGCCCCAATCTCGTTTGGCTGCACCGCTTTCAGTGAAATTGATGGTGAACTGTGGCAGAGGTGTCCGCCTCTTTTGGCTTTTCGCCAGCCGTGGTTTGGCGTAGAGCAGCTTCTCAAAAAACAATTTGGAGCCGACGCCATGGCCTGCCTTGTCCTGGCTGATGTAATTTTCCTGTTGAATTTGTCACAGCAGATGAATGGCACCGGCAATAATGCAGGAGGGGTGGAGTTTTTTTTCTTTTTCTGGACTGAACCATTCTAATATTCTGTGGTGCAAGTTATAGAACTAGCTGGTGTTAGTGGAATGTTCATAAGCCCTTTTGGCTTTGTTACAAAAACCTTTTTAAGCTTGTACGTCTGACACTTCACTCTTTCATTGCCGGCAGAGTATAATCAGTGATCAGCTGATACTTTGAAGTGTCCAGGCTGCTGTCCTTTTGTTTTGAATTATGAGGCTTAGGGCTGAGCAACATGGCCTAAAAACTATATAAAAATGTATTTCATTTTGGGGTTTTGAGGGTTTTTTAAAAATTGTATGTTAATATTGATTTGATTTTAGGTATTTGTATAATTTTTTTTATATTAAACTTTTAATATCAGGAAGTATAATCTTAAACCCAGTGTGATAAAAAAGCCTATTAAGTACTTATTTTTGTGGCAAAAATTACATATTTAACAAAGCCTTTATTAAGAGAGGAAATGCCATAAGGCAATATTTATCATCTTTACGATTTTAACACTTGTCTATACAAAATACAATTGCCAGCCTTGTCAAGATGTTTAAAGCTATGTAACAGTAGTGGCTAGCTGTCCTAGCAAGATATTAGATTACTTGCATTAGCTAGCTGGTGTAGACTACAGTACATTAGCTATTGTTATTAATTAACGTGGTATTCTAAATGGAAGCTGTAACGTTTACTGTAAAGCCGCGAAACTTTCCCGATGAGCTGCTGCAGGAGTCAAAGCATTGGGGTCTGGTCCAGCTGTTTAATGAAACTGCCTTGGCCCAGCTTTCCGTGGTAATGCAACCCAGACGGTCTTATCTCGGTCCCCAGGAGGCATGCGCGCCCATCACCACAGAACTCGTGATGCCAGTATCGTTGCCTTAAAATGTCTGATAATTATCTGATTGTTATTTTATCGCTCGGCCTACTCTCAGATTTACTGTAGATCTTATTATTACTGCAACCGTTAATGCCATTGGAGTGAAGTGACCTTGGCTAACCTCCAGAGTGATAACATTGCTTGTAAAGCCCATTGAAATGTTTTTCTTGAAATGTGAAAGCACCAGTATTCTTTCGTTTATGTATTTGTTAAAATTCATAAAATACCAAATTTTTTCCCCCAACTATAATAACTAGGACCAGCTGTGTTTACAGGGGTTTAATGTTGGCGTCCCATGTTTTGTTGGGTCACGGATTTTCGTTCTCATAATAGACATGAGAGCAAGCGAGTGGAAGCCTACTGGCGATTGTTTTATTTAAACTTTAAATGTCATACTGCTTGGTTCCCCCCCCCCCCAACCATTTAGTACAAATGCTCAATGTTGGAGTGAATTCTGTTGTTGCTAATAGTTAGATCCTTTGGTGGAGCGAAGCTTCCTCTGGAGTTCTTATCTGCAGTTTGAGCTAAAAGTATCGGAGCAGTGTTAAAACACTGCACTACTGCTTGGAGTAGTGCGGGCTCGAAAGTCTCAGTGTTATGTTTTATATTTTGTTGGACGTGATATTTGGCACTTGGGCACCTTATGATGGTTCCTTGTTAAATTGTGAAGGGAAAATTATTTCACCAACACATGGCTGAATGACAGATAATCAAATTTCAACGTATGTGAACAGCCATATAACGCCAATTAAAAGGCCGATTTCTAATGTAATCGGCATGGAACTGCCCATATAATGACCAGGTAGCCATTATACAATTCCGTTGCATACACAGGGTAATGGGGGACCTATTGGCAAACACAAATTTAACCAAGAGCCTCTTAAATGTTCGCTTTATAACAAACTGACAAGAATGTACTAAAATAGTCTCTTTGGCCACATCTGCAAGGACCCCTTTGTCACTGCTTGCAGCTATTTTATTAGTTAATTTTAGTTTGTTTTACCCATTTATAGCACCAAGTTGTAGAGGCAAACTTTCCAGTAGCGTAGCATACACATGTTGGGCATCCTTCTTAGCAGCCAGATATCGCACAATGCCTTAAAGTATGAATCGGAGCAAAAGCTTTATGTGTTTATATTTAGCACTGCTAAACTTAGTAGCTATTTCTATAGTCAGTTTGGCTTGTCAAGTGCATTATTTTGCCATAAAACCGTGTGTCAAACAGTGCAGGAAGATGAGAGGAATTCTTCTGTAAACGGAGGCTTTCATTTTTTTGTTGTCATCCAGAGTTTTCTGCTGTATTACACACGGAGCAGCGGTGAAAGGTGAAGGCTCACGATTGGCTCAGACTCTGATGCATAATGTGTCCGTGTGAAAAGCAGTTTGTTCTCAAAAACCCCCCAAATAATGAACAGTGTAGGTCCAGTTGGCTGCGGTGTTGGAAACAAAACGTGGCCTTTGAAGTACTGATGCTGCCTGTTGGGTTTTTATTTTAATTTCAATATTGCAGTGCGGTGATCTAGGTCAGGGGTAGAAATAAGGAGGTCAACATTGTTTCCTACTGCTGCAACCGTCATCGTGATTGTGAGGGGAAAAGTTTGACAAAGGATCTATGGTGTACGTGCACTTCGTGCAAACTGTTTTTTCCCGGACTCGGATGGTGCTATTTTTCCAAGGAAGACAAATGTTTCTGTGTAAGAAACTATAGCGGCAGTAGATGGTGTCCATAGTTAGTGCTTGTGTGAAAATAACAGGATAAGTTTGTTCTTCAGAAAGCTGCAGTAAACAGCACTGAGGTTCAAAGCATTTCTTTCAGGTGCAAGACATTTTAAATGTCGCAAACGGCTGCAAAATCGGATAGCAACAACTAACCCCAATGTTACCGTATCGAATGGGGATGCAAATGTGCCAATCAAGGGGCTTAAATAAGATTGTTGGTGCTATAAAATGCTATGGTTGTCTATGCAAGGACAGAACTATTTTTCGCATAAGAGGATAGTCAAACGTTTTCTCTTGAGCTGTTATGTTTCCTCCACCACCACCACCCCCCAGTTCAGAGTATTTTCACCTTTAAAATTTCTGAAGCGGTTTTTGCCTCCCACGTGGTGGGCCAGACGGTGGGTGCTCTGTGGGCTGGCGTTGATGTTGGCGGCACCATGCCGTTGCGGGGAAGCTCCACACTTTTGCGATGAGTCGCGTTAGCGTTGCGTGGGCACAGACTCTGCTTCCCACCCATGAAGAATATGTGAGTTTGAGGAGCGTTAGCTGGCTGGTAGCTGCTGGGCTAATCAAGGTTGTCATTTCTTTCCAGGAATACTGCTTTCGATTAAATTTTTCACTTTGAGTAAGGGTTTCCCCTAGACTTCCTTAAGTGGCAAATTGGGTTTCAGTTTTATATTGAGTCTACACTGTATTAATTGTTTGCTCTTACAGGTTTTAAAGAGCTTTGACGGTGGGTGATGAGACTTGTGGTGATGAATGTGAGAAGTGTGTGTGGTCTCCCCCAGTTGACGATTGTGTGGAAGTCTTTCCTGAGGGTTTTCCCATCTCTACAGAATATGGTTTTATGTCCATTTCACCTGAGAAATTGGTTTGTGTTAGTAATTTTACCAATCAAGTGATGGTATACACAGAAGTCAGGCTGTCCCGGTTGTCAGCGCAGTTGTCAGTTTCTTGCGAACGGCATACGTGGTCTGTCAGTAAGTTTCTCTGTTAATTATTAGCCTTGAGAAGCTGTTGTTTAAGTGCGTGACTGGGTCAGGAAAGCGGGTCGGTGAGTCAGAATGAGGTCAATCCGGCGCCTAGTAAAGCCTGATGTAATGGGAGTCCTGTTTTTAGCTTAACGGTTTGTCAGCGTTTGGTTGAGCCTAGCAGGGGCACCCTCTTGGAGTGCAACAGCAAACACTCTCTTGCACAATAAATGCTTGCCTGGTTTGTCAAACATTTCTGTAGCAAATGTACCCTGTTCCTATCATTGCTCTGTGAGTAACCTAACCGCACAAAGGTATTCAACCCAAGCTTTCTCTGGTTCTGCTAGGTATTTAGAATAGTTTTAAACTCTAATGCCAAGTAGAATATTTTTGAGCTATTTGGGGTCCACGTGGGCTGGCATCCCTGTGGTCCACATTCGAACACCATGCTGAGTTCATGTTCCGAGGGATTCGAGCTGTTCCTTGAGCAAAACGGGTGCAGCTCAGTATTAGGTCTGTGTAGCCACCCGGTTTCAAAAAAGTGGTTTTTGGTATTTGTATATTTAATACTTAAAAAAATAAAGGATTGTTAAGAGAACTGGTTTATATAAACGTTTCTTGTGTGCCACGCCGAGGAGGTTCCATCTGAGTAGGAGGTTACTGCAACCACTCAAAATGTTCATTCACCAGCAGAGTTAATGCTCTATTAGTTTATCATGTTAAAATAACACCCTTTCTAGTGTTCTTGTTTGCTTTGAAACTGCATGTATATGAAGTTAGACATTCAACCCTTAATATTCCTGTTAATTCAAATAATTTGAAGTATGAATGTCAGTATACCATCTATAATGTATTGGAATTGTTATTGTTACAAGAGTGAGCAGCTTTTAGAGCAGCTTTTAAAGCAGCTTTAGAGTATCACACTAGTTACCAAATTCCCTTATTTTGTTTTTGTGAGCTTGCGGATTGACAGCTTGGGTTTTAAAGTGAGATGCGTCTGTCAGGTGTGGTGTAAGAAGTGTTTGTTTAACCTGGCCGCATGCAACTAATTTTACTACTTGAGCTAAATTTGTCAAATGTTTTGCGTCCATCCCGAGTTTGATGACTCATTCATTTGGAATTCAGGATTGTGTGCGTGTTGTTTTTGACGTTTCTTTTGTATTGCCGGTTTTATTTTCTCAATGATTGTCCGTAGTTCTTGCGAATGTGTGCCCGATGATAGATTAAAACGGCAACACAGCCCAGGGATTTGCACACACACCGACCTCAAGCTTAAGGTTGCCTGTCAAGTGTAAGGACAAGTTACACTGCCATTTGTCAATAGGTTTGCTATTAACTGATATACTACATGTGGTACTTTTGCATTTTGCATCTGAATTGATGGATGGCTTGTCGGGTCTTCCTCAGGTGTCCCCCGAGAACGTTCCTGCCCGCGCTGTGCAAGATCTTCCTGGACGAGAGCGCCCCAGACAACGTGCTGGAGGTGACGGCCCGCGCCATAACGTACTACCTGGACGTGTCCGCTGAGTGCACCCGGAGGATTGTGGGAGTGGACGGAGCCATCAAAGCCCTGTGCAACCGGCTGGTGGTGGTGGAGCTCAACAACAGGACCAGCCGAGACCTGGCTGAGCAGTGTGTCAAGGTATCTCACGTTTGTGTGCGTGCATGGAGTCCACTAAGATTATTTACACGTGCTTACTGAGGTGTGGATTTAATTTGCTGCCTGACGCATAAAAGAATTTGATCTCAAAAGATATTTACCGGAGGCAGAAAATCTTTTTTTTTTTGGCCTGGAAATATGTGGTTATATGGACATGAAGTTCCCGGATTAGTCGGTAACGGCGCTTGCCAGAGCGCAGACCGAACCCTTTGTACAGAGTTTGCCGTTTGCCTAATCCACATGGTGTCTTAAGTCGGTTGTGACCAAGCGAGCAAGGGTGTTGCACAATTGGCATAGCACTGAACTGGGGTGGGTTAAATCGCCAGGTTTCTCGTGGCTCGATGCTAACGAGCGTCTCCTACTGGCTCCCCGGGCAACTGTAGCGGGCAGTACCTTCAGGATGGACGTGACTCTCCTCCAATCACCGCTGAACCTCTCGTGCAGGCTGTGAAGCATGCAGTGTGGAATGGAGACGGCGGCTCAAAGGCGACTAAGATTCCTCACCCTCCCAGTGCGTGGTGGTTAGAGTCGTGGTGACGAGCCAATATATTTTGGAGCGGAGGGTGATTCCAAATGGGGAAAAATAATTAATTGGTGTTTGCCAAATTTCAAAGAAAAAAAAGGTAAAACATGACATTAAGGAACACTCTGTTATGCTGTCGCTGGGAGGGCGGAGTTTAATTATCTGTCAGAACACCCACACAGCAGGTATTGTCATACGGGGATGTAAGCTTTCACAGTTGGATGCTTAAGATGACTTGATAAAAAACCAAGATTAACTACTGCCATCAGCAATAATTGTTAGTAATTGTAGTGCATACAAAATAAGCTACTGTGGATAAATTACAGCTCTAAAATGCCTTTTGAGACGGGCCAAAAACATGCATTTTAAGTGTCACAGAGCAGTGCAGTGCATATTTTTGGGTTTATCCAGTGAAAACCTTTTGTTCGTGTTAATGGTACTGTTTAATTACCTGTAGTTTCATTCCACTTCAGTATTTAAAAAAAAAAATTTGCAGTGGGGGAAAAAAAACCGGACAAAGCACGGTATGGTCTTACCATTAACGATTAAGTAGCTTTAATATGTCAGCAAGACCAGGATTAGCCACGCTACCAGCACATTTGTGATTGCTCTGCACTTATTTGACTGAATGTCCATATCCTCTTTAACCTAATGCACTTAGCTACCAAGCTAGAGCGTTTGAAGTGATACTGACTGCGCGATATATTTCCATGCCACTGTCTGCCAATCACATTTGAATTAGCACGGAACGTTGAGCAGATTGCATTTTTCAGAGGGAAATGGGCAGTTGAGAGGAAGCAGGGTAAACTACTTGAAAATAACATGCCTTATATTGGATCAAATGTAATTGGCACACTGTTCTTAATTTGTATCCATAGGCATTAAAAAGTAAATGACTAACCGATATCTGTGCCAAAACTGAAGCTGTCTGACGCTAATCGTAATTGGTCTAACATTACAGCACTAAACTGCCTGATTTTAATACGTTTGAGATTGAAGAAGGCCCCGCGACATTGATTGCTTGATGCTTGTTGGAGATTTTGTAATCAAAGCTACCATGCAAGACTTTCCAGAAGTTCCATAAAATCCTTGTTCATTTTCTAGTCTTGGATTTGTTTATTTCTTAATGCATTTTCGCACAGGCGCACACAGACATGCACTAATGTTAGTTGAAGTAGTAGAGGAAGTAAACTTTTGTTTGCTTGTTTGTTTATGCGTCTGTTGCTCCCATTCCACCTGGGATATAGTTCTCTGGCCAGGAGAAAAAGTGCTCTAAAATGACATTATTTTTTTTTTTGTATTTTTTTTTTTACTGTGATAATCTCGTAAAAGGCTTCACGCCAGAGCGGGAGCGTGTGTGGTGCGTGCGTTTTGTCTGCGTGTGGCCTGTGGTGACGGGGCAGTTAAAAGCGAGCGCTCCTGTCCGCCACAGGTGCTGGAGCTGATCTGCACGCGGGAGTCTGGTGCCGTGTTCGAGGCCGGTGGCCTGAACTGCGTGCTGAGCTTCATCCGGGACAGCGGCCACCTGGTGCACAAGGACACGCTGCACTCCGCCATGGCGGTGGTGTCTCGCCTCTGCGGCAAAATGGAGCCCCAGGACTCCTCCCTGGAGACCTGCGTGGAGTCTCTGTCCAGCCTGCTCAAGCACGAGGACCACCAGGTCTGTCTTCTAATGGAAACTAAAAGACATCTTAAAAATGGAAATTAATTCTGCGGTAAAACTTGCAAATGACAAAATGCATTCAATATGATGATGATTATTATTATTATTATTTTCTATAATTAAAATTTTTTTGGTCCTCCTTCAGTCTAAAGTGTGTCTGAATTGTTCCTCTGTCCGTCCCCAGGTGTCGGACGGGGCCCTGCGCTGCTTTGCCTCATTGGCCGACCGCTTCACCCGTCGCGGGGTGGACCCAGCGCCCCTGGCCAAGCACGGGCTGACGGAGGAGCTGCTGTCGCGCATGGCTGCTGCGGGGGGCACGGCGTCAGGCCCCTCCTCCACCTGCAAGCCCGGCCGGGCCTCCACCGGGGCCACGCCTTCCGCCGCCGACTCAAAGCTCAGCAACCAGGTGTCCACCATCGTCAGCCTGCTGTCCACGCTGTGCAGGGGCTCCCCCCTCGTCACACATGTAAGCCATGCTGTTTTAACCGTGATGTTGTGGACAAAATGTTCTGTCTTTAGTCTAGTCCTGGAACTGTGGTTCGTTTACTTTGTAAGACTCTCTGTCAAACCAACAAAGACTTTGAGTAAGATTCGCCTGGAGGGTTCGCCTTAGTTGACCCTCTGTTGTGAAGGGTTACGTTTTTTTATCCAAATAATTGCTTTCCAATAAATCATGGATACGACCAGTGACATGTAATCCAAGCAGCAACTGTAAACTTGCATATCCATTTAGAGGGGATATGTGTACCGCACAGATCGATTCCGTGGACTATAACGTATACAGCACATTAAATACAACTCCACTGGGTCATAAATTTACCTGCGGTTAATATTCTGTCCCTAGTAAATGTCATGAAACGTTTAATGAAGCATCGCTAACAGGGTTTAGACGGGCTTTTACACGCTTCTTTTCCCTGAATGTTTAGGGTGCTTTAAGTGTAAAACTACCCTGGAATGTATCACACTGAGATTCTTTGCCTTGCTTTACTTTTAGATCCCTATAGATTTCATATCTCGGCATTAAGGATGTTAAGTTTTAAAGGCTGTCACATTTTTTATTTGTGTGTTTTTATGTTTTTATTGATCACAGCAGCAGTGCCTGACTTTCTCTGTGCTCAGTCTGAGGCTGATGGGCATTGGGTCTTTAAGTCTAGGTGTTCAGTTTTTGGTATCGGATTAAACAAAAAGCAAAGGAAAGGGATACTTAGGCACTGTATGTGTCAGATTTCCCATCTTGTCTGCTAACTTATTTCTGCTGCCGTCCTGTTCGCCCAGGACCTGTTGCGCTCGGAGCTGCCCGATTCCATGGAGAGCGCGCTCCAGGGAGACGAGCGCTGTGTACTGGACACCATGCGGCTGGTGGACCTGCTGCTGGTTCTGCTGTTCGAGGGCCGCAAGGCGCTGCCCAAGTCCACTGCCGGCTCCACGGGCCGCATCCCGGGCCTCCGCAGGCTGGACAGCTCCGGGGAGCGCTCCCACAGGCAGCTCATCGACTGTATCCGCAGCAAGGACACGGACGCGCTAATCGATGCCATCGACACAGGAGGTGAGCGGCGGGCCCGTGCAGACCAGTGTCTGGTTCAGTGTGGCGTTCCTGCAGGCCGAGTATTTCAGTGTTGCTGTAACTCACCACTTGTCTTATGCTTCCCTCCCCCATTTTAGCCTTTGAAGTGAATTTCATGGATGATGTAGGACAGACTCTTTTGAACTGGGCCTCTGCTTTCGGCACACAAGAAATGGTGAGCAGAAAAGTTCCTTTGCTGCTTTTGATCAAAAACTGAGAAGATTCTGGAAAGCATTTTGTCACAAAAAAAAAATCTCTGTCCTAGCGCTCTCTAGGCAAGTGTTTGACGAATCATGTCGTTGCTATAGTGACACGAAATGCACATTGCTTGTGCTGTAATTTTACTTAGATATCAATAGTCACTAATTCTCTGACTAAAATACAGGTGATGACGGGTTTGTTTGTGCTCTAGGTGGAATTCCTGTGTGAAAGAGGTGCTGATGTTAACAGGGGTCAGAGGTCCTCTTCTCTACATTATGCTGCCTGTTTCGGGCGGCCTCAAGTGGCAAAGGTATGGGACCCCTTTGGCACCGTTGTCTGAAAAAGCCTTTTGTCAGTTTGGCGGTAACCTTGTCTGGTCTACCTGCACCTGATTTTATTTTGATTATTTTTTTTTGTTTTTACGTTAGACTTTGTTACGACATGGCGCTAACCCAGATTTGAGGGACGAAGATGGGAAAACGCCGCTGGACAAAGCAAGGGAGAGGGGACATAGTGAGGTTGTGGCAATCCTACAGTCTCCGGGTGAGTTTGGCGGGCAGAAGACCTGCCCACACTGCCCCGCCCGGTGCGCTGCGTTGCCATTTCCTGTGCCACTTTGTGACGGACGGAGTGTGGCGTTTTTGGTTGTGCAGGAGACTGGATGTGCCCCGTTAATAAAGGGGACGATAAGAAAAAGAAAGACGTCAACAAGGAGGAGGAGGAAGGCAAGGAACCAAAAGGGGACCCTGAGATGGCTCCCATCTACCTGAAGAGGTTGCTTCCAGTATTTGCACAGACTTTCCAGCAGACCATGCTGCCCTCCATTAGGTAAAAAAAAAAAAAAACTCAACGAAATAGCGGTGTGCAACGTAGAGAGACGCCTGTTGTTTTTTCCTCAGCCCCGACCTTTGTGAATGTGTACCCATGCAGGAAAGCCAGCCTGGCTCTGATCAGAAAGATGATCCACTACAGCTCTGAAGCCCTCCTGAAGGAGGTGTGCGACTCGGACGCCGGTCACAATCTCCCCACGGTCTTGGTGGAGATCACCGCCACTGTCCTTGACCAGGAGGTGAGCCCCCAGATCTTCCTTTTTCAGTTCCCCGTCTTCATTGTGCTGATAACGTTGGGTGAAAAATGTTGCTCTCTTTGCCTATGGCTCTGTTCCCAGCTAATAACTCGTAACTTGCTTTCTAAGTTACTGTGATATCTGCGATTAAGTTACTAAAGATGTTAAATATGTATTTTTAATTGGATTTTATTTATGTTGGCCTATATGTTAAATTTGATGTCACAGGCAGAATGTGATTAATGCTAAATACTAAATACTTATTTTGAGTTGTATACCGTTCCGATGCACTCTCTTGGATGTATGAAACAAAGGGGGGGGAAAAAAAACTCTGGTGTATTTATTCGTGTTGCACAGTTCACGTTGTGGCCGGCTCAGTGTGGGGTATTTTCTTCCCAGGACGACGACGACGGCCACCTTCTGGCACTGCAGATCATCAGGGACCTTGTGGACAAAGGCGGAGATGTCTTCCTGGACCAGCTGGCCAGGTTGGGCGTGATCAACAAGGTGTCTACGCTGGCCGGGCCCGCCTCCGACGATGAGAACGAGGAAGAGTCGAAGCCTGAGAAGGTAGAGCGACACTCCTGAAAAAATAACATTAACCTGCGCCGTGAAACACCCATTCAGCCTAGCTGCATTCCACAATGTTTGTGTCTGATCTCTCGCCTGAATTGTTGTTGTTTTTTGTAAATTGCAGGTTTGATAAGTGTTTGGATTTGTTGCGGATTTGTGTTATTCTGGATGTAACGGGAAGGCCGGGCTGTAAATCTAGCCGCGATGGATCGCTGCGTCTGGTGTGCTTCTGAAGGGCGGAGAAAGTTGAAAAGCCCTGTGTTTTTTACTTTCAAGCTGCTGTTTCCCCAGGAGGATGAACCTCAGGAAGATGCCAAAGAGATCCAGCAGGGGAAACCCTATCACTGGAGGGACTGGTCCATCATCCGGGGCCGAGACTGCCTATACATCTGGAGCGACGCCGCCGCCCTGGAGCTCTCCAACGGCAGCAATGGCTGGTTCCGCTTCATCCTGGACGGCAAGCTGGCCACCATGTACTCCAGCGGTAGCCCTGAAGGGGGATCAGACAGCTCGGGTAGATTCTCCACCCCTCTCCCCTTTTTTAACGTGGCTTTTATTTTGTACGTTAACCGTCAGAGGCATTGTGGCTAAGGTCTAGTGTCCGATCTTTGTTTTAAAACAGAGAGCAGAAGCGAGTTTCTGGAGAAACTGCAGCGAGCCCGGAGTCAGGTTAAGCCTGCCACTGCCAGCCAGCCCATCCTGTCTGCACTAGGTCCCACCAAACTGACGGTGGGCAACTGGTCCCTCACCTGCCTGAAAGAGGGGGAGATAGCCATCCACAACTCGGATGGCCAGCAGGCCACCATCCTCAAGGAAGACCTGCCTGGCTTCGTGTTCGAGTCCAACAGAGGAACCAAGCACTCGTTTACGGCCGAAACTTCCCTTGGTGAGTTCCTGGGCGAGCGTAAGATTGTCAGTAGCTCAGTGATGCTACGGGTAGAAAGGGTGTAATAGATGTGTGTTTAATGGCGATCCCCATGGAAATGTCTTTCAGGGTCTGAATTTGTGACTGGCTGGACTGGAAAAAGAGGAAGAAAACTCAAATCCAAATTGGAGAAAACAAAGCAAAAGGTGCACTGCTTGTTTTTTCCTGAAGAAAACAACCCCCAGGAATGGGCTATTCATGTCATCTCGCTGTGCGCGCTTTGACCATGAAATACTAAAGTGACAGAAAAGAACCAATACTTGGCAGTGTGGGACTTGTAGTGGGCTAGCTTTGGATCCAATTCCACCATCGCAATCATACTTATTGTCTTTGGGGGGGCCAAGTTGCATGTGAAAACGGGCCGATTCTTTCATTTGCTTTCAACTGATGAGATCTTCCCCCGTAAAATGTTTCTACAAGCTTTTTTTGGACCAGATATATCCCGTGGAATTGCCTGGGCCAATTCTGAGAATGAATTTGTGCTTGATGATGCCGGATTACTTGTCCTCTTGAAATTGTTCAACAAGAATGAAGAACCATTACCTAATAATTGGATCTAATCGTAATTGTGACTTCTGCTAAAGCTAATTTCTGTACACCATCAAAAATACTTTTCTTTTAAAAATTTTAGCTTTGCCCTTTGGAAATTCTGTTTAATTTAGTTTGATTCATTTTATTAAGCAATAATCTTCTAAACCCCATGGCAGCTGTCCTGTAGATTCCTGTAATGGCTGTGCTGTATCATGTTTTGCCGAGGCTAAAAATAATCCCACATGTAGCCGTTGCAGAAAAGCCGAGCCGTGGAAGCATTTGAACTACATTTAACACGCGTGCCCTGTGATTTTAATCTGTACCTACTGCACGTGCCCGTGCGTTTCCCCCCCACTCTTTCTGCAGGTGAAGACCATGGCCAGAGATCTGTACGATGACCACTTCAAGGCCGTGGAGAGCATGCCTCGGGGCGTGGTGGTGACCCTGAGGAACATAGCCACACAGCTGGAGTCTGCCTGGGAGCTGCATACCAACAGACAGGTCGGCAGCCCACTCCTGTTCAGTCAGGGACCCTCAGTGTGACAAACCTCCGTGTGCGCCTACTCGTCTTTTCCCAGATTTGTTTGCAGAGCAGATGTCATTCTTAAAGCTGGACATGAACTGAAACAAATCGGGTCAGTTACCTTGCACAAGAGTACACCACCGGAGCACTGCTGGGATTTAAGCCTGTAGCCATCTGGTCACGAGTCCCCTTTAACCCAGAGGGTTTCCTCAAATCTCAAGTAGTCGGCCCTAGAGGGAAAAGTAGGCAGTAAGGGGGACTATAGCATGGCTATGGCTGATTGCCTTTATCGCTTCTACGGAAGGGATTCGCATCGCCAGACCCCTCGGGAGAGTAACCGGCCACATGGATGTTTAATGGAGTAGTCCGCTCAGTGCTAGCAGAGTAATCGGCTATTTAGCTTGTGTTCCGGCAAGGCGTTGCCTTCAAATCGGCCTGGCGATTCTGGTGTTTCCCATTTGTTCAGTGCGTCTCCTTCTCTAATCCTGGTTTGCTTACACCTTATGTCCTCCAAGTGATTTCCGCCATTCTTCCGGTCCTTTTAAACTCCTCCTTAATCTGGATTTTTAGTACTCTGTACTTTCTCTCAGAATCTCATCACATGGCCTGTCGCCAGCTCCTTGCTTTTATTTACTTCCCGGTCTTAATTTTGTTGCCCTTCATTTAAGGTAAACTGCTCCCGTTTCCCTCTACTGCTGGTCAGGGGTCTGGACCTACTCGTGCAGCAAGGTTCTCCCCTTACCGAATCGCTAATCGCACACTCACCAGGTCTCCTGTCTCTGCCCACTTGGCTGGAGTTTTGAGCTGTCAGTGTAGTCTAGCAGGACGGCTTGTATCTGCAATAGGATCTACCTAATAAACCTACCTTTTAATTAGATTTCTTGCAAGCTTAGGTGCTGTAAGTCAAAATAGTTAAAAAATATATATAAACTGGATACTGCACACAATCAACCAAAAAAATACACATGTGGAGCATTCATTTATCCTAAACTTTTATTGGAGTCTCGAGGAAAAATAATTTCCTGTGTCATGACAAATGGTAACCATCAAAGGTAATCAAACTAGTTTCGGTTTTAGGTAGTTGAGCAAATTGTATTCAACATTTGGTCTCATTTTGAACATCATTCGAGTCACTTAAAGCAATGGTTCCCAACCTCAAATTTGGTTCCCCAAACGAATAACGGCGCAGAACGGTATCTCAGAACTCCTCAGTCCTTGTCGCGAGTGGGCTATTGCTGCAGGCGATCCCCAACGTTGGCCAATTGGGGATTGGAAAAGCATTTTCTGGTCCTGACGAATCCCAGGTTCCTGTTGTGTTGGGGTCATGGGGCTTAAAAACCTGTTTCTTTGGGTTGCGTGCATGAAAGATTAGGAAGCACTGCTTTAAAGGAATGAAACGTGTGGTTGTACAGCAGGTGGCTGAAGGGGAAGCGATGGTTTTAAATATGAACTTTGAACTATAGTTTCATTATTTTTACTGGGTCATTTCCATTGGCTTAGTTCCATTTTAGGTGCTGGTTCCCGATTAATTAGTTTCATCCCCCTGCCACATTTTTAGCTGGCATCACATTGTATCAAATTAACTGATGAATCTCATTAAAAGTCCCATTAAATCAAATGAAACGAGTAGCGAAAACAATCATTAATTTGTGCCGTTGACATTTGAATGCCTGATTTTCGGTTCGGAAACCTGGAACCAATCCAGGCCTCAGCAAGTGGAGGCTTGAACTGTGAAGGCAGAAACCGCATGTCGCTGACGCAGCTCCAGCCAAGGGTCTGTGTCCTAAACGATTCCTGGGTCTGCTCAGTTCAGCGAGGGTGCACTGGCTTCCTGGCTCAGTCCTGTGAAACTGCACCGGTCCAGTAACTGAGACCCGCGGGTACAATCGGCGAGAGTGTAAACGGAGCGCGCCATCCGATACGGCCCCGCTACGCGCTGGGTGACCTCGCTTGCGTGGTAGCTTGCAGAAACGTAAATGGGTGCTGGTACTTCTCCACCGAGGATGCTTAGCTGAGATACAATTGGTAGTTACCACGAGCCTGAGAGAGATTCCTGATGCGCTTCAAAGCTGTCCTGCGTGTGTCCTTGTCAGACTGGTCTCTGAAGCTCATTTGTCTTGGTCGCTAACACACCCGTGCTGTCACTAATAGATGGATTTTTTTCACTTTTTTCACCTTGTTTAAATCCTAATTGTTAGACTTATTATGCGTGCAACAAAATGCATTGACTGCTGCATTAAAACATATTTCAGATTCCACAAAATGTATTAAAAGATTTTTAAAAATCATTATAAAATGCCTAAAGTTAATGTTCTGCACTGGATTGGGTTCTGCAGTGCATGGAGGGAGAAAGCACATGGAGGGACCTGATGAAAACTGCTCTGGAGAACCTGATCGTGGTCCTGAAGGACGAGAACACCATCTCGCCCTACGAAATGTGCAGCAGTGGCCTCGTGCAAGCTCTTTTTACAGTTCTCAACAACGTAAGTTTGCGGCACCGCTGCGTTCTAGGCCTTTTCCGGTCCCCAGGTGGCTCACCGGCTAACTTGTGTTCCTTCTGTTGTGACTTCTGGACAGAGCGTGGATCTGGACGTGAAACATGACTGCAAGCCGTTGATGGAAAGAATAAACGTGTTCAAAGCCGCTTTCAGCGAAAACGAAGACGACGAAAGGTAACTCTTAGCGCTTTGTCACCGCTGCGGGGGGGGATTTAATTTATTTGAGTTTTTTTTTTTTACCGTTTTTTTTACACGCTTTCTTCCTTCCAGCCGACCCGCCGTTGCCTTAATCCGAAAGCTAATAGCAGTCTTGGAGTCCATCGAAAGGCTACCTCTTCATTTGTATGACACGCCAGGCTCAACTTACAACCTGCAGGTATTGATGTAACGTATGATATACAGGAGATGCCAACCCAATCTATTTTTAAAAATATATTTTGAAGTTGTTTTTGTGATGATTGTTTTGTTACGTAAGAAATAGTGAAGCAGCTGTGTGAGATTTATCGAGCCATGGGTGAAAATGTCATGCTAATTAACTAGCTCTCCCCCTTCAGTTTCCCATCAACTCCCGGCTCACCCTTGACCCAGCATTTCACTGCACTTCTAACTGTGCTTTTCCATCGCATCACCATTTGGATTGAGCAGAAATAAACTGAATTAACCCGGCGTAAAAACGGGATGACCGATATGTAGATTTCTTAACCGACAATTTTCAAAATAACTTCAGGAAGAGAATGTTAGTTCCTTACTTTACCAGAAGAGCGCTGCCTATAGTGACCCCAGCAGAAGCGTAGCAGGTTTTTTTGGGTTTCCCCTCTGAATCTGGAAATGCAAGCTCGGTTTTTAATAGATTTAGAGGTAGCTACGCATTTGAGGATTCTCTGCTTTTTTCTTGAGGGTAAAATTTTCTAAGTGGTCTGGGGCACAGTGGGATTTTATTGAGAATGCAAGTGTTGGTTGTGAAAGAAATCAGTCTTTGGGGTAAGTTGACCTCGCTGTGTTCTGCTTTGGAAGTCTGTGTAGGTGGTGGTAAGTGGCTGCCAACACAGTTGCAAAATTTATAAGCGCAGCTCATTGACATTCAGCTGTGGGTGAGCGAAATGCGACGGAATGATCGAGTTTCACATTTTACGACCAGCCCTCCCGTCTGTTTTTACCCTTTGCTGAATGTTTTATCATTCATTTGTTTAATGGCTGGAGAGTTTCCGTTTCATTTCTAATCTTAAACTCTATTCTACTTATCTAATTAAGCTAGTAGCAGTTCAAATTCACAGCTTCTTACCTGAACAGCTAAAAAGGTTAAAACCCCTGTTGAAATGCATTGAAATGTAGATTTTTAATCAAATGTTTACACTTCCAAATGTTAACCTGGCCCTATTGCATTAGGTAATTTTTTTTGGATGTTCTCAATAGGCTGTCACCTGAGCTACTGTCACTTTCCCTCTGACCTCTTCCTGCTTTAAATCCTCGCTGTGTGTAATACTTTACGTTCCACACTGACCGATACGCACGACCTGACCGCTCGTCCCGAGTCTGCGGCGGTTCACTTTTGTTACGACACAAAGAGCGGCTGCCAACGGGTCTCGTCTTATCGTTTTCGGCTGCCCAGATCCTGACTAGGAGGCTGCGTTTCCGTCTGGAGCGCGCCCCCGGCGAGACGGCGCTGATCGACAGGACTGGCCGAATGCTGAAGATGGAACCGCTGGCCACGGTGGAGTCTCTGGAGCAGTACCTCCTCAAGATGGTGAGATGGCCTCCGGGCCCGCCCTCCTCCGCCCGCCACTCGGCCCAGATCACTCACATGCCCCGCCCCCACAGGTGGCCAAGCAGTGGTACGACTTCGACAGGGCCTCCTTCATCTTCGTCAGAAAGCTGCGCGAAGGCCAGACGTTCACCTTCAAACACCAGCACGACTTCGACGAGAACGGCATCGTTTATTGGATCGGCACCAACGCAAAGTAAGTAAAGTGTTCTTGACGGTTCACTCTCTCGAGCACTCCGTTGTGTGTGGTTCCTGCCCTAATGTTTATATACACGGGGGGCGCGTTTCAGATCCTAACTGCCAAATCTGATCCCATCTTGGAGATGGGAAATTCTAAGTGTAGGTTTAGTAAAAATGTATATTTCAGAAAAGTGATTCCTGACCATTTTCCTGTTGCAGAATGTTTAATTTGATAAGTTTGATCCTAACGTGTGGTTGGGGGGAGGAGGGGGTAACCATTGGGATTCCTCAATGGCATCTTTCCTTAAATTTGTTTTCCTGCACCATTATTGTGAGAGAGGCTCCTGACCAATCCAAAAATGTTATTTAAAATTAGTCCAACCACAATCGGTGACTTAATTTAATTGAAACTTCTAAACCGCAGTTGTGGAGGACTCGCGGCTTTACTAGTAATCACACCGGTCACAAGCGCCCTTCTGGGTTTTTTTTTTCAGCACTGACTAACAGTAAGGGCTGGCTGAGCTTTCCAAAGTATCGCAACCACTGCTGTAAAGAAATTTAAAGAGGAAGCCACTGAGATTGCTAGCCTTTTCACACCTTGAGAAGATTTCCATCTCGTGTGGATGTTCAAAATTGGAAGCAGAGCAGGAATTTCTAGTGGACAGCGGGATACTGGCCGTGATTGGTTGCTGGCTTGCTTTTTAAAAAAATCAAAGTGCCAAAAAAGTCACCTGAATAAACCATTAATGTGGATTTGGTCTTTCTTGTACTTCCACCAAATGTATTATTTAACAATTTTACTGCCTGGGAATAAGGCTCTAAAGTGTGACCTTCTTAAAGTTGTCAGTAATAGGTTTTAGTTTGCTTTGGTTTTTAAGGCTCCCGGTTTGATAACCTTGTCCTAAACATTTGGGCTGATGCTCCCGTTCTGAGCGGCTGTCGTCACTTGCGGTTCAACTCTCGCGTGTCTCAGGACTGCGTACGAGTGGGTGAACCCGGCTGCATACGGCCTGGTGGTGGTGACCTCGTCAGAGGGGCGGAACCTGCCTTACGGCCGCCTGGAGGACATCCTGAGTCGGGACAGCTCCGCCCTCAACTGCCACACCAACGACGACAAGAACGCCTGGTTCGCCATTGACCTGGGCCTGTGGGTCATCCCTTCGGCCTACACCCTGCGCCACGCCCGCGGCTATGGGCGCTCCGCCCTCCGCAACTGGGTCTTCCAGGTGTCCAAGGACGGCCAGAACTGGATGACCCTCTACACCCACGTGGACGACTGTAGCCTCAATGAACCAGGGTATGGCATGGTCGTGTCAATCAGTGTTGTCTGGGTGGTACTGGTAGAACCAATCATAGAACCGCAAGTTACGTCAGTCCTATGTCCAAGCAGATTGATTATCGCCATGTCGTTACTTTACCCTTTCCTTGGTGTAATCCATTTCAGGCTTTGTTTCAATAAATTTTGTATTGGCTCTGGGGGCTTTTAATAAAAGATGGGGCCTATTAACGTGACTCCTCGTCGTAGACACTGACATCTCCCAGTAGGTTTTTTTAACCACTAGAGTAAAAGGAATCGGTGTGCATTTTTTACTCTCCCGTTTTTTGAGCCTCAAGATCTGCCTCCTTCATTTGCCTCGTAATGTGAAATATCCTAGTTTTGGGAAATTTGCAATGCGACTTGTTTAAAAAGTTCCAGAGTGTTGTAAAAGGTGGCTGATGCAAGATTGGCAAAAATCACGAGTCTGTGGGTGGCTCAGTGAACTTTCAACCAGGCAAATCTTCATATAGCAAAATTTCCCCGCTCAGAGTGCTGTTATGCAAAGAGATTTAAAAGGATTTCCCATGTTGGCAGGATTTGACAAGCATGTTTTAAACTCACGTTTGTGTCCATGTGCGACGTCCCAGAAACAGATGTGAAGCCATCCACATGACCGCTGCAGCCCCTGATTGTTTTTCTTGTTTCCCCCTCCCTACACTCTTGAGAGACTCTGGGAGGGTGTTTTACTGTTGCTTGAAATGGCAGGGGGTGGGCCCTGCAGGATTACGGTCTGTCCCAGACACCCAACCAAACCAGCAGGAAAACGCCCGTTTGAAACGGAGCCATTCTGTTTAGCTCTGCTCCAGTCACTATCAGAGTAAATGGGACGTGCCTTTTTCGCACTTGTGCTGTGCCTAATCTGATTACTCAGACCAGTATACGTGTCTGTGTCCTGCATCCTCCCGCTAGTCGCTAGGTGCAGGCTTTAGTGCAGTGCTAATGGACAGTGTCCAGTTGGAAAACATTTATACTTCACATCACCTGTAATTATAAAATCTGTTAGATGTGCCGAGTCTTCCGAGTGGTTGTCAAAGTCATCTTCGTTGCTTAGTTGCTGCGTTTTGCGACCCAGGTTTCAGCTCCTTTTATTTATCCTGGTTGCGGCAGATCCACAGCCACGTGGCCCCTGGACCCGTCCAAAGAGGAGAAGCAAGGATGGAGACACATTCGTATCAAGCAGATGGGGAAGAATGCCAGCGGGCAGACACACTACCTCTCCCTGTCTGGGTTAGAGCTGTACGGCACAGTCAGCGGAGTGTGCGAGGACCAGCTGGGTAAGGGCGTCCCCTCGGGATCACCTGTAAGATGTACCGGCGGGCATGGAGAAGATGGTTCAGAAACGGGCATTACCAGGCTCCAGTAGTGGAGTGAGTTAGTGGTGTAAATGACCTGCCAGTTTTCAGACGCTCATCAGTCCGCCCGTTCCCTACAGGCAAAGCTGTGAAGGAGGCGGAGGCTAACCTGCGTCGGCAGCGCCGCCTGTTCCGCTCCCAGGTGATGAAGTACATCGTGCCCGGGGCTCGCGTGGTGCGCGGCATCGACTGGAAGTGGCGGGACCAGGACGGGAACCCGGCCGGCGAAGGCACGGTCACTGGGGAGGCCCACAACGGTGAGCGCTGGCGCCAGCTCCCTCACCCCCCCCCCCCCCTTGAAACGCTGCATCCGTGATCATGTGATGCTAATGGCACGAGGCTTGCACAAAGAGCTTCTCTCAGTAAGGCAAATTCCTCCCCATTACGTAAGGCTGATAAACATGTCCCCGCTGCGTTTTGTTATTAAATTCCTTGTGCGGAATACAGAGTGAAGCCGTACGGCGTCACTCACAAGCCCGCTGGCGCTGCTGCGGTTTCATCTGGTCTCGACCCATTCGCCAAGGGGACCACGGTCTTCCCTGCTGCTGGCAAATTGACTAATCTGGCCTGACACCCCCAGCTGAGAACTTGAATAAAGATGGGACAGAAATCTCCTGTGTTTATTTATAGATCCCGGAGGCCTTAAAATCCTCCCTCTGGGTGGCGGGGGAGTTTCCAAGGGGGATTATTGACAGCCTGTGACTATAGAGGCAGTGCTAGTAACTGTAATAGTGAGAAAAGGAACAAATTGTGACCATCAAGTGCATTTACGGGCTTTGAGGAGTCTTGTAAAAAAATAAACAGAAAGTTTGGCTTTTCGGGACTGGTGAGTCGGTCTCACATTTCTGACTTTTCACACTATCTGCTGGAGGAGAGCTGTGCCTATGTGCAAGACATGTTGTTGTGTGGGTTTTTTATTAATTTTTTTTATAAACATGCAGTAATGCAAAACTTTTACTTTTTGTATTTATGGTTAACGTGTGACTGACCAGTTTTTCCAAAATAAATCTACATTACAAACTGCTGTCCCTTACTGATCTGGGATCATTGACAGGCACAAGAACATTTTGAATGAGGGGTTGAGCACTGATTCAAGATCAGTAGAGAAGATGGGGACCATTTTTCTGCGCGTATTCGCAGCTTAACGTTCTGTCAAAAGGGACAGAAATGTTTCTCTAGTTGCTACCTTCCTGAATCTTAAGTCACTTTTTTCCATTCTTAGAATTTTTTTTTTTAAACTAAACTTTCAAACTGTTATTTTGTTATTATTAGTTTGCTATTTTGAGGTTTCCCCCCTACCCCAGCTTAACAGGTAACACTTTCGTACTTGAGCATTTTATACATTTCAGTGGGACCATTTGGTAGTCACCTTTCCGTGTGTTTAAATACTTTTTAACCAATTGTCTCCATCAATCAGCTAAGTGCATGTTGATGTCACAATTTGCAAGCACTGAATGGACTCTGTTGGAAGCAGATGTTTACATTGGCAAAATTATTCTTCGGTTCCTTTTCCGAGTGGCTTTTAGCTTGGCGTTTGCAAAAATCTACTTGGCTTTTTTTTGTCATTTTCTGTAACTCGTGTTTCTGTCTCATTGCTTCACCTGGACCAGAGCATAATCTTAGTTAACGTACTCTAAAATAAAACTTTTGGCTTGATTTCCCAAAAAAGTCTAAAGTCTAAAATCGATCTTATTTTTGCTATTTACGGTATAACACCCCACAGTATATAAATTCTGATTGTCGACCTCCATATAAATGAGTTTATGGGTTATACTGCGGGGAGAAGTGAATTGGTCGACGTGCGGTGGGCGTGAATGAGCCCGGGCAGACTTTCCCCTCTGCCCCGCACCGCCCCCCCCTCCCGGGTGTGCTCTGGCCAGCGTCAAGCGGAGCTGCTGTCTTTTGACTTGCTGCCGTCTTGCTCTCTGCTGGGTCTCACAAACTCGTGTCCCCTTCCAGGCTGGATTGATGTCACCTGGGATGCCGGTGGCTCAAACTCTTACCGTATGGGTGCAGAAGGAAAGTTTGACCTCAAGCTTGCGCCAGGGTACGACCCTGAGTCTGCGCCGTCACCCAAACCTGTCTCATCCACTGTTTCAGGCACAGCGCAGTCCTGGAGCAGCCTGGTGAAAAATAACTGTCCGGACAAGGGCGGCTCCTCCTCCTCGGCGGCGGGGGCCAGCTCCTCCAGCCGGAAGGGCAGTAGCAGCTCGGTGTGTAGCGTGGCCAGCAGCAGCGATATCAGTCTCAGCTCCACCAGGCTGGAGCGGCGGGCCGAGAGCCTGCTCGAACAGGGGGGTGGCGGCGGGGCCCTGGGGGCCGAAACCCAGGAGCCCCTCGTAGTGCTGTCCTCCGCCGAGGCCGGCTCCGCCTCCAGCACCAGCACGCTAACAGCAGACACGGGCAGCGAAGGCCCCGAACGCAAGCCTGGCCCCGAGTCGGCCGCCATCTCCATGGGACTAGTCAGCGTAAGCTCGCCGGACGTTAGCTCCGTTTCCGAATCCTCCAGCAAGGAGGCGGCCTCGCAGCGGCCCCTGTGCTCGGCGGCCAGCGCCCGCCTGTCCGTCAGCTCACTGTTGGCGGCCGGCGCGCCCATGAGCTCCAGCGCCAGCGTGCCCAACCTGTCGTCGCGGGAGGCCAGCCTCATGGAGTCCTTCGTGCGGCGGGCTCCCAACATGTCCCGGACCAACGCCACCAACAACATGAACCTGAGCCGCAGCAGCAGCGACAACAACACAAACACCCTGGGCCGCAATGTCATGAGCACTGCCAGTGAGTATCACCGTTGGCCCGCTCCTCAGCCCTAACCCGGCCGCTCGGCATGTCCAGGCTGCTTTGTGTGGGTGTGGCTTGTGTTTGTCTGCCAAATGAGTGAATGTAAAATGGTGTGGCGTGTCCACACGCCACTGTGGGCTCGTTTGGCAGCTGAGAGGAGTGGTCTGCTGGTAAGGGCCGGTCCTTAAGGGGCTTATGAGGACGAAGGAGACACAGTGACCCGCCTCTGGTCATTCTGTTATATATATATATATATATATATACTTTTTATTTATTTTGAATTGATAAATCATCTTAGTGTGCGTTTATATAAGCCAGAATCCTCCTGTCTGCAGTAATAGGTATGGATATCTCGGGATTCTAGTATGATGAGGACTCCGCCTTCAAACGGCAGCTCAATTTAGCATAACGTCTGACACGTTTCCCCAGAGTTGTTGGAAAGAAGTTTGTGGAGCTTGTTGTGGCAGCGCATGCTTGTTTTAACTGGTTTCGGTTTTAATGCCTGCTTTTTCTGTTTGGAGACTAATCGCATTTTCGGTTTTGTTTGCAGCTTCTCCTCTCATGGGTGCGCAGAGCTTTCCTAACCTCACAACCCCTGGTACCACCTCAACTGTTACAATGTCCACCTCCATAGTAACCAGCAGCAATAATGTAGCCACGGCAACCACAGGTTTGTCCGTCGGCCAGTTGCTCAGTAACACTCTGACGACCAGCCTGACCTCCACTTCTAGCGAGAGCGACACAGGTCAGGAGGCTGAGTTTTCACTCTATGGTAGGCTATGCTAGGATTATACCAACTATTTAAACATCTCCCCTTTCCACCTAACCCCTGCCTCTCACCACATACAACAGAACCACGCACACACACACACATACACACGCACGCACGCAAACATGCACCGCGCAACACCGTTGACATTTCACATGCCTAACATCCCTCTTGATGTGTTAAACTGACACGTTAATTCCCACCTCGATCCGTTTCCTGTTTCTCAAACTTTTTTTTTTTTTTTGGACTAAAATGACTCATGGGCCCCTGTTGCATCCTTACGACCTCTCCCCCTTCGTGCTACTCCACCTTCTGCAGACTTTCTGGACAGTTGCCGTGCCAACACGCTGCTGGCGGAGTTGGACGACGAAGAAGACTTGCCGGAACCGGACGACGACGACGACGAAAACGAGGACGACAATCAGGAGGACCAGGAGTATGAGGAAGTTCTGGTACGGTCCAGGGTAAACCTTGGTTTCTACATTCATTTCAATAGGGTAAAACCTGTTACCACTTCTTGTGTTAATGCTTTTGTATCGGTTGTGTGTGTGCATGCCACCCTCGGTGGAAAACCCCAAGGAAACAATACTGTCATTGGAATAGCTTCCATTAGCCATGACCTTGCATTGCTGCGGAGAAAGCTACTTATTCAATTCAGAGTTCATTTGTTTCCTCTTCATTTTAGTGGTTTTGGACGATCTAGCAATGTAATGGTCTTTATGGAGACTGAATGATAGACTGAGCTTTTATTAAATAACCTGGTTACATTGACTTGCATGGTCTGCTAACTGCTGTACTTCCACACGTTTACGTGCTCAGTCAGTAGTCAGACTTTTAAAAAATGCCCCTTTTCTGACTTACTTAGCATACATTTCAGACTCGAAGCGTGGCTCCATAAAAACACAAGCCGGGCCTTTTGGGTCGAATAAATTGGTCTTGAATAGCTGAAGGCTCCCATAATGTAACAAGCCTCATCAAATTGGAAGCTGTAGGTGGAAGACGTGAGGTTCGCGAAATTGTAGGGGAACCAAGTCAAATTGTTTCCTTCTCGGATTCATGTTTCCCTGGTTCCTCCTTTTAGTTCCTTCTGGTTGACCCATCAGCCAGTGGTTACAAAGAGAAAAACCACTAGCCCTTTTCCCGACTTCGGCTGGCTATGTGGAAACGCGTTTGCGTTATATTCTAGCTTTCCCTTTCACGTCTTGCAGCCACCTCATTGTGTCCGCGCTGAGATGCGGTCGGCTGCGTTTAAGTGACTGGTTTGTTTCTATAGGAATGCATAAAAATCCAATTAAGCTATTGGCTGGTATTTTTTGGTACTCTTTTGGTATTGAGTATGAGAATTTGCTTGGAATGCCACTTCTGGCCAATGGGCAGGGTTTCCTTGACCCGTCAAGTTCCAGCCATGTTTTAAGGGATGTTAAGTGTTACCCACTTGTTTGTTTTTATATTTGAATGTGAAGTCGTACACGTTGTAGTCAGGGGAACGAGTGTTTTGCTGTCCTAATGCGTTACAGGAAGAGGAGGAGTATGAGACCAAAGGTGGTCGACGAAGGACCTGGGACGACGACTTTGTGCTGAAGCGTCAGTTCTCTGCTCTGGTCCCGGCGTTTGACCCCAGGCCGGGCCGGACCAATGTCCAGCAGACCACCGACCTGGAGATCCCTCCTCCAGGTACTGCAGTGTTCCTGGTGAACGCTTGAACCGTCCCCTCCCACGGCTGTTCCTGTGGAGGAAATGAAAGATGAAATGCATCCACTTGGTCGTAATCATTGAGCTTAGAACTCTGCTTACGTTTGGAGACTTTGGGCTTCATCAAGCTGTCGGATTCGAATGTCAGGCCTACATCCCAATTTTAAGTTTTGTGAACTTGCACAAAATTTAGTTTTTTGTATAATAGTTTTTTTTCTGATGTATTTTGTATGAAGCAGCCGTTTGAGCTAGCATGTTTTAAACCCAACTTGATGCTCCTGTGTGGCTGCCCCTGTTTTTGCTGTGATTTAGGTGTGACCAGGTCTCTTGATCCCCACAGGCACTCCTCACTCTGAAGTCCAAGAGGAGGTGGAGTGCGCACCCTCCCCTCACCTGGCCCTCATCCTGAAGGTAGCCGGGCTGGGTACCACCCGGGAGGTGGAACTGCCCCTCTCCAATTACAAGTCCACCATCTTCTACTACGTCCAGAAGCTCCTGCAGCTCTCGTGCAACGGGAGCATCAAATCCGACAAACTGCGGCGCATCTGGGAGCCCACCTACACGTAAGCCTTTTTTTAGTGTCTCTCTTTGTGAAGCACTGTGCCTCAGTTCATGTCCTCTTCAGAAGGTAGCGCAAGTGAATAGCAGAAATTTAATGTTGGTGGAGAATTTTGCGCTTGTTACATTTTTTTGTGTGTGTCTTTTTAGGATAATGTACAGAGAAATGAAGGATTCTGACAAGGAGAAAGGAAGTGGGAAGATGGTAATGGTCTCTTTATTCGCCCCTCTCGCCAACGCCTTTATTCTTGGCTGTGAATTTCTGTGGCTGTTTTTAAATCTGTTAATGCTCCTCTTTTAATAGACAGGAGAGACCTCACTAACCCTAGTAAAAGAGTCGGTAAAGTTATGTTACAGTGATATACTTGGTAATTGCATGGGCCTCTCAGTCCTATTATAATGCATGTCTATTGCGTGAGACTTTACAATCAGGAAAGACCAACATTTGGTTCTTCCTGTTGTAGGGTTGCTGGTCTGTAGAGCATGTGGAACAGTACCTTGGCACTGATGAATTACCAAAGAATGACTTGATAACCTACATGCAGAAGAATGCAGACTCGTCTTTCCTACGCCACTGGAAATTAACCGGCACTAATAAAAGCATTAGGAAAAACAGAAATTGTTCTCAGCTCATAGCTGCATACAAGGTATAGACCGACATCAGATGATGCATATAAATAAGTTTTCTTTTCTTTCTGTCATGATTTTTAAAATTTCCCCCCCCCCCTTTGCTTGACTGTCGCTTGTGTAGCCACCTGTTTGACAGTTCCTGTCTACTTTTAACTTTGGCGGCTCGTGGCTGTAATGCGTTTCCATGAATTAAGTAGATGTGATTGTGACCGTTGTCCTCCCTGATGTTTTTGGCGTGTTTCGCGCATTTAAAACGGACAGAATGCACGTTGAGTTCGGTGCGAGGCACCCTTTGATTAAAAGCAGTCCCGGCAGCTGAATGAGGTAGCGCTGGAACGTGGCGTTCTGACCCGGGCCCGTGTCCCCGCCCCGCCCCGCAGGACTTCTGCGAGCACGGCTGTCGCTCCTCGGGACTCAGCCCCGGCTCCCTGGCAGCGCTGCAGAGCTGCGACATCCTGAGCGGCGCCCGCGAGCAGGCGCAGGCCAAGGCCGGCTCGGGCCAGAGCGCCTGCGGGGTGGAGGACGTCCTGCAGCTGCTGCGGATCCTCTTCATCATCGGCGGAGACCCCTACTCCGGCCGGACGGTGCAGGAAGGTAGGGCCTGGGACAAAACCAGTCAAAGTCATTTGTTATCCTCCATGTATTGCGTTTTTTTTTCATTTTGATGTTGGTTAAAATAAATACGTTTAGACCGCATGCCAGACATAATCTTTTATTTAGTTAATCAATTTCATAATTATGGTTCGCTACAAGTGACAAAATAAATTGAGAAACCCCCAACATTTTTGCCTGCAGTTTTCTCAAGGGAATCGAATGGTTAAAGTTTTAAAATTTCGATTTTTATTTTTATTTTCAAAATGGGCATCAAACACATTTGGCAATTCAGCAGAGCCTTAAACCTTCTTCTGTTCTTTCTCAGGCATTAAATGACCGAATGCAAAGTACTCATTAAAATGTTCTGTGCTTTTCTTCTCCTCCCTGCTATTCTCTTTAAGAAGTGGATGACCTTCAATTCAACGCCTCTCCAGAGGAGTTCACAAGCAAAAAAGTCACTACGAAAATCCTGCAGCAGATTGAGGTAATTGCGGAGTCTTCGGTGCCTGCATTGAATACGAGACTCTTCATGTTCGCACGGTAACACGGTGGTTTTGTTAGTGGACCCCGTGAAGCAGCTGCGAGCGCTCGTGTCTTTATTGAGGTGCCCTAACTCGTCCTTCCCTCCTCCGGCCTCCAGGAGCCCCTGGCCCTGGCTAGCGGAGCCCTCCCAGACTGGTGCGAGCAGCTGACCAGCAAGTGTCCTTTCCTCATCCCCTTCGAGACCCGCCAGCTTTACTTCACCTGCACCGCGTTTGGAGCCTCCAGGTTGGAGCAGAAACCTGAGCTTTAGGCTTGTGTTCGCTCGGTCCGCTGGTGTCCAGCCGTGCCAACGCCTCTCCCCGTCTCCGCAGGGCGATCGTGTGGCTACAGAACCGGCGGGAGGCCACCATGGAGCGCTCGCGGCCCTCCACCACGGTGCGGAGGGACGACCCGGGGGAGTTCAGAGTGGGCCGGCTCAAGCACGAGAGGGTGAAGGTGCCCCGCGGCGACAGTATGATGGAGTGGGCCGAGAGCGTCATGCAGGTCCACGCAGACAGGAAGTCCGTGCTCGAGGTAAAGCCACGTCTCCGTCTCCGTCTCCTTGCCCCGCTACTCCCCGGCCTTCTCCTGTGTCCATCTCTGTAGGTCTCCCGTCAGGATCCCCGTGGGTCAGTCGCAGCATCTTGATGCGTTTTTAATTTAAGAATCTATAATGTTAAAAAGCAACTGTATCTAAAAGAAAATATTAACACCTTTCTTCCTGTTACCAAGTTTTGACCCTACAAATTCGGTCCTAAATGGTTAAATTGTTGAAAAATCAATTTTGGTAAATTGAAGTAAGAATTCGAACATCCATTATGTGAATGCAGCTCTTTCCTTTGATGGACAACTAAATGTGTATGCCGTTTGTTTTTTGTTTTTTAACCTTTCAAATAACGTCAGGAAATGGCCCGCAATAGTATACCAAGTACATGACCATTGAATTTTTGTTAATGCAACATCTCAAGAACGGGTCGAAAGCTTTTTTTTTTTTGAAAATCCAGACCTCCTTTTGAATTTTAAGTAACAATGGACTATTTTCAACATCACCCTTGACACCCCCCACCCTCCCCTTCCTACTTTTCATTGAACTAAAACATTACTTGCTAAAAATGTCATGACACACCCCATTGGGAAGGAAGCTAAAGCCACATTAGTGGAAGTTATGTGCTCTTGCTTTCACTCCGACGATGGAAATGATCACCTAAGGTCCCGCGTGTGCGTGTGCGTGCGTGTGGTCCGCCCCGTGGAGTCCCCATGGGAGAAGGGACAAACCACAATGTCCTGTCCCCAGGTGGAGTTCCTGGGCGAGGAGGGCACCGGGCTTGGACCCACGCTGGAGTTCTACGCGCTGGTGGCGGCCGAGTTCCAGAGGACGTCCCTGGGCATCTGGCTCTGTGACGACGACTTCCCGGACGACGAGTCCCGCCAGGCAAGCACCCCATGCTGCCTCCCACTATAACCACTTAGCTGCTGTATTGTTTATATGGGGATTATGCTACATACTTCTGAGGTTTTTTTTAAAAAGCGGTTAGTGTGATGATTTTTATTTGCACACGGTAACTTACATTTAATAAAGTAAATGTAATTTGTTTTACCTTGCTGAATGTGTGTGTGTTTTTGTTGTTTCAGGTGGACCTGGGAGGGGGCCTTAAACCCCCTGGCTACTACGTGCAGCGCTCCTGCGGTCTCTTCCCAGCGCCCTTCCCCCAGGACAGCGACGAGCTGGAGCGCATCAGCAAGCTCTTCCTCTTCCTGGGGGTCTTCCTGGCCAAGTGCATCCAGGACAACCGGCTGGTGGACCTGCCCATCTCCCGACCCTTCTTCAAGCTGCTGTGCATGGGCGACATCAAGAGCAACATGAGCAAGCTGCTGTACCAGTCGCGGGGCGAGGCCGACCTCCACTTCTCCGAGATCCAGTCGGAGGCCTCCACCGAGGAGGGCCACGACACGTACTCGGTGGGCAGCTTCGACGAGGACTCCAAGTCCGAGTTCATCCTGGACCCGCCCAAGCCCAAGCCCCCGGCCTGGTACCACGGCATCCTGACGTGGGAGGACTTTGAGCTGGTCAACCCGCACCGGGCCAAGTTCCTGAAGGAGATGAAGGAGCTGGCGGTAAAGCGCAGGCAGATCCTGAGCAACAGGAGCCTGTCGGAGGACGAGAAGAACACGCGCCTGCAGGACCTGGTGCTGAAGAACCCCACTGGATCTGGGCCCCCCCTGAGCATGGAGGACCTGGGGTGTGTTCTGCTTTCACTCCCACACAAGCGTTTGTCGCCAAACCTCCCGAGATGTGGATGATAATCGGAGTTCATTCGGTGGCCGTTACGAATTCAAATAAGAATTTTTCTAGGCTAGCCTCAGCCTTGAACGCCAACTAGAATTGGATGCTTTTATGGTGTTGCGCTTTTATGCATATGCTGTTAATGTGATAATGTTTTTAATGGTGCAGAAAACTTAAAGTACTTCCCTCCCCATGTATAATTGTAGTTTGTCAAGGAGCTTAGTAGGGACAAAATTTCCCCACTGAAGACATAGAACAAAAAGCAGCTGCATTTGATGGTGGATACATTTTAAACCATTTTAATGATTTTTATGCTTAAAATACAATACGTTATATACAGTTTGTATCTTTCCATCACACCGTGTTGGTCTGTCAGCTAACCTCTCATCTCCTCTCTCATCCCAGATTGAATTTCCAATTCTGCCCCTCGTCTAAGGTGCATGGTTTCTCTGCAGTGGACTTGAAACCCAACGGAGAGGACGAGGTAGGGGAGTTTCACTGTAGTCCTGTCTGTGGAGTGAGATGGGCTGGCAATAGGCCTGACCTGCCCTCTGGGGGGGGGGGGGAAACAAACTTTAAAAAAAATCCCCTTCCATTCCCACCCAGATGGTGACCATGGACAACGCTGAGGAATACGTGGAGCTCATGTTCGACTTCAGCATGCACACAGGCATTCAGAAGCAAATGGAAGCCTTCAGAGGTGACACCGACCCCCTTCCTTTTACTCTACCGAAAGAGAAGTCTCTCTCTCCTGCAGTTCATCTCGTTTAACGCGTTTTCTGAACTATTTCTATTTGGTATGTAAATATCCTCAGTTACTTTTGTAGTTAGGCATCTTATGCGTTTCCTGCTTTGCAGATGGCTTCAATCGTGTGTTCCCCATGGAGAAGCTGAGCTCTTTCAGTCACAAAGAGGTTCAGATGATCCTGTGTGGAAACCAGTCCCCGTCCTGGACTTCAGAGGATGTTGTCAACTACACAGAGCCCAAGCTGGGCTACACCCGGGACAGGTATGGACTAGGGGGGTCTGGTTTACTTCACAACGAGGTGCACAATATTTAGGTCCTCCTACTACCCGAATGTTTAGCCAACCTGGACTGAACCAATCAAAGTAGGTAAATCGCAATAAAAGTGCCTCTGGAGCTCTCCAGTATGAAACTTGGAGAGTGGTAATTGGATAAGGCTGGATAGGAGCTAGGAAAACCCTCTGAGGATGAAATTTCAGATGCCCTCAGGTGCCGTCGAACCAGATCACTGCCATCTCCATGATTTGGTTGGTTTTAATCGTTTACCGGTATTTAGGCTGCTTTCGGACCACTTCAGCACAACGAGTAGCACTGGTGATATTTAAACGCAGGGGAGAAACGGTCGCAGTTGATCCCCCACATGTCAGTTCTGATGAGGAAATGTGGGGGGGAAACGGGTCGCATCTCGGGCCGTGTTGGCTGTGTGCGTAACGGGCCCTGCTCCTCTGTTCCCAGCCCCGGGTTCCTGCGCTTCGTACGAGTCCTCTGTGGCATGTCCTCGGACGAGAGAAAAGCATTCCTCCAATTCACCACGGGCTGCTCTACCTTGCCCCCTGGTGGACTTGCCAACCTGCATCCACGGCTCACCATCGTGCGCAAGGTAAGGCCGATGGGAGACCTGCAGGCGAGGTGTAGTTGCCCTTAATGCAACGCTTGTGTAATTCCCTGGAGTACGTTTTACGTGCCTCGTTTGCTTCGAAAAAAAAAAAACCATTAAGCTGAAAGTGGCAGCTGTTGGAAAGATGAGTCGGCTGTGATTGTGGCGGCCGGTTGACGCCTCCCTCTTACCCAGGTGGACGCGACAGATGCCAGCTACCCCTCTGTGAACACCTGTGTGCACTACCTGAAGCTGCCCGAATACTCCTCCGAAGAGATCATGAGGGAGCGCTTGCTTGCTGCCACCATGGAGAAGGGCTTCCATCTCAATTGAGTGTCTCCAACCTCCTTATCCCAAAATGGACTGATCCTACTTCATACTGGTGAAGCCTGTTGTGTTTTGTTGCAAAATAAGAAAAAGAAATGCTGTCCCCCTCAAAGGTTTCCCTCCACCCCAACCAAACCCCCTCCACCCCCAAAAAAAAAAGCTTTTTGAAAAGCCCCCGTGTTAACTCTACTAGCTGCTGATGAAGACGTGGAGCACCCCCTCCCGCCCTCACCACTGAGCCGCACCCCAGTGTACTGTGTGCTGTTCAAGGGCCTGGGAGACTGGAAGCCTGGGCAGTTCCTATACCTTTTTCCCCCAGCATCGACTGTCTCTAAATCTTTAAGGTTCCACACCGTTCTCTGGGTCCTCAGACGCCACCTTCCCTGTGCATCTCCGTCCTCCCGGTAAATGGGGGGGGGGGGCTTTGATAGATGGGGTTGGCGCCAAGCACCTGCTTCTGTAGAGATGTAATCGTAGAGTGTTTGGGCATTTCCTCAACAGGTTTTAAGTTTTACTATAGTGCCTGCACTGAGTATTATATTTTGTCCCCCCCCCCCCCTTTAATTTTCCATTTTATTTTGCCAGCATACAATCATGCACTGGCTCCCTCCCTCCCTCCTATTTGCTTTTGTTACTGTGTGACTATGTTTTGATTGTTTAATGCCCTGCTATGAGGATCAAGGTCCCCGAGTGCATTTGTGTAATTTTACAATAAAGCTATAGAGACGGGGAAAAAAAACGAAACACTGGTTCCGGGTGCAAGGCACATTTAAAAAAAAAAAAAAAAGAAAAGGAAAAAAAAAAAGCAAGCTAAGCTTTCCCTTGTATTTTCTTTGTATATTATAAACATTTATTTAACTCGAGTTGCAGTTTGAAGTAAACAAAATATTTTCAAATGTGTATGCTCCAAAAATAATCATTAAAATGTTTGCAAGGTATTCTGTTGTCCTTTTTGTGTTTTATTCTCTGGACATGAGACATTTCTTCTCATGAGTAACCCTGGATTATGAACAAATACACTTTTTAATGTGTATGTTTTATTTAACTTTACATCTAGAATACCAGAAGTAGAAGTTTAGCACACCGTTTCCTTAATGCTTATTTTTCCTTCGGTCTGGAAATAAATTAGCCGTCTGCCATCTTGTCCAAAACCAGCAAGGGGGCCAGAATGCGGCTCTTGTTGGTCTCCACGATGTGTCCGTTCAGGATCATCTCGTCCAGGATGATGTGCACTTTGTCCAGGTTGAACATAATCTGATGGAGCTGCTTAGAGAATGATCACGGTAGGTGGTTTCCACTCCCTGCCATTCTACACAAGCCCTCCCTCATTTCAGAAATAACAATGAAACTCATGACTCCTGAAAAATATGACTAAAATGTCAGTTTTACTGTATTTGAAACGCAACTGGATTTGCTTTATTGCTACAACAAACCTGTTTTGTATTCATGAAAACAGTTATTGAGTTTCCAAAGCAATTTGAGTCCGTTTTTGTAATATTAAAACCGATTTAATTTATGGGAAAAATACTTATTACCAAAGGAATTCCACATACTGCTCATAACAAGATCAAACCTGTGACACTGCACCACCTTGAGGCATCAACAAGGACACCGAACACGGTCAACCTGATCATGCCTTGGTTTGAAAAGGATACATCCAGTTCGCTCTGTAGCAAAAGGAAAAAGAAAAGGCATTGAAATAAGATTTTATTTGAAATTCTCCTTATAGTCCTATATTCATGTTCAGGATCACTTCATCTCACTGAATCAATTGTTGAGAACATCATTTTCATATCCAGTAATATGTAATATGTAATTTAAATTAAAAAAAACCGCAAGACTCACCACACGACTGAAGTACTTGTCTAGCACCTCAACAAAGTTGTGCACCAGCTCATAGATGGCAAGTTCATTCTGCAAGACACTAGATTAATGCAGTCTCACCATTGCAAATCAGTGCCTGAAGTGTAGTATTCATCATTATGCTTCCTATATCTGCTCCTCGATGCATAGAATATACAGGAGGTTGGGGTCCTTACCACCCAGTTTTCTTTATGCAATGGTTTGCCTTGTATTTACAATAATTTAAAACAATTATAAATATATAGCGCGCGCTTTCATTTAGCGCGTTCAGCCACAGTTGCTGAGCAGAATTTAATTTGAGACTTCATGCTGCAGTTTGTGTTTAATTTTGTGAACATCCCGGCGGTTCTGTGCCACGCTGCCTGAATTCAGTTAATTTGTGCGAGCTTCCCGCGTGCCTCTCGCCTTCTCCCGTTGAATTAGGAAATGAAAAAACGAACGGCTGTTTGCTCCTTGCGTAGGTACTCAACGTAAACTAGAGCCCGTCACGGAGCGCTGACCAGCCTAAGTATCGCTGACTCACCTCAGTATCGCTGACTCCCACCACGATGTAGAGGGCCGCGTACTGCCGATACACCAGCTTGTAGTCCTTGTATTCCAAAAAAGAACACTGTGGGCAAAGAGACGACCACACCTCAGACCCACGCCCTGTTCTTCTCCTCCACAGTTGGGAGGTTTTTTTTTTTTTTAAATTGGAGCCATTGTTGGAGAACTGCAATCCCAGTTCTCTTAGCCCCTCCGGAAATCCATGTGGACCTATTATTCATTCACGCCCGCGGCAAAACTGAGAAATACGACACCATCACTATGAATAGCTTGTTATATCAAATAAAACGCAGCATATGTACACATAAATAATTAAGGAGAACTTTTTCACAGACGCAGGGACAAAAAATATTTTTCTCTCTAATGGAATCTACTACCATGTCAGTCTCTGGAATAACTGTGTCTAGTATTGATGCTTACATTATTTACCTAATTTTTTTTTATTTTATTTTATTTTTTATACACGTTTATTTCTGAACTCCCCACACATTTTCTATATGCTCTACTTTATTTATAGTATATTAAGGAGATCACTTAAGTTTTCAGATGCATAAAAAAAAAATAGCGCATGCTTATGCTAATCAAACTGAAATCAGCCTGTATTGAACAAGTTTATAATTTAATAAAACATTAGCCCATCTCGATTAGCACATCTCAAACACATATTTGGCATATTTTTTTCTGAAAACCGTTACCAGGAAAATTAAATGTGCCAAATTTCCCATTGAGCTACACTGTGATACTGAGATTATGCTACCATTAATGCCATTGTCTGTATTTCTTTAGCATTTATTATAATTTATTACAGGCTTTATTATTGGAACAGTATTAAATGGCAGGCGACATATAAAGACAGCCCCACTTTAGGGCCTGCAGGCTGGTGCTGCCATTTGTGTTTGGAAACCAGGTCAGCAAACTCTGCTGCCAGCGCACAGCCTGTTTCTCCTTGATTAGCCCCCCAACACGCTTATACGCCCCGGGGAAAGGCACGGGTGGGTGCCATGCCGGGTGGGGCCCCCGAGTATCCCCAGCCAAGCAGCCCCACGTTTGTGCCCACCTCCTCTTTCCTGCGAGACAGGCAGCCCTTGACGATGTCCGCCTCCAGGGAGGCCCTCTTGGCGATGTCCACGTGCTCATAGTACTTAGATAAGCGGGTCTGGCCCTGCTTGTTCACCATCAGCAGGAACTTAATCATGGTCACCACACTCCCTGGAGAGGGACAAAAACACAACACAGTGGGACTGATACAGACTGCACCTTTTTACTGCACCTTGTTGGTGAGCTAATACAGAAGGGATTATAGCCTGAATTATAGCCTCAAAAATAAGAAAATCACCAGACAAACAGACCTTAGAGAAAAAGCTTCACCAAGCCGAATGTGTAAGGATGGACAATTAAAGAAACAAAGGATACAGAAAAAATCTGTTTTACTTCATATATCAAATGGGACAGCTTTCTGACACAGTTAGGAACATATTAAGCTACACAGTAAAGCAAAACTTTTTAAAACCAGTACTCTCATTTTCCATGAGTAAATCTTAACTGCCTGGGGAGTCAAGAAATCATTTTCCAGTTTTTGCCCAAATTGCCTCTGGGTTTCTGGCTTCCCTCTGGAAAATGTCTTCTGTCGAGTGCATTGGAACAATTTAATTGTAAAAATTTGATTTGATTGATTGATTGTGTGGTATGGGAGGTCAACCAGCTCCCATACCACACAAACAGGATCTGCATGTTGTTAAATCGTGTAAACTTACCTCAGTGTGACACTGTTAGAACAATTACGTCAAAATGCACTTCTTCAATAAACCAGAAGTAGTAGTAGTTTTCTATTTAATGGGCTGTGACTGCTACTATGAAGATATAGAGATATTCCTTTTCCTATTAAAAACGGAAATATAGCTGTAATATATTACCGACAAAGCCAGACGGAAAAAATGACAGAGATTTTCTCATCACCATGTGACATGAGACTGAGGTTCCGTTGAGACATACACAAAGTCACTAATTTATAGGTCTATATTGACACGACACTTAATTAGATAGGCAAACGATTAGTTACTTTGCCGAAAATGTCAGGCCAAACCATGAAAGGAATAAACCTCATTAGAAGGACATAAGAGCACAAATGATCCATTGTTAAACCAGATGACCTCATAATTTCAGAAGACATCAAATCAGTATTGACTTGAGGTCTAAGTGGAGAGCTTCACCTCAAGTTTATCCTACCACAGTGGCGTAAAAGTTGCCCCTGGGCCCTAGTGGGGTGGGGTGGGAGGGGGTAGCGGGGGGGCATGTCCCCTACAATGTCCCCCCAATAATTCAATTTAATTTAACAATTTGTGGCTCAGAGTGACAGGAGGAAGGAATATTTTGTCTTTCTAGCCTAGAGTTGAACTGGTTGGCTGGTGGCTACTAACAAAGTTAACACAAGCCTCTTTACTTCTTAATACTTAATAATACTTTTTAAAAGTATTTTAAGATAAGTTTAAAAAAAATATTTTACGTATTATTTTGAAAATGCCTGGAATGAGGGGGGGGGGGGCAGAGGCAAACTAGTGTGTTAGGTGTGAACTTATAACATATATAAAAGTGAACTACATGGACATAATTAATTACGAATCGGGGATTGGTTCAGGGCAAGATGATCCGAATCATTCATATTCTAGCGATTAAGCCTGGCCCAGTGATGCCTGTCATGTTGAATCAATAAGTGTTTTCTGGGGAACAGTAAATAAAACAATGTAGTAGTTAAAGAAACATCTTGACTAATTTCTAACGGGCCCAATGCTTTTATTCTTTCAGAACAAATATTTAGAAAGATGTATAACTCTACAGACAGCAAGTGAATTGGTTACAATAAAAAATGACAGTTCTATTGCATTTCAAAATACCGTATAATACTCTACGATTACGTACAAAATCTCATGTTAAATATTTTTGCAAATGGGCACGGTTCAATGTCCTTCAAAAGCGTCCGTCATTTGTACTTAGTGTTCGGTGTCCAAGTCAATGGATATTCTTGGATTCACAGACACTGCCTTTTTCTAAGCCATATTTTATGTGGTGCAGTAGTGTAGCCAAACCATTTTTGGTTTAGACACCACGCATTAGAGCACGCATGCCCGATGTTTGCCAGGACTGTATTTGGACGAGTGAAGGGAAAACGGCAGGGAGACTACGTCCCATCATGCAACGCGGGCCCCTTCTCTCTCACCCCCGCAGTGAGGAGACTCACATCCAGGGAACGAACTAATGGCGGCCGGGAACTCCGTGCTGCTTTGACACTAAATCCAAACAACACACCACAACAGAGCCCACGAGACTCCACGGGGAAGGACGCTTGCAAAATTACACACGGAAACGCCGTTTTGAAGCGGGAAAAGGGACCTGTGCGAAAACAGGCTGCGACTGCCGCTGGGGTTTTCCTCTTTTAAAAAAATGGATGAACACCCCGGAGGAGCAGGAATGGCCGCTCCGCGACAGCAGCAAGCGCCGCAGCAGGGAAATAACAACAACATTAATCCCCAAACTGGGGGAGGAGGTGGTGCCGTGATGGGGCAACAGCAGCAGGACGATATACCTCGGCCTCAACAATATACTATCCCGGGTATTTTACACTACATTCAACACGAATGGGCCCGCTTCGAAATGGAGAGAGCGCACTGGGAAGTCGAGAGGGCCGAACTACAGGTATCGGATAACAAATGATACTTAGCTAACTAAGATCAAATTAGCCAACTAGCTAAATATAACATCTCGCAGTAGCTACAATAAGTAGCAACGCCCCTAAGCGGCACATTCAATAGACCTGAAAATACCTAGGATGCCAGCTGTAGTTCATTAATCAACAAGACCACAGTGGCCGATTCTTACCTTTGTGTGTTAAACTGATTGTTGTTGTTGTTGTTGAGGCAGCTTTGTACCGTTATCATTCTATTGGATGAAGTATAGCAGAAGAAAACCGAGCAACATGTAGCTAACAGTTAGCTAATCTTCCAAGCAGCCATTTTGGTTCGGTCAATATGGCGTCGGCCTGTGTCTCCTTTGAGTTATCTTGTGAGCTAGCGAGGTAGCAGAGCTCGTTGTTCGGCAGAGGGGAATAAACTAACGTTGTCCACACGGTTAAGTGATGCGTACTATTACTGTCATTTTACGTATTTAAAATTTTAAATCAAAGCTTAATTTTATTGTAAAGGTCGATTTATTTACACGGACAGGTCACTTGCTCAACTTTACTCCTCCCACATGTTTACTCTGCTTACCCGACTTCGTTCTCACAAAATAAAATACAGTTGGATTGTTTGACAATTACTGAAAACAAGATTGGGAAATTATTGGTTTCTTTAGTCGTGTACTAAAATTAGTTGTCCCTGACGTACAACATTTCTAGGCGAACGTCGTTGTTTTTGTGAGAGCCGTTTGTCTGAAATCACATCCTAAATGTATGTGTGTCAGTGGTGTAAGCAGCCGTGTGCTTTTAAACAAAGGAGATACTATCATACTGTGGAATCTTGAGCGCACAGGCAGCGACTCGCGGATGCGACGACATTTCCGCATTTAACACATTCCGCTAGGCTGGTCGTTTAATTCTGAAATATTCATACAGGGGTAGCGCTGACCAGCTGCAGTCACAAGAACGGCTAAGAAACTAGAAAAATGTGAATATCAATTACTTTCCTCAACTTCGCATCACATGGCCCCGATTACAGCCTTGGTTAAAAATAGATCTGCCCGCTTTCGCTTTCCAGATTAGGCAAAAAAAAAAAATATATCGAATTCCCTCGAGACCAGTGGTACACATTTATTAATGGGTCAACACTCGTTTATGTTCCATCTGGTTTTCAGACAGCGCGGTGAATCTACAGTTAATGCTGCTATGTTGACATAAAGGCATGAGGCTATATGTACATAAAAAAAATGTCAAAGTAAGGCTTTGTCATCTTTCGCTGATTCCTCCTGGGAAGTCTAAAATATCAGTCCTCCTTATATTACATACTCCCCCCTAGCCACCAACCAAAAAACTCCACAGGAGTATTGGAACTGAATTTTCCCCCGAATCTACTTGGTTTTAAAATCTGTTGTTTGGTGGTGTACCATGTGTCACCTAGTCAATCTTGTCTGTGGAATGCCAGGCAGTTGTCCTCAATCAATGCTCAGTGTTACCCTGTATCTCTGGTCTCTTTCCATGTCCCAGGAATGGCCCATTACTCAATGTAACATTTTATTACATTAAATGTTCTGGCATTTCCATCCAGCCTTATTCGATAGAGTTATTTTTGGTTAAACTGGAATTAGCTAGAAAACTACATTACTAGTGGCTAGTGTTATGAATAAACTTGTGCTCTCCAGTGTGGCATTGATCTGAAGCTTTCTAGGGACATCGCAGGCTCATCTGGAACTCTTCTAGTGTCTTAAGCAGTGAAGTTTTTGCAGTTGTCCCAGTTGCAGAGCTGTGCCGACTTTCACAGATGGTATTTGAATTAGCATTTGATGCTAGGGACTCAAGTCACTGTAAAAAGAAGTAGCACCCCCCCCCCCCACACCTCCTGTCCACAGGGTGAACTTTGGGGGCTTTCATAGAGGACCATTTGTCTCATTTACGTATTTCCGTCTCTGTAGCCCAGAGCTTGCCAGGTTAGGTCCTCGGAGGCACGCTCGCATTGTAGGAGATGGCTGGCGTTTGCGTTATCGGTCGTTCCTGCATCTGGCTCGGGAGTAGCCAGTGAAAGTGTGAAATGACTTTGATAGGCAGTTCAGTCATGATGGAACAAGTTAATCATCACTTCAACAAGCCTGTAGAATTGGCAATTTTTCTTTAATGTTATGTGGCATCTTGTTTCCAAAATTTCCTTCAGATTGGTTTAAGTGGAGTCTATCTAAATGGATAATGCTGGATTCAACCCTTAGCCCCTCCCCCAGTAAATTTCAGACTATTTTAATTAGTTAAAAATGTTCCCACTTTTAAGGAACTTTGATGGTTTCTCTTCCCATCGTCAAATCTCTTTGTTTACTACCTTTGCGAAGATGACAACTGCTATTCTGGCGGTCACGTGGTACAGTGGCCAAGGGAGTTAATGTGAGCTTCAGTCTGCTTACACAAGCACAAAGCCACCTGCGACATTGGAGTCATGTGCATCCCACGACCTTTTCCATAGGCTGCCGGCCCTCCCTTTTGTTTTCCTGTCGTTAATTCTAGAACCGTTACCATGACACCACGATGCTGAGTTCTAATCGAGGCTTACCGAAACGTATCAAGATGCTTACTATTAACACAAGAAAATAAGATGTATGTATGTAGCTAAGATTACAATCGTACATTTGTAAGTTGGAAAATGTTTGATATTTCGAGTAACCCGGTCAGAGTTCTACTGGTATGTAGCCGTGGACTGTTGGAAAGGTTATTTTAGTTGTGAGTAGTTTTAGATTTCAAACTATAGGGTTTTTTGTGTGTAGTATGAACAGCTCATTGAGGCTGGGAAATGAGTGTAATACATCTTGAATTATACTTAAATTTGAATATGAAAAGGTTATGTTTCCTTGATGCAGTATGTGTCGGATGGCAGACCCAGTATCGTGATTCATACGGAATTGTCTCGTCCCTACCCATTAGCCCCTCGAGCTAGCCGCCAAACATGTGGAAGATATTATTATTATATCATCTTGGGTCCCTGCCGTGTAAATCAAAGACCTGATACCAGTCAGTAAGGAGTTGATCGGACACACAAATTCATTAGCAGGGACTAAAGGGGCAGAATGACCCAGCTTTGGTCGGGCTTGAACAAGGCACCGAAGTCCTCAACACGGCCAATGACGAATTTAGGAATTGCACAAACACGGCTGTAAGGCCTTCACCGGCAGGAAGACTGCTTTTCTATTCTGGCGACGTTTAGCTCATGTTGATGGACGCTCCATAAACGCGCACTGCTTTCTTTTTTAAGGACACTTCAGTAAAGCGTGGGTGTTACACCATAGGAACCCCGTGAATTTCGTCCCTTGCCTTTATAGGCGGCTATTCTGGGTTCATTCTGCTGTGTGTGTTACAATGCCATACTGGTGATGTAACGCTGTCGGAGGAGGAAGTGTGACGGCCAACCAAAAAAAACCCACCCTGCATAGCTCGCTCGCTCTCGTTAATGTGCAGACTCTTTCTCGAAAAAGATCCTTGCAGAAATACTCCTGGAAACGTAGTCTTTTTCAGAATGAAAACTGTACACCAGTGGAGGTATTAAGCCGATTGTGATTTTGTGGCTACATCTTTTTTTTTTTTTTGGTTTAGTTTTCTCCCTCATCACAGGTTGTTGATTCTTATGCGGTGTCGATGGCTGGTTGTTTTGCCCCCTTGTTATTGCCCTGCTCCAAAGTTCAGGCTGCTGTTTCTCAACAACTTTCTGAATCACATGTGTAGTTATTCCTTAATCTCTTATTCCTTAATCAACGATTTAGGATTTGTTTGCCCTTTTTCTGTGTGCTTGCTCCTCCGTGTATCGTATATCCCGCTGCCCGTCTCCCCACTTGTGAACGGTCTGTTTCTGCTCCAGGAGGTTATGACAAACTAAGTGTTTTGTCTGTGTTTGTTTTCTATTAAAGGTAGCTAAAATATCTTTTTCTGGTAACTTTCTATATTAATAGTGATCCCTCAATGAATTCCCGATGTTGTTTGGTAAGGCAGATGGTTATACTGCTAGCAGGAACTTGTCACCAAAACAGAGAATGTGTATTATAATTTAGCAATCTCATTTGGTTTACTAACAGATTTATTCATGGTGAATGGTTGCTAGGGCTTTGAACCTTTGGCTTTGAACACCAAGGCTATTGATTTACTCTGGGCTTTAATATCTCCGAATATTGGTCCTGTGTATGGTCAGTGGTGGTGGCCCCCGTCGGGGAGAAGCCGAAACAACCCCTCACCTCAGACTTGAACTCGATGGGCTCTTTGTAAGCGTTCCTCCTTGATACTCATGTCTGTCATCGCTAGTTGGGTTACGCGGTCACCTCGTGGTAGCCGAGCGGAACATGGGATAGTTGGGATGGTTTTACTGTCAACGTTCATTGGTAAATTCGAAATCCAGAACAGACAGACAAATGGTTGCAAATATGGTAAGGATAGCTAGGTTGGCAATCTCTTTGGTTCAGGCATCCACCGAAGGCTCTACAGATTAGGAGCTCGGGTCTGCTGGCAGGTGATGGTAGTATGAAAGAATGCATTGCATCTCTAACGGGGTTTATCAGGGATTCCTGTCAAAGCGCCGGAGGAACTCCTCATTCTCCTACCCCCGCCTAATGCTTTCGAGCAGGGTGAACGGCATCAGCGACCGCGCCCACGGTACGCCGCGGTCACGCTTTGTGTCGAGTGCATGACGGAGCCCACCTGCATGACGCACCTTCACCACCGCAGCGTTAATGATCAGTTACGTTTGTGTTTGGAGATGTTTGCGTGCGCTTTAATCGCGTTAAAACAGACCTGTCACACACCCGTCTTAACATTGTGCTTTTATCCACCCACGCAACAGTGCTGGAACATCCTCTGTTAAATAATTTCTTCTGTGCTTGTGTAGCGCGACGCGCGTGTCATTTAAAACCATGAGGAAAACTTAAACGCGAGCTGTGATAAAATGCCACGTCAAGATCTGTTGGCGTGAAAGGGAATGGCTAGATGGTGGTAGATGGAGGACGGGCAGGTTTTGAGTGACGCAGGCAGGTGTGAGGGGCGATCCCGGCATCCACCGGTCCGCCTCCTCTCGTGCTGCCGGTCTGGCTGGGGTCATCACGGGATGGGCGTAGGTGCGGGGCAGTTTCCGTAGAGCCACAGCTTAATTACTGGGCGGTTGTATGGAAACTCGGTCAGGTGTGGATAAACTTGTAATGTGTGTGTTCTCTAAATATTGTTCCGTGATTAAATTGGTAAATACCTGCCAGGCTTTCTCAACAGCTCTTAATACAGCTGTGATGTCGGCACGTGAGGGCAAATGACTTCGTCATGTTGCAGCCAATGTGCTTTTCAGTGGGCGGGGCCGTTTAATACAGCGCGTCAAACTTGAGAGTGCGTAACATAATGAATAATATGAGCTGTGGCACTTCCGAACAGCGCGTGAACCCAAGCCTGAAACACTTAGAAGATTACCCCTGGCAAACCAAACATTTTTAGCAGTAACATTGTAACGGCTGTAACGTACATACACGGCTCTGTCTGGATGCGGTGAAAACGGACTGTGAAGCGTGTGTTGTTTAAAAGGTCATTGTTGTCTTGTTCGTATTTTAACACGCGCTGCGCCACTCTCTCCCGCGTGTTGTCTCGTGGTAAGGGAACAGACGTGCTCGGCCGATGTTGTGAGAGGCACACTGTCTGTGTCTGTCTGAGTGGTGCACGCAGTCGGGGAGGACGGGCCGAGGCGGTGGCTGTCGGGGAGGACGGGCCGAGGCGCTGGCTGTCGGTGGCTGTCGGGGAGGACGGGCCGAGGCGTTGGCTGTCGGTGGCTGTCGGGGAGGACGGGCCGAGGCG
>JAOVYW010000022.1:2681240-2703107 GCA_025775045.1 Hiodon tergisus
GGGCACTCGGTTTATTCTGGTCGTGTTACTGGAGTCTCTGGGCACTCGGTTTATTCTGGTCGTGTTACTGGAGTCTCCGGTCACGAGAGCGTCTGCTGAGCTTTCCACCACGGTTTTTGTTGCGATCATTGTGCGCCATCCCGTTGACGTCCACCACTTTCCCCTCCCAGATCCCAGTGTTCTGGCGGGGACGTTGCTGGGGCACACGGATGCTGTGTGGGGGCTGGCCTACAGCGGGATAAAGAACCGTCTGCTCTCCTGCTCTGCTGACGGAACGGTGCGACTCTGGAACCCGCCGGAGAAGTCGCCGTGCATTAGCACTTACAACGTGAACATGGGTGAGGCCACCACTCGGCTTTCGCACAGCGCCGTCGGTGCCGTTTAGCGCCGAAGGAGCGGGATGACGGCGGGACGCCCGAATGTCTCTCTCCCGTCGTCAGCTGTGCCGTATCTGTGATAACCATGAAAGTGCATTTATTACGCGGGCTGAAAGACTGGGTTGATGTATACGTTTATACCTAACGTTACAGTAAAAGGAACTTAACCGTAGGTCTCCCCTTGTTCTTCAGAGCACGGTGTTCCCACGTCGGTGGATTTCAACGGCTGTGATCCAGCCCACATGGTGGCCTCCTTCGGCACGGGCGACACGGTCATCTACGACCTGGAGACGTCTCAGCCCGCTGTCGTCTTCAACGCCCAGGGAGAGAGCAGTAAGTCCCTTCCTGCTTTAAACCTTCTCCGATGTACATTGGGTAGCGATAGTGAGCCAATATGTGAAACCAGTTCGCTTATTATAATAATAATAAATAATAAAAACGCTCTGTTAGCATTTGATTGCTAACAAGACAAGTATTTTGGAATTTAATAGGTCGTTTTGTACGATGTAGCATCCATGAACCCACCCACACCCACTGTACCAATGAAAGTTTGTGTGCGCGCTGGCCTAGTTAACACTGCCTTGTGTTCAACAGCCCTCCCTTTGGCCAACCACATCAATAAGGTCGTGAGTCACCCCACGCTGCCCGTCACCATCACGGCTCACGAGGACAGGCACATAAAGTTCTTTGACAACAAAACGGGTAAGGTGGGAGGGCCGGTCACGTGTCTGTGTATCTGACTGCTGTACAACCGTACTGTACAGTTGGCTGGTGCTGATCTCTGATCGTTCCGCTCCTTGCCTTCCCTGCAGGTAAACTCATCCACGCCATGGTAGCGCACCTGGATGCAGTCACCAGCCTGGCCGTGGACCCCAACGGGATATACCTGATGTCAGGCAGTAAGTGCGAGCACCTCACTCTGGCCAGGGTTCCAGGGCTTAAGGGCCGTGGTTGACGCCTCTCCCTCCTCTATCCCCCAAACCCAGGTCATGACTGCTCCATTCGCCTTTGGAACTTGGACAGCAAGACTTGCGTGCAAGAGATCACTGCCCACCGGAAGAAGTCGGACGAGTCCATCTACGACGTTGCCTTCCACCCGTCAAAGGCGTATATAGCCAGTGCTGGGGCAGACGCCTTGGCCAAAGTTTTCCTGTAATACTAGTACTGTGCCTGGCCGAGCTTTGGCACAGTTTGAACAGACTGCTTTACTGCCTTGTGTAACAACAGTACCATTTTGACACTATTTGGGAGCTGCATCCAACCCCCTCTTCATCCCCCCTTTTATTGCACGCTGGAGTGGTACCTGCCTAGTGCCAGGAAAAGGGGATGTTCTCTGTGTGCGTGCGTGTTTGTGTGCGTGTGTGCGTGTTTGTGTGCGTGCGTGTGTATGGTTGGGGGGGGGGGGGGCGATAACTCCTTCGGTTATACCTAAGTTTTTGAATAAACTCACCTAACTGTATTTACTGTAAGTTTAAAGCAGGAGTAACCAGTATTTGTAGCCTTTTGACTGGATTTGAAAAGAGCGAAAATCAGTTCTTTTGTAGGTATAATTCCGTTACTGTGGAGTCACATGCACAAAAGTGGGTCGCCGCAGAGACTGTGGGTGGGGGGGCACCACGTCCTACAACTGTGGCCCCTTGCTCACTTGGCCAGCGGGGCCCCATATTAGTTTCCCAAGCTCACAGGCCACCCTCTTGACATTCATGTAGCGCAAAAAAAGAATACAAATAAAATGTTTAAATCAACCACGTACCTTAGCGTTAGTTTCATTACGTTTTTTTCTTCAAAAATATAGTTTTTATAAGCCTTTTTATATAAATAGAGCCTGTCCAGACAGTGCTGAAAAAAATCTTTTTTTAATAAAAATAAAAAAAAATGTAGGGGGGGAGGTGGGGGGAGTGTAATTCCCACAAGAATCCTCTGGCGCAGACCAGTGTAAATGACCCCGTTTCGCCGTTCCCCGTCCCCGAAAACAGATGGGCGAGTCCTAACGCACGGATGCTCTCTCTAACATTGCTTTAATGCCGTCTCAGCGCGCTATCGGAGACAAAAACAGAACCAGGGTTCATGGCCTCCTGTGAGCTCTTTTTAAGAAAAATGATAAAACTTCAGCATCCTATCACTATGTGATATTTTTGTACATCTTATTGTATTTACGAGTTTATTTATCACGGGTTAGATATCCTAGTGCTATTGGCTTGTTATTTATTTAACTTTCTTTTAGTCTTACCTTTTAAAAGAAAAAACAACAACTAAGTACACGTCTTGCGGATGAGCCCGATGATATCTGTTATGGTTTGGCTCTTTCAGGCAGTGGAGACAGAAACTGAGAAACGAGAGATGCTATGTTAATGTAACTGTTTTTAAACACTAATTAAACGATTTTATTTGAAATCTAATAATGATAATGGGGTCAGATTTTTTCCTTTTTTTTTTTTTGCTCCACACAGCTGCAAATCAATGTTGCATGGGGAGGAAGGGTTTTTCTTCCATTAGTTGATATGTCATGGGATTGGAGGAGCAAACATTGATGTTTAATAATGGTTTATAATTTGCTGTTTGGTTTTCGCTTTTCCTTTTATTTTTTTCCAACATACTTCAATTAATGATGTAACATTTTTTTTTCCTGTAATGCATGATTATTTCAATAGTGTTTTTTTCTAGTCTTCCACAAAATATTTCTGATCAGTTTGCAAGTTTTTATGAGGTTTTTTTTTTTTTCTAAGGTTTTTGTTTTACAAACTTTGAATCTGCAAATTTTAAAGATTGTACCACATAGCAAAATACATCTGTTGAAAAATTATGTATATAAAATGTCTATAATAAATATTAAATGGTGTACCTGTATATGAAGCCTGTCATGATTTGTCTGTCTTTTCTTCATGCCAATTTTTTCAAATGATACAAATAGCGTACAGCCCATTAGAAATGATTTAATATGGAAGGCCATAATGTGGCCTGTTTTATGGTTTAATGCCGTGTTTTCCGGTCTTGGGAATCTCTCTCTTCTCTTGTGCTGGCTTCTGTAGAACCCTAGCATTCGAACATTCGAGATTGATCGAGTTGTTATTTGAACATAATTTGAAAAAGCTAAAGGACTTGCTTTTACCAACACTAATTTTTGATGCTACTTAAACATGTAATGGGAGTTAATTTTGCGGAAAATGTTATTGTAGAAATTATTACCGTAATCCCAATTTAAATATTTTGCATTGGTTTTTTTTTGGACACACCTATAATTATTTTGTCACACGAAGAAAGGTATTGTTGTTATGGGTGATTTTTCGTTTATTTTAATTTTTATCAACTAAAGTATTTATTCGTTGATTTTGTTTCATTGCATTTTCTGTTTTCTTTGTAACTTCACGGCGTTCTGGAAGTCTAGGCATTTAGAACAATGTGTCGGTGTTCCATTAAGCGTTGCATATTTGAACTAGGTCTCGTTCTCGTGCCTCTCGAGTTCCTGCTGTCGGATCCCTTCCCTGTCTCTGTGCACTCGACATTGCCGTGTCTCGAAACACGTTTTTGCGTCGTTCTGAAAATACTGCGCCAAATGTTTTTATTTATAAGATAAATTGCTCCAGAACCCCGCTCTTTCTAACTGAAACTAAACTGGGTAGAACTAGATCAGCAGCCGACATCTCTCGGAAGTACTTGAGCAGCAGACATGCAGGTGAAGGATAGAATCTGCTAACTCCATTTTCTTTCTGCGGCACCTGGGTCCTGACAGGCGCATAGGTGTATATGCATGTCTGATATATTGTGCAGTAGTAAAGATTACATTTAGATTTATTGCATATAAAACAATACGTTTTGTCGGGATTTGCCACGTTTGAAAAAATAAATGCTTTCCATGACATGTTAAACATCCAGTCTCAAATAAAATGCGTTTATATTGCAATATATCGCTGTTGAAAACAAGGAGGACGAATTGACAATTCCAGAACGTGTTCATAATGGGTCGATCGTTTCAGTCATTAGAATTATTCTTAAAAACATTCAATTCAGTCGAGTTCTTATTCAAAATTTAATTACATTTAATACTGACAAAATTTTAAGACATATATCATCTCCGGATTTTTATTATTGATCACTCATCTCAATATGCAAGAAGATAATGTCAAACAGCCCAGTATCTGTTGCACGACTGATATTTACCAATTACAGGCATTACGAGTGGCTTCTACAAGGAAACCAAAGGTAGTGTTAAGAAGTTTTACTCCCAAAATGCAACACGAACAGAATGGTATGTTTCTTGATTAAAAAAACAAAACAAAAAACATGACAGTTTGAATTGAATTTACAACTAATAGTGTAGTAAAAATACAATATATTCTTTATTGCAGGAAAAGTAATAAGTTACAAAATGAAAGAAATACAGACTAATTTCAGTTTCCAAGTTATACTTTTCTGGATACTTAAGAAATAGTGAGCATGCAAAATTGATGTCTATGTGTGGACAACAGCATCTTTTAAAGACAAAAAAAAAGTTTTATTCACTCTTTCCCCTATATAAATAAGATGTACAAATCGCTCCAGTCAGGGTTTCATTGCGTGCTTTTCTACTGTGGAAACCCCCTTGGCTCCTCACGATCCCACAACAAGCTGTGCGTGAGTGATACACTGTAAAGGCAATCAGCCGAGTTGCAGGTAAGACAAGACGAGATATGGTTTGTAGTGCTTTGGGGTTTACAGTGCATACGTTGTGTCTTGTGTTTTGTCCTATACCTCAAGAGGGGCGTGACCTGCGCTTTTTTCCCCTTCCTTTTTCAGGTCAGGACCTGCGAGATTGAATCCACGGGCCGTTCTTGAAAACGCACTGAAACTTAAATCTTAACTTGCTTTGTTATCCCATTCCCAACCCCCCCGTTTACCTTTATATATATATATAAAAAGCCAAGCTTGTGTAAAGCACGTTACATTAGCATGAGATGCTAAAATGAACTTGTCAGTGGGAATCCGTCAGACCAGTGCAAATGTGTTGATGTAGCAGGCCACACCCAGTGATGTAAACCCTGTTTAAAAAATAACAGCGTCTCGTTGCCTTACATTTTGCCTGTAAATGAACTGAGTCTGAACTGAGTCTGGTCCTGTATTGTGTCACACTTTTGGAATCGACTATATTCCGTGAGGAAAATCCTGGTTATGCGTTATCTGCAATAAAAAAAAAAAAAAGTATTATACTCTCTTCTATGGAGAAAAGCTACCTAAATCGCAAACATACACAAACTGCAGTTATTGTCTGCCTGTATCCTCCGATTCGAGGTGCTCTAGGTTAACAGAAAAAAAGACAAAGCTGGAAGACCTAGGTGTTTCGAGATCCATTATATTAAACATAGCGGCGTGGTAAAGTTGATACTTGTCTCGTGGAGAAAACAATAAAGTATCGGGGTATTGTTGTTTCAAGGAAGGCAAACCCATTTGAAAATGTTCACCCCAGAAGTTTTTTTTTCTTTTTTTCCACCTGGTGCCCCCTAGATGCCTTCGTTGAAGTCCCTGCAGATGCCCCGGACAATGGCCTGCTGGAACTGCTGGAGGCCGGTGAACTCCCGTGTGAAGAAGGTGTGGCTGTCCTTGGGTTCCGACGCCATTGCCCGCAGGTCTTCCAGTGGAGCCCAGGCCATTCCCACGGAGTACACCGTGATGCCTGGGGACGGAGTGTGGAGCATCACTGTTAGGGTTTTCCCCACACCATGCTTCTCTCCAATGTGACATGCGTAGGTCACCGCCTAACAGTTTGTCCTTTTTAAACAAGTGGTTTTCACGGAAGCCCCTCTGTTTGGTGCCTGACCCAAGAGTACAACAGTAGTGCCACTTTGACTGGTATGCCACCTGTTATCTTACAGACCAGCACACGCAATCAGATTGAACTGGGCCTAAAATGATACAAGGCCCGAAAGTGTGAAGCACTAGTAAAGGAATTGAACTGAATTCCCGGTTGAATTACTTCTGTAATGTCTTCACCTCTGGAAAAAGGGTGAAGACTGAGCATGGTTTTATCTCATGGTTTTTTTTATTCTGAGGGTCAATAATCCTGGACATTTGGATCCACACCTGCCACCCCTCGGCGAGGCCCCGCCCCACTCACCTTGCCTCTGGGCAGCTAGTGCTGGCCCGCTGACGTCGTCGTAGGACTGGCCGTCGGTGACCACGATGAGGAAGTTCTTGCCCGAGCCCTTGCGGGGGAGGAAGAGGTTGGAGACAGCGTAGGTGATGGCCTCCCCGGTGGCCGTGCCCCCGCTCATGTAGCTGATGGAACGTAGGGCGGTGAGCGTGTCGTCCTTCGTCAGGTGGTCGCTGAAGTCGAACTCCGTCTTCTGGTCGTAGGTGAACTGCACGGCACCCACTCGGGCGCCCACATCGGATACCTCGAAGGCGTTGGCCAGGCTGGCGAGGAAGTCCAGGACCAGCTGAAAGTTGCTCTCGCCCACGCTGCTGGAGCCGTCGATGAGGAAGCCCAGGTTGATCGAGTTATAGCAGGTCTTGCTGCACACCATCTGGTCGGTGGAGCAGATCTTCTGGGCCAGCGGCTTCAGATATTTGTTGGTGCCGAACCAGTTGGCCATGTTGTAGGTGAAGAAGCCATTGTCCCTGCACACTGCCTATGATCCAGCGACACACAGACAAGCAAGCGCACATGCAAATACACAGACACGCACAGACACACGCAAATACGCACAGACACACAAACACACGCAAATACGCACAGACACGCAAATATACAAACACACAGACACACACAAACACAAATTGATATCTTGATATTTGATATTTCTGCTTACTTTCTGAACACAGTGAGACACAGGACACCCAGTTTGAGCTTGCACATACACAGATGTTGATAGAACACAGACCCTTTGCACAACACACACACATGCGGATTATACATAAAGCTATTAGAAGAAAGGTCAAAGTGTTGGTGTTCCGATTTGCAGGTGAGTGGAACAGAAGCCAGCAGACTATGGGGCAAACGCTCAGGGTTGGCCACCCCCGGGCTAGGGTATTAATAAAATGTTGATGATAAAACACTGACTGGAAATGTTATAGTATTTTGCTTATGTTATCAATAAGTATCTTTTAATGTGTCTGTAAAATATAATTGTCAAAGGAAAACCAGAGCAAGGAACTGTGCCGGTCGATGACGCTTTTTTCTAAAACTTATCCAGAGCTTCATCCAGACATATCCTAGATACTCCTCCCTTCCCCCCCGACTCACCTTCTCGGCAAAATCCTTGTCCATCACCACGCTCTGCTCCTCGAAAGCCGGTCGGGCCACGGTCACCATGAACACGTTGATGCCCGACTCCCGGGCTCGCACCGCCGCCTGCTCCAGGTCGTCGGAGGGCCAGCCGTCCACGAAGATCACAACGACCCGGGGGAGGCCGCGTCGGACACCGTGCGTCCCGCTGAAGAAGGTATCCACCGTGTGCATCAGGGCCTTACCTGCAGGGGGCGCAGATGTGCCAAGACCGGCTGCTGGTCAGAATATCTCTCAGGATAGGGGCCCGCTTTGGAAACCAGTCCGGCCCTTAATATGGCTGCGGTTTGCATTGAAACAATTAGACTGATTCCATGCTGAAATGAGACAATATTTTGCCTAGGAAAGTTCTTAGCCCTAAACACTTTCTCTTCTTTCTTATCCTTTACTTCCCTAGTGGTGAGCAAGGCAGCACAGTGTGCGCCTTGTAGCCAGAGATGGCCAAAACTATTGGAAATGACTGAACACTACAGTACAAAATGTGTGGATGCCAAAAATCCCCTAGAAACAGAGTTCAAGGGATACGTCAGTATTACATCGATTATATAATTATGCCAGGCATAATTTAATAATGAACACATTAGTTTAGTGCCCCACAAATACACACAGACAAAATACATTCATTGCAACAAGAATGGGTGATTTAGCTTTCCCAGGACTAAGGCTGAGAAGCCTTGGGCGAAAGGAGTTAGGAAAAATGACCTGTGTTGGTGTTGCCGCCTCTGAAAGCCAACTCTTTAATGGCAAAAATCAAGTCTTTGGGTTGAGTGAAGTTTCTCAGGTGGAATTCTGTCTTGGGCTCTTCACTGGAAAGACAGAGGCACCGTAATGGGGCATTAGTCTCCAGATGCAGACTGTTGACAAGACATGTACACCGGGGGTGTTTTCCCTTTCAGTTGCAGTGCTGTGACCTAGATATTCAGTTTTTTGTCTATGGACATACCGCTCTGTACTAGTAATACGTTAAATGCAGCATCACTGTCCTAGTTTTCAAGCAATTTGGGTCGAGGCTGGAACTGTTCAGTCTTCCGGAGAATTAAAAAATATATAAATATGTTTGTGCATCATAAACTTTTTTCTTCCTGCGTTTTTTTGGGTATTTTTGCCCTTGCTACGGTATGCTGACAGAGTTGAGCTCTGCGATGAACACTGGGGCACTTAAAAATAGCCTTAATGACTGAAATGCCAAATGTAAACTGTAGATCTCCTGGGTGTTTGCATCACCTTCCCAGAGGCCAACTGGCCTGGTAACTGCGCTGAGACAAACGCCTGCCGGCACAGATTCTCGAAGGAGAGAGGCTAGGGGAGGACCCGTCGACGCTCTGCAGCACAGGGACAAATGATAAGGACCCACCTGGCCTGGACTACCCCGAGCTGTGGACCGTCCAGCCCAACACGCAGCATCAGAGCCAGCTTGCCTACGAACATCTTCTGCAGGTTGAAGCGGCGCAGGCCGATGTTGTGGCTGCCGTCCAGGACCAGGGCGATGTCCAACTTGCAATCTGAGAAAGGTAACGTGTTCCTTTTCCATTCGCTCACACCTCCCTCCCGCCCGCCCACGGCCTGCCACACAACCGTGTCAAGCCGGCTCCTACTTTAGTGACTGTGAGAGCTATCAGGCCCCTGAAAGGTGTGAGGTCAGGGTGCTTTATCCCCCTCAAACCTGGAGAATGGTTTGTGGGTGAACATGACTGAAACATAGAGCAGGGCCATTTCAAAGGAATTTTGAAGTCAGTCAGTGTTTATCTTCAGATAAACGCAATTTGTAAATTTCGACCTTTGATTGATAGGAGAATGAGCCAATCACTTTGAGAAAATTCCAATTCCAAATGACTTTAAAGTAAATTTCAGGACGAAACTGATCCCATAGATGAGGGGTAAAAAAAAAAACTAAAATGGAGAGGAAGGGGGTTAAAAAAAACCGCACCTTTGTTTCCGTTGCTGGTTGTTTTCTTTGGGGCCTTCTTTAATGTTTTTTTTGCTGTTAGGAAGATAAAAGGGGTTGCACTCATTACATTTAATAAGTAAATTACATTCAAGCTGAGTTATTTAACCGGATGTGTGTGCGCGATAAGCTAAGTCAACACTAAGCTAAGTCTCAATGGGTGAGCAGAGGAGGAGTATCCTATCAGTAAAAAAAAAAATCAGAGCAGTCGACATTACAGAATCCACATCGTGAACATCAACGCGTTTAGGAGAACAGAAACTGTAACGGTTATGCAAGAGTAGGCCTGCCAATAAAGTCCAACGCCATCTAGTCAAACTTTTCATAATTATCTGCGTCATCAGCCCCGTAACTTCGAAAGACAAAACATCTCAGAAAGATCAGGATATCGGCGGCGTTCGGAAAGGGGTCAGTAAAGTGAATACTGGTAAATACATGACAAACTGGTAAAAGGGAACCACGGTTGAGAAATATCCCCGCTGGCCACATGCGTGGTCACACTGAAGTACCTGCGTCCAGCACAGGAAGGGACGTGGTGTAGGCATGTGCTGACACTTCCATGGGAGGAGTTGTTGACCCTGTTAGACAGGAAATAGACAGGAAGTTTTTTTTAAAACATTTTTAAATATGAGAGCAGCATTTTACTCTGGGGATTGGGGTTAAACAGAAAAAAAAGATCTATTATGTAAAACAAGAAAGGTATCAATGTGTTTTCTGATCAAAGAGGTGAGTCTTTGATGCAAATGAGGCTAAAGAAGTGTAATTTAGACAATGGCACTCGCCTTTGAAAACTTGAATGGTTTATCCTGATGAATAAACAACTATTCATAAAACAACCGATGTAAAAGCAGTAAATGCTGCCACCTACTGGAAACCGTGAACGATGCAATCCATCTGGAAAGCGCCTGAGATCTGAGGCCATTAGAGTAAGACCCAACGTAGTTTTCTCTGCCTGGAAGTTTGTTGATTATCAGTGCCCCCCCCGATGTGGTGATAACTCCTCTGAATTAGAGAGAGACAGGTCACATGATTAAGAAACATTAAGAACATAAAAATATGTTTTATATAGTGTGATGAGGGCAGTTTTTAAACAGGTTTACTATAAAAAATAAACGGTTTATGTAATTATTTATGAATTATTCATTCAGTTGCATTGTATTTCGATGTTTGTAATTACTCAGTGTTTTAAAAAAAAACTCCAGAAACCAGCAAAAGGTACATTAAGAGCACTTCTGGTACCTGTGTATGGCTGCCCCACAAACACTTGAAACTGAGGCGTAAACTCCAGAACCAAACACCGAGAGTTGCCAGACGGCGCAGTTAGAGGGACACGCCACCAGAGGGCGTTCCTCTGTTAGGTCAGCGCCACGGGTTGTACAGTCGATGGGAGATGGTACTGAAGAATATGATTGTTGTTGTTGACATGACTTAAAACCCAGTCATAGCAATGTAAGTTACAAGCAAGCTGCACTGAACGCAATAGAAAACCGTCACTTGTATTCACTTGTATAATGATAGGAATAAATGTAGTTATTTACTGCCATTTTAGAGGAGGAAACTTTAAATTAAATTCTGGTGAAAATGACATATCTCACCATTACTTCCTGCAAATTAATTTTTTAAAATTATTGAATTGAGTCTCATTGTGTTGTTTGTTAGAAGAATATCTTTTTTTTTTTAAAGTACAACTAAAACTTTGCAAAACAGCCTCTCGGTGACAATAACAATGGCAAAATGATAGCTGTGAAATAAAAATGAAAAAAACACCTACCTCTTGCCTCTGATCCAAATGCTCGACATGTCAGACTTAGAATTCCTATTAGAGTAAACAGTGCTGTCAGTGAACCGTTAACTTCCGAACGTTTTTCAGCACAAGGTTTTCCAATTTAGAACTATCCTGCCATCAGCTGTTAATTATTAAGTGGAATATACTTGCGAGTGAAATGTGAGTCTGCACACTCTCCTGCTGTGTGTGTTCCTCAGTAAAGTTTAAGGTTACTCCCGTCAGAAGAAGCCCAATTTTACTGCACATGAATGTAGCTGGTGCCTACCTAGCACAGACAGAACAGCAAACATGATGGACATGATGAAATCCGAAATCCACCTGGAAAAAAGACACAAGATGAGTTAACCGAACGGCTTTTTGGAAAAGTGAAGTGAATTGATCCGTGCATGCATTATCCAACCTATTTGCTATAAAAAGAGGGGAAAAATTACAATTACAATTATGTGTAAATTTTTATGTGCATTTCATCACCGTTCAATGAAAGCAGTAAATAGCAAGTTAAAAGTTAAACTAACTCGACTGATGTTCAAATCCTTTTTTAGTTCAGTTAGGTCAATAAAAAGTTACTTTTTTAATATCCAAAAAGACACTTTTTTCAACAGTGTCAAACAAGGTACCAGTACAGTTTTGGTATCATTAAAACTATTCAAAATCCATCAATAAAGGTCCACTTAAAGCACCTGTGACAAAGATTCCAGCAGTACAAACAAATCTGGAGGACAGTGCAATTCTACTGACATGAAACTTTTAAATATAAGGAATAAAAACTGTTCGTATTATTCCCTTTAAAAAGATATTTATCAGGAAAGAGAGGGAAAAAATCAAGCCCGTTAAAAGAGAAAATAGAGACAAGCTTACAGAGGTCAGTTAAAGTGTAGTTTTTCTGTAAGTTCAGACTACTGGATCATGCTGTGGTAGAGAAGAAAAGATGCGTAAGTCCTTTGCTGGAGAAAGTCTACCATATGTGTTCCTGGGATCTCCTCTGGATCTCCTGGACCGAGCCAGCCCCTTAAATAATCTCCTTGCACATCTCAGCTGGCCAGGTCTCGATGACATCATCAGAGGCGGGCTCTTCCCGGCCCTGTTCCATGGTTTACACCACAGCATCAAACAGCCTGTTGAGTGGAATCAGGTACTGTCTAATGAGATGATAATAATAATGATGATGATGATGATGATGATGATGATGAAGAAAATTAGGATGTTTGGGAATTTGCTGTGCTACAAATTTGTCCAACTGAGAATTCCGTAGCTACCCTCCCCAACACCATGCTGATGTCAGGCCTAAGGCCTAGTGCTACACTAAGTAGTCAGCAGTCTCAAGGCTCCAGACCTGGTGTATCTCAGGACAGTGCCCACCAGCTTCTGATGAAGAATCTGAACCGCGCCCAGCATTGAGTTTCCTATGGGCTGTCCAGCATGTAGACCACAACATGCTCAATGCAGACCACCATACACCTCTGTAGCCTATCTACGGCAGTAGTCCTGAGATTCAGCACAATTTAGAATGATGTGAAATAAGAAATAATTTCAGTTACTCGTCCTCCTATCTTAATCCAATTAGCACTTGGATTGGAATTTTCCTCTCATTCATGACTCATTTATAATTAATTCAGTGGCTATGAATAGTGATGTTTTTTTGCTCTGTGACCTGTTGTGTCAAAGTTTTTCCGTGCCAATTTGTTGTGCACTGGCTTATTCTAGTTAACTAGTGTTGGGATCATCTTAAATTGTCCCCCTTGAACGTTTCTTTGAAAATACCAGTAAATACTCAATTACTTTTAATTTGGGACAGTTTTTGTAAATACCTTTTCCATAACACAGAACCACAATAACCATGAGAAGATATTTTGTTCCCTGTACAAAACAAAATACGCAAATCCTGCGCGGTCAAAATCGATACTTCCATGACGTGCAGGCGTCTCGGGTGGCAGGTTGTTGCTCTGTCTTCGGGAAGCAGGTGATGGTCACAAGAAGAAGTTGGCCTGGCTCTCCAGCCTAAGCTGAGGGCTTTTTGGTGAGGAGAGGTGACACGCTCGTTTCTATGTTGTCCAGCCCCTGCCTGGTCACATTTACCCCAACGTGATCCTGCCAAATAGTAATAATCTGCCTTTGCTGAGAAGTTTGTACTTTTTGCTACACCCCCTCCCCCTCGCAACGGTCCAAGGTATCAGCTTACTTTTACACCCTTGAATAATTCATGTGGTGCACTGAACAGAAAGAATGTTCTTCGAATCAGGAGGAAGTCACAGATAAACCCAAACATAATTACGTCTGTTTCCAGGGTGATTCACTGCAGTAATTCATGTATGACAAAACCATTTCTGCTTAAGGGGCTGGCAGGACGTCATTGTTTATGAAGGAGACAAAAAGGGCCTTTTGGGTCATCAACCATTCTGTCAATTCATTTCTGAATCTTTCACCATAAAAAAAGAATTAGGATGTCATTAGTTCCTCAGATATCACCAGAGTTATACCCCAATGTATTTCCAGCATATGACCATTAGACGCATGCCTATTATCTGCAGGACTAGAGCTAGTTCGCCCTAATAGACAGCATCATTTGTGCAGTCCTTTGTCAGAAAGCGGTGCTGAAACTTAGCATTATGTGTGGCTGATGTGGAGGACAGAGTCTCATTTTTAGTCCCCATGTGGGGGCTCATGTGACCCGTTTGGGGACAGAGGTGGGATGTAAGTGTGGTTGTAGTTGTGTGTGTGTGTGTGTGTGTGAGTGAGTGTGTGTCCCAGATTAGCAACTTCTGATCAAAGCAAGCTATTTTTCCTCTCACGTTGTCCCTCCGCTCATTATTTTCACAGAGCATGCCCAGACGACATTTGGCCCTCTGTTCAGGGATAATGAACACACAGTGTCAACAGTTGGCTTTCCCTTTAAGCTCACCCACTGACCTTTTAAAAAAAACAAAACACATAAAGTCCGCTAAAGTCACTGGTTATGAACAAAATCTTTCATCAGATGATGAACTTCGTTTGAACCTGTTTTTGCAGTAGCGATTTAACTCCAAGCCTGGCCGTAGTGAGCGTGTGTAAAACACTTCAGAATCCTACTCCACATATAGACCCGAGACCAGGGGAAGGGTATAGATGGTTATTCACCGTTATTCTGATGTAGTCTCCCCCATAACCCGGGAATATCTGCCACATGCCTTGCACCTCCTGCAGGAGTCCCGGCAGTGGAAACGTGCGGGGGTGAGAGGTGAGGCCCGGCAGTGACAAGCATACCGCCTCCCTGAGGACAGAGACTTGCAGTGTGGGCGCCGGAACGGCGTCCCGTCAGCTGGGAGCGCAGGCTGTGGGTTGGTACAGAATCCCCACACAGGCTGTGGGTTGGTACAGAATCCCCACGCAGGCTGTGGGTTGGTACAGAATCCCCACGCAGGCTGTGGGTTGTTACAGAATCCCCACGCAGGCTGTGGGTTGGTACAGAATCCCCACGCAGACTGTGGGTTGGTACAGAATCCCCACGCAGGCTGTGGGTTGGTACAGAATCCCCACGCAGGCTGTGGGTTGGTACAGAATCCCCACGCAGGCTGTGCTACGGACAGACGTGGCAGCTTCTAGTGTGTTCCTGTTCAGCAGACCCAAACGCTTCATTTCCAGCGTTAATTTCTTACCCAAGTTTTCGTTTCGACTGTAGGGATTGTGGGGGGAAAGAATCTGCTGTGCGGACATGAAAAAATAAACTAGATTAATGGTTGCAACGAAGCAGTGCCAATATGATTGAACGTTTACTGGACTGCAGAAGACAGAGTTTGTGGTTATTTGTCCAAAGTGGGTCTCTAAAGGCAAATATACTCTGACTACTCCTACTCCTACTAATCTTAGTATCTCAGGCCTGTTTCAGCATTTGTAATCAAATCCATACTCAGTATTAGGCAGTGATGTGTTGTATTAAATCTGTAATTACAGGGATTTGTATGACCAGCTGACTGTCCGTGATCGAGCCCTGACATACACAGATTGTTTCTAATGTACTGCCATTACCTTTCTTGCAGTGAGATTTTGTTGTGGTTTTTTTCAGAGCCCTGTACATGGGGTTGTCCAGAAGTCCAGCGCCACCTTGTGGCCACTTCATTGGAATCACCCTCCCACCCTTCCAGTCGTTAGGGGCAGTTGAGTTTCATAACCTGTTATTCTACACTTCAGTCTGTCTCCGTCAGCTGTTTGATGGAAACCGTTTTGACGAAAGGAGGTAAACCGTATATCCGATAAGCTTGGGTCTGTGTCGTTCGCCGTATCGCAACCAAGTGATTGAACCCTCTTGGCCACTGGCTGCCCTATGCGACAGGACTTTAAAAAGGTGAAGAAATTGAATGTGTAAGCTTGTGTCTTGTAGAAAAGCAGGAGACATCTTCACACCATAAACTTGTTTATTAGTTTACAGTAACAATTGACCACAAACACAGTGGATATTAACACATGTACTGGGTATTGAGTCTTCATCAGTGCTATTTAAAAAAATAAATCATTTGTACCATTTTCTCTCCCATTTGGCCATTTGGAATTATGCTAATGAATCTCGGGTTTACACTTCTGATGCGCTCCCCTGATCACAATCAGCCAATGACATGAGCTCGGTTCGAACCTGCGAATTCCCGCTCATAGGGCTCAGTCCGTGTTCAGGCAAGACACTCTGGAGGTGCCCTCATAAGTGATAGTAGTAAAAATAATAATAACAATAATAATAATAATAATAATAATAATATTAAAAACGGTTGATGCAAACTGACAAATAATTTGACAAATTCAGGTAGTATAAATACAGGTGCTATGAATACAGAGGTTTTACTAAGCATCACATCTTCAATGCTTTCAAACAGCTTTACAATAACAGTGAGCTGTACTGGTGAAAATGAATTTTGAAATGAATCAACATAAATCTTTACGATTGTCGACTTCAACCAAACTGGTATTTGTGAGGCGGTAATAGTCTACCATTTTCATTGAACACTAAGGTGGTGCGTGCCTACAAGCGTCCAGAGTCGCTTTTCTTTCTAAGGAACACTCTGCTGGGGAGGGGGGAATCAGGGACCACCACCGGTTCAGGGTTGCTGGTTCTCTCGGGCCGCAGTGGGCAATCCTCCCTCTCCTCATCCTCATCCTCCGGCATGCTGTCGTTTGGCTCCACCTCCACCTCCACCTCCACGCCCGAGTCCACGTTGTCCCTCAGGCAGATCTTCCCTGGCTTGTCCACCTCGATCTGCACGTGGTTGACCTGCACCGGGAGCAGGGGGCTGGGAGTGGGGCTCTGGACGGGGTCCGGCTGCAGGCAGCGGAACAGGCTCAGCAGATCCTGTCGGAACTTGGAGCTCATCCCCACGTAGATGAAGGGGTTGTAGAAGCTGGCCGACTTGGCGAAGAGGCTGGCGAGGATGCTGGTAAGGTGGGGCACTTGGTAGCCACAGGCAGACCACATGGATATGACGGCGTAAGGGGACCAGGCCAGCAGGAAGGCTGTGCACAGCATGAAGGAGACCTACAGAGGACAGGTAGAAACTTGTTAAGGCCTCACCACCCCAGTAATTGTAAAATTTTAACCGGAGCAGAGCTGGTTTTTAATTATAAAACAACATACTTAAATAATAATTAAATAAAGTAACAACAAATGTTTATGTAAATAAGCGGAGGTTCATAACTGAAACGGGGCTTCCTCATGTGATGCTGCATTGCGGTCCTTACCCGGGTGACGCTGCGCTCCATCTGCCTCTGCCTCTCGCTGATCTCTCCCCCTCGGGTGGACTTGTGGCTGGAGCTCACCTTGCGGATGATGGAGACGTACGAGAAGACAATGACCGTGACGGGCACAAAGAAGTTGAACATGAAGACGGTGATCACGTAGAGCTTGTAGGAAACGGAGAAGGTGGCCTGCGTCCAGTCGATCTCGCACGTGCCGTACTTGCGTGCTGTGAAAAGGGGTGAAACCGAACCCACTTTATTAGGAGGGAGGGAGGGAGGGAGACTTGGGCTCTTCGCAAAAGCATGCATTCATTCATTTCCTGCAGAACACTGCAGATAATCTAATGTGAACAAGTTGCAATTGCCAGACTTCAATTTAGGCTTTTGCCACAATTGAATAGTTCAATTAAACGCAACTGAACCCGTGATAAATATTTGAGAAAATTACCCGAGCAACCATGCAAAAGCAAAAACGATCATAATGATAATAATATATGTATAAGAAGAAAAATAAACTACATAAGTAACCCGGCAATTTAGTAGTAGGTTTACTATTAGAATTAAGTAGCAAATTACGTGCAGAGAGTGACTCTCTCAGAAAACGGTGCATCATCTTTCGCGTAAATAAATACAGTTATAAAAAACAAAATAAAAAACACCATGATTACTCTATTCATTTACTAAAACAGGTCAAACGAATACCAAAACACAGTGGCCCGAGGAGTTACGCAATAAACGGAACATTCCAGAAGGGTTTTAGAGTGGGTCCTACCTCTGTAGCTGCCCCAGCCCAGAAGAGGAGCTGCTGACCAGAACAGAGAACTCGCCCAGACGGCAGCGATCACCATGGCCACGCTGCGGCGGTCAATTCGGTAAGCTGAAAGGAGAAATACAACACCCATGCCACTGGTCCTCAACATAGTGAGAGCTGGCACCTATGAACTGAATCCTAAATGAGACCAACCCCCGGGGTGTGGGATGGTGCTGATGCTACACATAACATGATACTTGGTCATGAAGACCCAGTTCACCTTTTTATGCCATGTGGTCATGAAACTAAATCTGAGTGAAATTATCTAACACAGTGGGCTTATCTCTCATTTCATTATTTTCATTACCAAACAAACCGTAGGAAATTACACTTGCAGATTTACCAGATTCCAGGTGACACCACCGCCCCCACCCCCAATAAAATTATTAATTCTACACGTGTAGATTGAGTTCGATAGTTGCTGGGCCGTGCACTCTGCCTCAAACAAATCTGTGTTTGGAGGTTTCTGACCAAAGACCAAAAAGTCAAGTTGAAACGCTGACATTATCTCTGTAATTACAGGTGCCTCAATAGCTCCATTGTAATCTATGGATGCCGGACTCTCAGACTGCCCGTCAATGATGTAATCGCCGCCTTGTCTGACTCGCCAAATGGGCGTGACACGTTCCACATTCTTGTCCGTGGAGGGAGGATAGGCCCGGAACGCTGCCCGACTGCCACCTGGAATCAGGACCTCAGAGCTCAGACGGCCTGGGTGCCAGCTTGGCAGGGGTCAGGCATACCATGGTGAGGCTGGCACCCTTTGATGTAGCGGATGACGCTGATGGCTGTCAGAGTGTTGATGCTGATGAGCCCAAAGAGCAGGATTAGGAATCCGTCCACCTGGCGAAGAAACACATTTATACTGGGTTAAGTCTTTAATGTAACATCATCACCTTAAAGTTCAGACCTCAGGGGGCACAGGCCAGAGGAGATGAGAAGATAAATTTTAACCCCTCGATCCCCATCCGCATTTCCCACTGTCATTGGAATGTAGACCAATAGCCACCCCGCCACAATAAATTATTTACTACAGATGTTGCCACAGTTATTTCCTTTAATTCATTGCGTTTTTGATGATCTGAGAGCCAAAGGAGCATATAAAAAAAAAAAGCAGTAGTAATCCCCAAACTGTTTGAGTTTGTTATCGTTGTATATTTTTCAAGAATAATTCAACTACATATTAAACTCAGTAATAATTAAATGACTGACCCTGTCTGAGAAAGCCTGAGATGGAGTTCAAAATGTATATCCCATTCAGGTAGAATGAAACAAAACGTTTTGGAAACTTCTGATTTGGAGTCTTTTATGTTCTCAGTTCTCTATACCAAAATAGTATAGCATAGCAATAGTATACCCAGACATTGTAGGAAGAAGAAAAGAAAAAACTGGACAATTTTTATTTGAATTTTGTTCTCAGTAAATCTGTTCTGTTTCATATTAACGTATCCATGAACTTGTTTATTTATTCTCCCTTGTTTCGTTCAAAATGTAATAATTTCGATAATCATGTCGGAATTATCGATAATCTATCGTACAAAATTTTGTTAAAAAAGAAACACTTTATCGTTTTACCTTACAAGTCCAGAGTTGCTTTATGAAAAACCCATTGTCCCGGAAGACATTGAAAACTTCGAGGATACCCCTGGAGTACCCAAAAATCGAGATGCTGGCGTCGGACACGGCAAGGTTGAGAGTAAGGAAGTCTTGCGGTTCAAGGGTGTGCCTTTGTTTAGTCAGGAGTAAAATCACTACACCATTTCCAATCCACGAGAGCCATCCTGTGAACCGATAAATTTGATTTAGCCCCAATTGTCAATAAGCGCAAAATAGCTTATATTTGACCTAATTCATTATTTACAAATATAACTAAACATCATTCATTCATTTTTTTAAACACGTTTTTACCCAAACATACCTAATCTGAACCAAACACTTTATTTGATATTCAAAATATTGCATGTATTTTAAAAAAAACTTAATAAAATACAATTAATGCTACCTAATATCACCAAATAGATGCCGATGGCCGTTTCTCCTCCCTCTGAGACCCGATAAACCGTTACGTTGGGCCAATTGATGTTGGCGCTATCCATCAGCACCCCCGTCATCTTGAGTCGCTATGTTGAGCGCGAAAGCAGCTCCGTTAAACTTACTCCGAGTTGCTCGGTTAAGATCTTCGCAAAACGAAGGAAAAAAACTTCGGCTGAAAAGGGACCGTTAATTCCATTATATTCTGCAGCTGCTGCAGTCTGTCACGTGGTATCGACACCTTACAAGCCGTTTAGAGGAGAGCAAACCCGAGGTGCCGATAGATTACATGCTGACGTATTGGCCTATTTCACTCCGCCCGGCAAAACTGTCTGACACAGTTGACCCGAGAATAACAAGATGTTAACGATCGATTCTGCGTGTTTTTAAAATGTATCCCCTGATATTGAGCCCGATTCAAACGGTGACTACCCATGGACAAGGTGACTACCGATACGCAAGGTACCTCATGAACACACTTCAATTCGGGACTCAAAGAAGTAGGCAGCTGTTGTGGCCTCTTAATCCGGTGTCAATTCGACTGCTGGTATTACACGTACATCAGTACTTTCTCTACATTAAAGGCTATTACACTGATAAAAAATCGTTAATGGCTTAATCTTCGAAAAATAAAAATTAAACAGACTATCCAATCGTAGGAAACTTTTAGGGCTGGGCCCAAATCAAAACTTTGGTCACCTGATTCATTCCATTGCAGAGGTAAAGAGTTTCTGTGCCTCACGACCACTCCTAGAGAGATGCCATGATGACATTGGCTGGTCACTGCTTACGCACCCTTGCGTGACTGGTTCATTCGTTTTTGATATATATATAATTTTCCTGTATTGTGAATTATTTACGTTACTAAACACCACACAAAAGAGATTAGCACCCCCAATCATTTTGAAAAGTTGTCATTAAGTACAGCAGTGCATCAGTGAATTTACCTGGACCCTCTTACTGCATTGGAGGCATTCTGATATCTCTATCACACCTTGTCCAGGTATGAAACTGCAAAGAGGTAGTGTCCCACAAGGGAAGAATTATAGGATAACCGACATGGTGTCACTGGTGGTGAATTCCTTCTACGCTGAATGAGGGACCTGATACCTTAGTTGGGTCCAGGACAGAGAGGAAGGCAAATGTATTAGTCATTTTTATTATTTTGTCAGGCCAAAGCTTCCATATTCTACGCAGCAATGCAATCCTGCTACTTCTCAATTAGCACCTGATTTATACCTAAAAACACCAGATGGTGTTCAAATCCAGATAATGACTCCAACTAAACAATTAAAGAGGGTGACATCTAATCCAGTTTGGCAGAGGGAGACTGGGCATAAAATAGACCCAGGGACCAGTAAACAGCATGGCCAGTCTAATGAGTTTTTCAACACATTAAGGGCCCGGACTTCTCCAGGCAGTTATCTAACGTACGGACTGCTAAACACTTCTCCTATCAAATCATATTCACCGCTGGATTTCTGAGCTTCTACAGTATTAATGGATACCTAAATGTGCTTTGGGGGACAGATTCTATCAGTCTAGTGTTCTTTAGTTTTTTTTTTTTAACTGTGACAATGACAAAGTTGAGTAAGACAGTTAACTTTATTTGGTGCATGTATACAGCTATGGAATTAAGCAAAAGGTTACATTAAGGGAACGTTATCAAATTCACGGAATTTCAGGAGGTTCAGGAGCTGGAAAGACTTTGTGGTATTATCAGTGTGGACACAGGTCTTGATTGGAGGATAGTTTTCAGGAAGGAATCGACGGAAAGGCGGTCTGAATTTTTCTACTTCTTGCCAAGCTGGGAAAGCTATTAAATGACAAAAAAAATTAAATAAATAAAAACAAACACAAAAAGCATTAACGAACCAAAACGACAGAATTAATGATATGGAATGATTACAAAATGATACAACCACTGGAACCATTTCTTCATATGGTAGTATACATTTGAACACA